>CAVLJG010000004.1:78896740-79496740 GCA_963669975.1 Acanthoscelides obtectus
ATAGTATCACTTGAGGTGCAAATTCCATCTACCAGTTATACACGATAAAAGGCGTGCCAGTAAGAGCAGGGAATATAAATGGACTCGTTCACAAAAATTCATTCTTGCAAATTATAGACCAGACAGGTAAAAGAAAAAGACTTCTGATTTAGGACAGCTGCGAAGATAGTAAACCAATGGTCCTTCAAAATACTATAGGTCCATAGTGATAAAATACCGCGTGTCAACGAAATCGTTTTACAAGTCACTATTCAACTGCTGTTTAGAGAAGAACCTTGAAATTTTGTGTGAAGATGACTCATAAAAACTCAGCGTATCGATTAAAAACAACTGAATATCGCTTTCCGTTTGACCGGAAGTGACTATGAAACAAGAATTTCAAATAGGACTTGGTACGTCTTTTTCCTTCCTTCCTTTTCTACGATGTATCACAAGTTATCATTCTTTTTCAAATTGGCGGGATAAATGGCATTTATGTCAAATTCAATATGGCGGCGTTTTGACAATATCTATGGATTTTTTCCCAAGCAACCCACTAATTTAAGAGGCAAAGTGGACTCTCTTGCCGCTTCTACAATGAGTTGGCAAAACAACAAAAATGTCATAAATTTGTGACCATTTTTGCATTTACTTAAAATGTCAAAATGTATACAATACAATACTTTATTGGTGTTAGTGGACATACTGTACTTCCACACGTCAGTCTGTAACAAAATGTTTACAGTTTACATAGATAATAATCTTTTAATCCACTTTGCAGATGACAAATGTATATATATATATATATATATATATATATATATATACTAAGTGACATATAAATCCGAACACCCAGTTTAAATGGTTTTATTTTAATAACAGTTGGTGAATGTATTTATCTTACTGTAAATAACAAGTGAAAAAATGTTCAGCCTTATCAGTTGGACATTCCGGTTTTTATACTGCTTTTTTTTAATAAAAATTTACGCTCTAAAAATGAATATTTCAGCCGCAGTAAAGACTCAACGTTGGCGGATTTTGGTTCTTGACAACCTTTATGATCGGTTACGATGCCTAGAGTACGGAGACCTGTACGATTTCGTCAACTTAGTGAAATTGATAGGGGCCGTATAGTGGGACTTCGGGAAGCTGGACTTTCTTTTCGGGCAATTGCAGTTAAAGTGCAAAGAAGTGTAGACACTATGGTTAGGTGTTGTCAGGCATGGCTTCGAGAAGGCCGTACACAAAGAGCAAGGGGCACTGGACGCCGCCGTAGAACAACAGACGGTGAAGATCGCCGCCTAAGATTATTGGCCTTAAGGGACCGTTTCTCCACTACCAGGTCCTTTGCAAATGAATGGTATGCAGAACACGGAAGACCTATTGGCATGCGAAGTGTTTACCGACGAATGAGAAGTTTTGGCTTGTTTTCATACCGGCCACACTGAGTCCTCCCTTTAACTCGAGAACACCGACGTAATCGCCTTGAGTGGTGCAGACAACGGTCACTCTGGGATCAGGAATGGAAGAGTATTGTCTTCAGTGACGAGTCTCGATTTTGTTTAGGCATGCACGATGGTCGTGCCAGCGTTAGAAGACGACGTGGTGAAAGGAGGAATCCACAGTTTTTTGTTGAAAGACATGTTCATCACACTGTTGGAGTTATGGTTTGGGGTGCTATAGCTTATGGTTCCAGGTCACCTTTAATCTTCATCAGAGGTAACATGAACGCGCAGCGTTATATCCACGAAGCTCTAGAACCCCATCTTTTACCCTATCTTGACACTCTGGCAGATCCAGCTTTCCAACAAGATAATGCCCCACCACATGTTGCAAGAGTCACAATAGACTTCTTTCAACATAATGATGTCACATTGTTGCCATGGCCACCAAGATCTCCCGACTTATCCCCAATTGAGCACGTGTGGGATATGATGGGTAGGAGATTGCTCAATTTGCAATGTCCTCCTCAGACTCTAGAAGCACTTCGAGAGGAGTTGGTGGTTGCCTGGAATGAGATACCACAGGAGGACATTGATCACCTGATCAGAAGCATGCCTAGGCGCGTTGGAGAATGCTTGGCACATCAGGGTGCATCCACACATTATTAAAGGTCAAAGGGCTTTAAAGCAGTGCAATCATTTTGAAATTTTTATCATTTACTTATTATGCTTCAATAAGTACTTATACAAAATTTTATTAAAATAAAATAATATATATAATAATAAAATTAAACTGGGTGTTCGGATTTATATGTCACTTAGTATATATAATAATATCTAAAAAGGTACAGTGAAATAATACAAATAATTTAAAAAGCAATAACAGATACAGCACGTACCAAAATAAAAAGCATTTTCAGCAGGGAAACTTCTTATTGTCTGTTTAAAGGCATGTATTTAAATTTTTCTCAGAATTTTGAACAGGAAACGGAGCTTTCTAAATGCTTACAATAAAGAGCATCTTATTTCCGAAAGAAAAATGCTCAATACTATTGAGTCAACAGTATGCTTCTTTTGTATTTTTTTTATTTCTAACGATAACAAGAACAATAACGGAAATTAGCATAGTAAAAAATAAGTAACAAAAGCAACTAAATAACAAATAACTGAGCAGATGAATTACTGATTAAAAAATAGGAAAAATTATTTAGTCGAGTGTTCTATGCGTCGGTCGCCGAGTTGTTGACATAACCTGACTCTCTTGATGTTTTCTATAAGCAATTTTCGAAAATGTTCTTGAGATATGTTTTCAGCGGCTGTTCTAATTCTATTTTCCAGTACTTCTAGAGACGGTGGAGGAGTGGCATAAAGTTTTTCTTTTAAATAGGCCTAAATTGAAAAATCCAGAGGGGTCAAATCTGACTACCTTGCAGGGCAACGGATTTTTCGGTTTTATTCCTTGCCAATTTCCAGCGAATCGCTCATTTAAGTAATTAGTTACAACCTCAGAGTTGTGCATAGGGGCGCCATCCTGCTGGTATAATAAATGTTCGTTGTAGTGCAGATTTTCTATAAAATGTTCTATTTGGTTTTGTAAAAATTCAAGTAATAAAAAATATAGGACTAATGATATTGATCCCTGCCACACCTAACCAAACATTTACCCCAAAGCGTTCCTGGAAGGTACCTTCTGTCACTAGCCTTTGGTTCTCCTTAGCCCAATACCGAGTATTGTTTCGATTAAAAATCCCTAGATAAGTAAACCTGTATTCATTCGAAAAAATAATATGGTGATGGAAGGCAGTATTTGTGTTCAGATTATTCAAAAACCAGTTGCAATAAATATTTAAGCCGTCTTGGAAAATCATTTTCAAACTGATGGTGATGAATGTGGTACTTGAAAGATTTACAGCCACTATATAAGAATGTTGGAATGGAAATAGGAAAATAGAAATTGTGAATTGTACTTGTAAAAGACCACAGATGTGATCGAAACGTCAAACAATAAACTGAAACCTGAACATTACTTGTGACTTTGATTTAAGCAGACAATGGAGTTCTCTGCCAGGCAACTCAATTCAAATATCAATTATTTATGCCAGTTGCCAAATCACATTAGAACCGAATTGAATATGATGCAATTAGAATTTATCAGTCGATTTCAATATGCCGATGCCAGTTTGGCATTCCGTTAGCTACAATTAGAAACTCAAACGCAATTATCAGCAGAAATACAGTAATTAATGTAATTATAGACCGAACTAAATGTCAACAATTTCTGTAGGAGCACGTTTGGTTCCGAAGTAAACGTTAACTCGTGCTATTGCTGTATTCGATTGACTGTCATTAGCTATAAACTGAAAGCTGAGCTTGAATACACATGATTATTTCAGATGGCTTTTAGAGGTAGCCAACAAGACGTTTGTTCCATCCTGGTAACAATCTAGAAGGATAGGGTTTTTCAAAGTTGTTTTTTCATGACTAATGTACAGTTCAGGTATGTCCATTTTTGTATGATGTATGTTAAATATCTGTTCGATTTGCAAGCCTCCTATTCATCTTAGTTCAAAATAAGCCAAGACGCCTATACCTAATCATGATATTACAGATTAAACTGTCTCTATCAGTACAGCATAGCTTATTGTCTGTAGACGGGCATAATTTAATAGTAAATTCCTGCATGTACAGGTACCAGTGGTGTCCTTGTAATTACATGTCTAGTAATGGTAACGTGGGCGCTTTTGCCCATAATTTTATAGAAACAACCTTGGTCTGGGACACCTCAAACAAGCGATACACTCAAGAATGCACAGTGGTCTATTTATACGAAAACGTGGCTGAAAATCAAAAAACAAAGTTACGAAAACGGGTCAAAGTCAATATATTGAATGGAGACAAAATTTTTCTTGCATCATGCTTACCACGACAAGATATCCAACATGAATTCGATTCTAATTTTACAAGCTAGGAACATAACTTTTTATACTGCCATAGTATGGCAGGTGTGTGGAAACTGTTATCTAACTTTTTTAATTTATCGTCTGAGAGATATTGAAAATACCTTTAAGTGCCTCCATAGAGACAAATTAAACCCTGACCAACGATCACAAAAACCAAAACGGTACGGGTCTGAACTCCATTGTTAGACTTATTTTGGATTTGTCATTGTAATGATTTTCAAATCAGTAGAGTATGGACCGGTTTAGCCTGGAAAAATTTTAACGCTCATGGGAGAATGCGATATTATTTGATCTACAATCTGCTGGTGGTGCTGGTCTCACTGCGGGTGATGATGCTGCATCAGCAATAGTGGGTGTCTTTTTAGTGATTAGCTCACCTCTCATCAGCCAAAAGAACAACATGAATGACATGCTGCTGGGCCCAATTTATCGACTTCTTTCGAAAATGTCCTAGTGATGACAGGAAAATGCCCTCGTAGAGACAAACAGACCTTGGATTCTAAAGCAGCGACTCAAAAATCGTACTCTACTGAGTATTATATAGGCTGTTTCAATTTATTGTTGCATAACTTTAAGATTCGATAGAACTTTTAAAATTAATGCATAACGTCTATATAAACATGGGTCGAAAAATGCGGGGCTTCCGAAATACAGGGTGTTTAAATTTACTTTTTAAAATAGTTTTTTTCAAATATGTATAACAGTGAAAATTGGTATACAAGGGTTTTTTGGTACGACAAAACGAACCATGGGCATAGTTTTACTGTAGCCGCTAGAGGGCGCTCTCTACTGTACTGTACCTGTGGTGTATTAAAATGACCGAAATTTTTTTCTTAATGCAATTTTTTGCTTTTTGAATAAAAAAACTGATTCTTCGCACTTTTCTGCATAAAAAAGCTCTTCTGTGAGTTTTCGTTACAGTTAGCTGTTTTTGAGATATTTCGATTTTTAAGGTTCGATGCATTTTTAATTATTTATGGGAAAATAATATTTTTTTTCACATTTTCGATTTGGGCATTACAAGTAATTAAGATAATTGTTTAGATTGTGTTTTTAAACACAGCAATAATTCCTAACTCCAAATAAACACAAAAAACAGAATATTAATTTGTTTAATGTTCCAATATTATTTTTAACAAATTAAATTAATTATTTACAACTAGAATGCTATTGGATAGTTAGGACAAACATACAAAATCTAAAGTAGTTGCTCGAAATGTAAACCCAATTGTTCAATACACAATTCACATCTATGAATGGTCGAACGTGGTATAGCATTATTCAAATAAGGCCTTATTTCATCACATACATTCCTGATTCTGTCTATTAGCATATCTCGTGTGGTTACGGGAGTCTGGTACACTTTTTCTTTCAGAAATCCCCACACAAAGAAATCTAATGGATTTAGGTCAGGGGATCGTGGAGGCCAGGCGACTGGTCCTCCACGGCCAATCCATCTTTCTGGATAATTTTCGTCCAGCCAGTTTCTAACTATTCTCGAATAATGAGCTGGACAACCATCAAGCTGGAACCAGGCCAATCTTCTTAAATCTAACATATTTGCTTGTTCAGTCTTTAAAAATTCCAAGAAGGTCGCAGGATTTAACCTTGCAGTCAAAAGGTAGGGTCCAAATAGTCGATTAGGGTTTACCAATCCACACGTTCACACTAAATTCATGCTGAAAATTTCTTTCCCGAACTGCATGCGGATTTTCATGCGACCAAATATGTTGATTATGAAAATTTACCACTCCGCGTCTAGTGAAGCATGACTCATCGGTCAAGGACGTCTATGGTCATTTCTAAGAACACGGTGAACATGGCTTGCTGAAATTCCCAAGGCACCAGAAACTCTCCTAACACTTGTGGTCGAATCTCTATCAAACTCACGCATAATCATACGGGTAAATCTGCGCTGACGAACATTTATGTTTTGATCCCTTTGGAGATTTCCAAAACCATTTTAAATTATTTGGCGATGCACTCTTACAAATACTGAGCGAGTTGGATATCGTCTGTTTGGAAATCTTCGTGCGTATTCTCTGGCTGCTTCTGCTGCGTTTCCATTTACAAAGCCATACACAAAATGAATATCCGCTAACTCTTGATTGGAGAATAAAAATGGCATTTTTATAAAACAGGTAAAAGAAACTAAATTTCGTGCATTCACAATTGCAAAAAAACGTTTCAGGTTTCAACAGACAACAAAACTAACTGTCAACTAATTGACGTTTAACCTTATTCTGCTTTCAACTTCAAAAATATTTGCAGGCACAGCTTACTTCTAAAAATTATCGAGATACTGACTTTTTGACGTTATTTTATCATAAATAATTAAAAATGCATCGAAGCTTAAAAATCGAAATATCTCAAAAACGGCTAACTATAACAAAAATTCACCAGAGAGCTTTTTTATGTTGAAAAGTGCGAAAAATCAGTTTTTTTATTCAAAAAGCAAAACATTGCACTGAGAAAAATTTTTCAGTCATTTTAATACACTACAGGTACAGTAGAGAGCGCCCTCTAGCGGCTACAGTAAAGCTATGCCCATGGTTCGTTTTGTCGTACCAAAAAACCCTTGTATACCAATTTTCACTGTTATACATCAAATATTGTTCGAAATATTTAAAAAAAACTATTTTCGAAAGTAAATTTAATCACCCTGTATTTCGGACGCCACGCATTTTTCGACCCATGTTTATATAGACTTTATGCATTAATTTTGAAAGTTCTATCGAATCTTAAAGTTATGCAACAATAAACTGAAACACCCTGTATATTAGCAGCATTTCAGTATTCTGGACCATTGTGGGATGTTAAAACTAGACCTAAGGTCTTGAGCGGAGGTACAAAAATGCCCGGCAGATCGCTTCTACGTCGGTGCCTCTTATTCTATGGGCCCAACTTAAGATCTAGTGATATACTCGTAATGGATACTCACATTTTGGTACAAACGTTGTCAGCAGCAGTAGGGAGAATACAATACTTTACAATTACTAAACCTATAGTACGATATTGGTCGTATTTAAATTACTAAATTCAATTTACCATAGTAGTTGAGTATCGTGTCAGCAATTCATCGACCATTTTAAGATCGATTAAAACCTGGCAACGTCTCCAGCCTCATAGCCTCGATAGTTCGTTTTCCGAAACCCGATCATCCATTCATGAAAGGTGATATACTGAATGAGCTTCCGTCGGTTGCAAAGCCATAAACTCTAATACAAAACAAAATTGTGCTCATCTGGTGAGAAGGCGGGAAGGCGCTGTGCCACTTTCCCAGCCCGTCTGATGCTCCGATGATACGGAGGCTACGTGATTCCATTAACTTACGCCGCTGATAACAGCCTTGAACAGCCCAACCCGTGCCATAGCGTGCTCTGTCCTCACCAAAGAATCTTTTAGTTAATATTTATCCTGTACGAGAGCGGTTGCCCTACCACCAATTCGCTTAAAAGAGAAAAGTGCTATTCCAGCTGCAATAGTTTAATATTGCTGTTTTGATTGCTTTATATCTAGTTCAGATATTATTTACAAAAAACGACAGTAAACATATGAGCTTTCTGGTACTGTCACACTTTTTCCGACGCTTCGATAGGATTAACCATCGACTACTAGTTGGCTCTGATGAAGTTACCTGTAACTTCATTAGGTCATATTTGAAGGGACGCAGATGAAGCGGTAAATATCAGATATCGAATTTCCACATTAAAACTCATTCAATCACTGCTTGGACCATTGATGTTTTTAAACTTTTTACGTTAGGTGATAACAAGAAACAAAGACTGTTATACGACTGGTATTTTAAAAATTCTCACATGGTATACTACTGTATCATTCTGGATTCCTGAACAAGCTAACAAACATTAGCGGACGCTCAAAACAGAAAAATGAGTTACCCTGCCGCATGACGTAAAACGTAGTTTATTATGGTAGCATCTCCCAATATTCCTGCACATTGGCAAATGGATAGGTGGCATTTTATTACCTTTTCATATAACTTGTCAACTCGGGACTTACCTGATATCAAAAGGCCTCGTTTATCATACTCCGGCACGGGTATTACATATCTTGAAAAGTGACGTCAATATTGACATTATACTGTTTTTTTTTTGACAGCATGTAGGTTTTTCTCCATGACGTAAGCCTAGCACTTAGTTGTACGTGTTGCCTAAACGTCAAAGGCTCCAGTTATCAATGTTTGGCTCTGATGAGATAGAAAATCTGCTTCAGAGATAAGTTGTATGTTTTGATAGTAATACCATTAGATTCTTGGCTCAAATACACTTACTTGAGATTTAAAGCTAGAAATTAATAGCGCATGCACTTTTTCTTATCCATTCTGGAAATTACATATGCAAATCTGCCGAATTTCAAAAATGAGGGATAAGAAATAATTATATTCACTGTACACTGTCGAATTACAAGCCATATATGCTAACAGTAATTACACACAACGCGGACGCGGTGATGATTTCCCGTAATTCTCAAAGTTTTCCATAATTTATAACTTTGAACATAACCTGTCTTCATGAAGGACACAGTCGGACACAGCTAATAGATATACTTCATTGGCAGCATATTCAGTAATGATTCTCTCACACACCAAATATCACTGATTTTATACACATGCAGACCAATACACATAATCATCCAGATGCGATCTTGCTATTCAGCCACCTTTCTTCTCAGAGATAAAAACTACAGACACAGGTCACTCATCCTCACAAAGCATAGGCAACGAATAATGCGTGTAGTTTAGTTGAGTGATTACTCCATACGGGGTTGCGTTCAGAACGATCCTAGTGAGCAAACGTGGAATGACTGTTTGCGCCCTAAAAACTACCTAGTCTGCAAGATGACATAGGTTTTCTTTTTTTGGTGTTTCATATGCTTTTTACATAACACCCGTGCGGGTCTGAGTTTTGGCGAATTGGAGCCTGGAGAACGAAATTTATACCCACTTAAGGTAGAATAATTCTCTGTGCAATGTGATATATTTATTTTTATATCTACAATGATGTTTTTAAACATATCAAAACAAATAAATAGCAATAAGTTGGTAACAATATCAAAACCTTGTAGCTTCGTATACGACTTTTTTGTTTCCTTAGCACCCCGGGGATATTTGTAGTCCTGATACTCTTGAAATTGATCCTGCTTTTATATTGTACCTGTATTTGTTCGATAAACCAAGGGGAAAATATAATATTCTCGATAAAAGGGCAATATTTCCTTCTCTACACTTCATTCGTATGTCAATAGATACGAAAGTATACTCCACAATTTGAGCGCTGACTATTGTAAAAAAAACAGCTGAGGTACTGCAGACTATTATCAATTTGTTTAGCAATTTCATTTGCCTGTATAATGTTACACATGATGATTTATCTGCTAAAGTAGCACACAGGCAGTAACCGGATGGCAATTTGACTTCAATTGTGTTCTCACCTAAACCAGTTGCAAAGCAAATGATGGAGGGTACACGATACATATTCTCAAAACCCTTGATCGAAAAAAATCAGTTAACATATGATGTATTTTTTATTTACCAAAAACTCTAAAAATATGTACATGCCATGTGTGAAATGAACGATTTGCGGAAAGTAACAACCTGTGCGCAACCATATGTATTGAGTCTGATGATCACTATTAACTTGCTGTGCCAACTACAGCTCTGCCTGGCAAGTTTTCAACTCTACTGCTCCAACTAAGCAACTTCCGATGGATAAGTACCTTTATTGTATTATAAATGCATAAAGATATGCATCAACAATGTGCTTTATACTACTCTGTAACAATTTCAGCGTTCGTAATTGTCTGATGAACCTGTTCCAAGTATTCGCAATAGACCAAGGTAATCCTTCTGGTGAGCCAAAATTCCCGTGATATGTTGTTGCCAAAAAGTGCTCTAAATTGGCAGAATATATATTTTTAACGTAAATGGGCTACCTCGTATCGACTCATTCTCTTACAATAATGTTTGCAGAAGACGTTGCCAGAAATTAGTGGGCTGCCATCAAGTGCCATTACATGACTCTATACAGGGTGTTCTTCACCGCCTTTCACCATCTGCCCCCAGGGTCACCCGCTTAAAAATTCCAAATGACAAGAAGTACCGAGTAATACTATATTTTGACGTTTGATTTTTCGAAATCGGTCGGTTCACTTTCAATAAAATTAGAAAAATCTTTATATATCTTAATCTATACAGACAGAAAACAAAAACACACGAAAATTTCACTTTTTATTTGTTATTGGCCAAACAATGATATAGGAGATGTTCAAATTCCTGGCAGACATTTTCAACAATATCTTGTGGGATATCATGGCAGCTTTCGATGATGCGTTGACAAAGTCTAATGGCATCAAATCAGGAGTTCTGACACCCCTTCACCCTACCCATTGATCTGTAAACTCGTTGTCTAGCCATTGCGGAACCGGAAGAACATAGTAAGGAGGAGCGTAGTCTTGCTGGAAATATATTTCAGCCCCATCAAGTGTAGGGTTTCCATCCACTGCGATTTGGTTTTTAATGGTTTCAGTGATAAGCGCATTGATGGTATTCTCAAACATATGCAATTAAATGTCTCGATCCAAATTGTCGTTAATAAATAATCCCTAATCACTGTGTTTCCTAAAATGTCTGCCCTGTACTGGATATGCGGTTAAACTTATTAACAAAATCAATTTAGATAAAATGTGCTTTCATCACTGAAGCATATATTCTTTACATAATTAATCGCTGCAGTCATTCGTTCACAAAATTCAAAGTACCTTCGGCTAACTCTTGTAATATTTTCATTTTGAATGGATGAAATTTATGGAGTTTAGTAACTATGTGTACAGAGCCTGATAAAATAGCAGTCACGGCAACAATTTTGCGTAATGAAGTATTAGGATTCATTCCAAAATAACCCAAAACTTCAACTTGAGCGGCTTCTTCCAAAACTCTCCTATGATCACGTTTTCTATTTGCAACAGATCCAGCTTGAGTAAATTTAGTAACAAGATCCAAAACATACCTATGCGAAGTTATCTTCCCTGGATGTAATGGCAGTTTGTCGAGCACATTGATTTTTGGCACCATCAATTAGGATCATTTACACTTTTTCGGCTAGTGTGTAAACTATTTTACAAGTAAAATCTGAATCAATAAATTAAGTTCCTCTATCCCAACACTGTCACAGATGTATACTAAGTGGCATATATATAGATCCGAACACCCAGTTTAAATGGTTTTATTTTAATAAAAGTTGGTGAATGTATTTATCTTACTGTAAATAACAAGTGAAAAAATTTTCAACCTTATCAGTTGGACATTCCGGTTTTAATACTTCTTTTTTTTAATTCACTAACGCTCTAAAAATGAATATTTCAGCCGCAGTAAAGAATCAACGTTGGCGGATTTTGGTTCTTGACATCCTTTACGATCGGTTACGATGCATAGAGTACGGAGACCTGTACGATTTCGTCAACTTAGTGAGTTTGATAGGGGCCGTATAGTGGGACTTCGGGAAGCTGGACTTTCTTTTCGGGCAATTGCAGTTAGAGTGCAAAGAAGTGTAGACACTGTGGTTAGGTGTTGTCAGGCATGGCTTCGAGAAGGCCGTACGCAAAGAGCAAGGGGCACTGGACGCCGCCGTAGAACAACAGACCGTGAAGATCGCTGCCTAAGATTATTGGCCTTAAGGGACCGTTTCTTCACTACCAGGTCCATTGCAAATGAATGGTTTGCAGAACACGGAAGACCTATTGGCATGCGAAGTGTTTACCGACGAATGAGAAGTTTTGGCTTGTTTTCATACCGGCCACACTGGGTAATCCCTTTAACTCGAGAACACCGACGTAATCGCCTTGAGTGGTGCAGACAACGGTCACTCTGGGATCAGGAATGGAACAGTATTGTCTTTAGTGACGAGTCTCGATTTTGTTTAGGCATGCACGATGGTCGTGCCAGGGTTAGAAGGCGACGTGGTGAAAGGAGGAATCCACAGTTTTCTGTTGAAAGACATGTTCATCACACTGTTGGAGTTATGGTTTGGGGTGCTATAGCTTATGGTTCCAGGTCACCTTTAATCTTCATCAGAGGTAACACGAACGTGCAGCGTCATATCCACGAAGTTCTAGAACCCCATCTTTTACCCTATCTTGACACCCTGGCAGATCCAACTTTCCAACAAGATAATGCCCGACCACATGTTGCAAGAGTCACAATAGACTTCTTTCAACATAATGATGTCACATTGTTACCATGGCCACCAAGATCTCCCGACTTATCCCCAATGGAGCACGTGTAGGATATGATGGATAGGAGATTGCTCAATTTGCAACGTCCTCCTCAGACTCTAGAAGCGCTTCGAGAGGAGTTGGTGGTTGCCTGGAATGAGATACCACAGGAGGACATTGACCACCTGATCAGAAGCATGCCTAGGCGCGTTGGAGAATGCGTAGCACATCAGGGTGCATCCACACATTATTAAAGGTCAAAGGGCTTTAAAGCAGTTCAATCATTTTGAAATTTTTATCATTTACTTATTATGCTTCATTAAGTACTTATACAAAATTTTATTAAAATAAAACCATTTAAACTGGGTGTTCGGATTTATATGTCACTTAGTATATAACAATAAATACAGTTCGGCCAGGATATCCGTGTTGATGAAAGGAATGCGGAAAAAATTCTGGTTGTTATTTGGTTGTTGCCACGCCTGATTTTCCAAATGTCTGTTTATGTTGGTAGTTTCCGTTTTGAGTTATAAACGAATTGTAGATTCGGCAAACCCACGGGCAATATTTTGGAAACTTATTGTAATAAAAAGTGTGATGTGTTTTTGTTTTCTATCTGAACGAATTAAGATAAATAAAGATTTTTACATGTTTCTGGAAAACAAATCGACTGATTTTAAAAAATCAAACGCCAGAATAAAGGACTTTTAAAGGCCTTTTAAACAAGGTATTACTCGACACCCTTTGTCATTTAAATTTTCCTAGGGAATGACTCTGGGAGCCGAGGGTGAATAGGGGTAAAGTAGTTTTTGGTTAAAAAGTTGTCCCCTTGACAAATCTTTTGACGTGTCTTGGCATTTTTTTATTCAGTGGTTTTAGATAAACCTGTGGTGGGAGGTTTTCAAATGAACACCCTGTACCAATTTACTCATTCTAAATAAAGTTATACAATATTCTAGAGAAAAGTTTCATCCGTCGACCTACATTCCATTAAGAGTAATGGACACAGGTACTGTATTACATTACCAAGTGATTTACTAGTCCACCCATGGTGGATAACTCAAAACTGACTAGCGGTGACAGCGCCAGCAACCATTGAGTAATTGGCCAGGTTCATGCCACTGTCAGAATACATGTGTGTCCAGTTGCTTTCAGTGACCATGGTCCCTTGATAAATTTAGGCAATTTTGGCAGGACGAGGTGCGTAAGCGTCGAAACGTTCATTAATTAATTTTCAACGGATGTCTATAAACCATCCCAGTACGGTGTTACGATAATAAGCGTTTGATAGCTAACCTTGTCTTTAAGCGACCCTCCCTCCGATAACCTCCGTGAGAGGTCAGCAATTTGCAAGAACGATACTTTTCTGTCAAGTTAATAACTGATAATTGATGTCAGTGAAGCCAGGGCACGAAGACTATAGGTAGGGAGGTGAAGGCAAAAGTGTCTCATCTGTACACTGCGCAGGCGATTAGTTTTGAGGTTCTACACAAATATGTAGCATCATCTACGCATCATTTTCAAATGGCTCGCTTGGTACTTGATGTTATAATAACGTATGTCCTAAAAGTTTTGGCACAAAATATTAATCGATTTTTTTAATAAAGAAATTTATTTAAACACTAACTAGTTGTCATTAGTTACCACTCAATACTCAACACTGAACTATATTATCGAATTATGTGGAGGTCCTGGATCGAATTCAGATCAATTTTCTCAGTTTTTTGTAAACCTTCCGTCTTAACTGTTCTTTATCTTGGGCTTCCCAGCCTCAAGGATAAACTTTCCTAGCCAGTAAAGCCCAAAAATGCTTTATTGGCCAAGCCTGTTGCAAGCTTGGAGGATTATCGCTTTTGGGAACAAAAGGTATGTTGTGTTGTTAAAACCAGTTTTGTATTGAGTTATGGCATCATGCTGAATCTGGCCAGAACATGATATGGTCCTTATCATGATGCTCGTGGACAAACTGAAGCAATTTGGAAAGGCAGTTATCCATATAGCTCCGAATATTCAGAGTTTCACCCCTCACTCCTTCCACAACAGATTGGGATACATCCCTCAGGCGGGTACTCTTTACCCGCCTCTGTTGACGACGGCATCTTGGTATACGAAAGAGTCGCGCTTGAGAGTATTTGGTCACTTAAGTCTCTTTCTATATGTAAGACCACTCCTCCTTAAGTCCAACGATATCGTACTATTAGAAGATCTGTATTGAGGCGCCAGTCTTCTGCTCTTCTGACCAATTTTGCCTCTGTAAATACACGTGGTCTTCCGCTTCTTTGGAGATTCAGACATGGTATTTCGTGCTCGCACTCCGCTATTGCTCGACAAATGGTTCTGCGAGAAATGTTTTCATTCTGGAATATTCGGCAGATTTCAGCTTTGGGTACTCGACCTACCAACTCGTAGATACGTTTTCTTATTTCTAATTTATATGACATCTTCAAGCGAAAACTTCAAAATAACTAAATTTCAACTGATAGTAAAGGAAGTAAAGAAACTTTTGTTTCCAAAGGCAACTTGCTATTCTTATGTGTTTGTTAAAATTAAAGACAATGAGTTTTGTGCCAAAACTTTTAAGACATACATATATTGCTTTTGCGGTAGTCTTCAGCGTCGAATTAGAACGTATGTTCAAGACTACCCTTTACATTTTCCATGGCAAGAGCTTGTAGACGATAGGTTTGATAATAAGATTCAGTCCATACCATATTTAAGGAACTTATAGGGGTAACATATAAGTGATGATTATGATATGAGCTTGGTAGGGAATTTTGAGGAATAACAAAATAGATCTTACAATAAAGCCAAATATAATTAAGTATATAGCTAATTAGGTTGTAATATAGTTGGAAATAACCAGTCTATGTCTTTGTCCCCATTAACTGCAGACGAGGTCAGTTAAGTATGAGGAAAATCTAAAATATTTGGCAGAAATTGATGAAACCATAAAAGCAGCATAGGTACACCAGATGAGTAAGTCAAATTGTCCTTCATCTACATCTAGTATGTGGAAGGCTATGTTGATATTTTTTATATTTTTCGCATGTATCTGTATAAATGGCGCTCTACGCCACGGTCTATGTCTCCTATACTTCCAGCAGCCATGCCCTCCTTGTCGACAGATGACTGGCTATCATATCAAATATACCGACAATTGGTCAAATAAGTGATATAAGGTTAAAAATATGAACTTCAAGATATTTTTCTCTTGTTATCAAGGTGAATTGTGTATGTAGTATGCGGTATATCGGGAAGAATAAGTGTGAAATAGCGAGACTCAGGTGACTTCCGGAAGAGTGTTAAATAAGGTATAAAAATAAACAAAACTGGTGTTACAAAACGATTTTCTGTATATGCATCTATCCTTCAGACTTATCCATATATGCGTTTTTCTCGCACTGTCCCCAATCTTTCGAATTTTATTAGACTTTCGCACTTTATCAGTAAGTGGCAGCAGTGATCATTCCGAAATATAACATTTTGGTTTAAGTTTAAAAATATACTTTTTTGATAATGGTAGGTTATAATAGCAATAAATCATATTAGACGAAGATACCTCTGGTTTGAGAAATAATTGCAAAGTCTGGTTTTTTTGCTGCAAGTCGTTCAAGGGGTTTTCAAAACATGGACGCGTAAAATGGGTACACCAATTTTTATGGAAAAGCTTTTTATTCGATAACAAAGAATAAGAAGACATGTTTTTGGGATCCAATCGAATGTGTTAGCAGGAACGAAACAACTCTTCGTATAAGATTTTTGATGATGAGGCCCACAGAATGAGATCACACGTAAAAAGATCTGACTAATAGCAAAAAAGTTATGGCAGAAAACCGAGGCAAACTGTAGGTTTTGGCACTTGCTAGTTATGCGATAATGGTTTCTCGCAGATATTTGAATTTCTTCAAATTATGCATCTTGAAGAACTGTCCTCTCCTTTTGTCCCCCGCGTCTCACCACGTGCTAGTAGCCTGCTGGATCGCTTTCTGACCACGCATCCTGTCCCTTACAGCACTGCTGTTCTGCCCGCTTGGGTAACTCAAACCACGGTGTTGTGGAGGTTAGGTTTCGGTCAGAATCTGCAGTGGCAGCAGAAACTCGTCCACGACGCAAAATTTGGCCTACGGGCATGTCGAATGGGAGGGGCTCAGAGATCCAGTCTCTACCCTTTCTTGGAGAGATGTTTCGCTGTTATCCATGTCGGACTGGAGGAGTATATCACCCATACAGTGAAAGTGCCTAAAACCGGGTCCAACGGCTGGTTCAACAGATCATGTGACACTGCTCGCTAGCAGAAGATCAAGGCACACAGAACCTTTTTACAAAACCCAACTCTAGAGAGCAGACAAGCCGACCTCGAGTTCAGAAAAAGATATAACGAAGCGGTTTGCAATGTCAAACACCAGCACGATATAAAAGCTAGGCACAGGGTAAAGCCCTTCGCTGAGCAGCCCGGTGTGGAGGCCGCATGTCCGTCGGAAATTTGCGCACCGGATGTAGTGTGAGTCATCTACTCATCCACTCCCATACCCCAACGCCGCATCAGGCAGCGCGAACCGGATCGTGTGAAAGGGGCGTAATGTCGCAAAGCAATGGCAGTCGGTCTTTCTGGACGCTGGCTAAACAGATTGAAAGGAACTTCTCACAAAGTAGCCTTCCACCACTTACGGGTCAGGATGGAACAATTGTAACCGATTCCGATCTTTGCTGCCATCTTCATCATAGATGCCCTCACCAACGCCTAGGTGCCGGCGATTCAAAGGGTTCCCTACAATATGCAGTAAGTAACATTCAGGCATGAGATATCAACCAAGCTTCTGGTCCGGACTTGATTCCTGTCATTGCACTGAAGGCGCGTGCAGCGGAGCGGCACCTTCCCGGAAAACTAAAAGTTTTTTTCATGTCCAACTTATCCCAAAAAAGGATCTAAGACCGACCCTTATAACTACAGGCATGTAGCTCTGCTTTCTGTTATATGTAAGGTATATTCCTCACACGTTTGGGGTTCTGCTGCCACGACTAAATTATTTATGCTCGATGCTGTCCAGAGGAGGACTGTACGACTGATCGATAACTCCTCTCTAACAGACAGTTGCAAGACCCTTTCAAACCGGCGGACCGTATGCGATCCAGCTCTTTTCTACTGCTACAACAAGGCGCTTTGCTCCTCAGAGCTCTCTTCCATGATGCGTCGCGCGATGTGCTTCCCAGACCGAACCTCCTGACTGTGGCCTCCCATCATAATCGCATACAACTTCGTAGATCCACAACTGGTCGATACGACCGCTGCTTTGTTCCAAGGGTGTGGAGATTGTGACACAATCTACAAGAGGCCTTTTCCAATTCTACTAACCTTAGGCAGTTCAAATATCAGATCATTAAGTTATTCACTTACGTTTTGGTTTACAAAAAATGAAATGGTGGTTTTTAAAATTTATTGCAACGGTTCCCGGAAGCAGTGAGGGTGGCCTCGGAAATACTAAAAGAAGGACTGGCGGTGCCATCCAGCGATTAAAGGCGCAAGTGGTAGCCAAGTAGCGACGATTGAAAAATTCAAACTTAATATGTCCTGTATCCACTTCTAAATTGTCTGGAGTTGGTATCGGCTGCAGATAATCTTGATAAATTATCTCGACAGCCTCGCCTAAACTTCATCAAAGCCATTAGAAGTCAAGGCTATATTTCTACGATGAACATCCTGATACTACTAACTACAACCATCTATAACTTCACATAAACCCGACGAAACACATCAACAAACTAAAGTCCATCAAATCCACTGCAACTGACGCTTTGCAGCAGAAATGACATTCCAACTCAATTTATTACTTGTCAATACATGGATACACAACTTCGTCACGCCGCAGTACAAATGTAACTTTATTGTAGTTCTGTGACATTATATACACAGCCCGTGCTAGTTAACTTCATGAATAGTGTACGAAACCCTGAATTCACAGCGGAATATATTTTACCCGTGAGTACTACGTATTTGACACTTTTTTATGAAGATATAAAGTTCTCTGGCGGTGTTAGTAATGTGAGAAGGCAATTACTGAGGTACACAATAACTATTTTGAAAGGATATGAGCAGCATTATTAAAGGGATTTTGAAGTGCGTGGCCAAGAATGCCGAAGATCCTGTAAGTCGCTTCACTGTTCATCAAGTAACACGGAGTTTGTGACGAATGACCTTACCGTCGTTTTAAAGTAATCGAAAAGTTACAAACACTAGTTTTATCAATTTACTTGATTCTTTTAAGACATCCGCTTTTTCTAAGAGACCATTTTCTTACGAATGATTTGACACTACACACTCTTATTTTATTTTCATTATTTTTTTGACCAATTGTAAGACACGATCATACTTAACAACAAATAATACGTATCTGGATTCGCTATACCTATTATTCTAGTTTTCCGTGAACGCAATTGAAGGTGTTGCTTTCGAAATACAAAATCTACAACGAACCAGAAGAAAATGCGAATAACTTTATCGTGAGTGAAGAAAAAGAAATTGTACAATTATTTACTTCCACTTAGGCCAAGACGATATTTTCTCCTGGTTCATAATAACCTAGATTAGGTATTTGTTGAAGTAACCCTAGCAACTCCTGCAATTTATTGTTTGTCACGAATAACTAGAATAATAGGACTTGATGCATAGATATACCGAACGCAGATTATTTGTTGTTAGGTATGATCGTTTCTTCCAATTATTCAGAAAAATAGTGAAAATAAAATAAAAGTGTGCAGGGTCAAATTATTTTTACAAAAATGGTCTCTCAGAAAAAGCAGACGAGCCACCTCCTTTCTATTTGAATAAATCAAGTAAACTGAAAAAATCATTGTTTGTAACCCTTAGAAAATCTCTATAGCGACTGTAAAGCCGTTCGCCTCAAAATCGCCTCGACCCCATAATACTTGATTAAAAATGGAGCGATTTACAGGATCCGTGGTATTCTAGATCGAAAAAAATGTAAATAGAAATGACCCTCTTTGTCAAATTCATTCATTCATTCATTTCTTTATTAGCTCTGTTGGATCATCATAAGATGATTTAGAACACGTCAATAGAAACAATAGTGTAAAAAAATAAACAGAAAAGAAATAAATAAGTAGATAACACACATTAGTGTATACAGTCAGAATCAGCAAACATTGTAATGTAAAACAGACAAACATTTAACTATAAACAAACATTGAAAAAACGTGGAAGGCACAGATTAAAATATCGCTATGTGATATTATATAAATAAAATAAATAAAATTCAAAAAACATAGAATATAAAATACATAAGGACGGTAACTGCTGGATTGAGATATAGAATATCACATACTTTTATAAGCTATATTGTCAGAACTACACCTGTTTTTCGTTTGTTAGGGTATCTGACAAGTACTCATCCAAAGAGTAATATGCTTTACTATTTAATAAAGCCTTAATTTCATATTTGAAATTAGTCAGTGGCAGTGCCCTGAGGGTGTTTGGCAATATAACTTAAAACCCATTTGATGTGGACTGCATTCTGTTCTAGATAATCTGTGCGTGGGAATCTGTAGGATAAACAAACTTCTTGTTAAGTACTTGTTATGGTCGTTCAGCTTGGGAAAATCATCTAAATTAGACTTTACATGTAACAACAGCTCGAAAATGTAAATGGATGGCAAAGTTAGTATTCCCAGCTGTTTTAGAAAAGCTCTACAGCTAGACCTTCTGCTCAGACCTTGAAGTAAACGTATTATTCTTTTTTGCATAGTAAATACTCGTTTCATTTCAGTGGAAACACCCCAGGCTATTATGCCATATGACAAAGTTGACTGTACATATGCATAGTAGTAAGTCAACAGCAAAGATTTGTCAACGACAAAACGTAACTGACTAATGCAGTATATGTAAGTAGCAATCTTTTGACATAGTGGTCAATATAAGTATTCCACTTTAAGCAGCTGTTTATGTGGATGTGGATAAAAATTTTACAAAGTCGACCTGTTGAATGGAACCATCGAGCGACTTAACCAGCAAGCTATGATCGAGGCCGGAGTTTGCATAACCGAACCTAAAAAATTGAATTTTATTTGCGTTGAGCAGGAGCCCATTATTTTGGAACCATTGCTGGGTTCTTTCTAGCTCTTCAGTAGCACCGATCGCTAGAGATGTTGAATTTTCGCAATCTACCAATAAAAATACATACAAAACACAACTAGTTCTACTGAAGTTATTCACAAAAATTATATACAGCAATGGTCCCAATATAGAGCCCTGCGGAACCCACACTTCACTCATACGCATTTCGGATCTGTGATTTTCAATTTCAACATATTGTGTTCTGCTGGATAAATAATCACGAAACCACTCGAGCGGAAGTCCCCGTATTCCATAGCATTCAAGTTCTGTCAACAACAGCTCATGATTTACAAGATCGAAAGCATTGCTCAAATCAATGAATATCCCAATGCTCTTTTTGCCTATATCAATACTGCTATAGAGATGGTTCAAGAACTTTATTATCTCTGTAGTAGTTGACAAACCCTTGCGGAAACAAGGTTGTTATTGAAGTATTCCACTATACTTGCTAGTTTTCTAAAAGGCTGGTATCTCCATTTTTGAAGATGGGAATTATTTTTGCAATTTTCAAACAACTGGGAATCCTACCTTCCTCCAAAGAACAGTTCGTCAAGTAAGCAACTATTCCAGCAAGCAGGTGGGCACATTTCTCCACAATGTTTGTGCTAATACCATCCTCACCAACAGAGTCAGATTGGTTTCAAATCCAGGATGTCCTTTTCACACGCAGGGTGGAAAAAGAAACTGTGACTAGTTTTTGACCCTGGCAAAACATTGCTTGGAGTAATTGACGAACGCTTAATGCTGTCCAGAAGGTGGTTATTAAAAGCTGTTTTTACATACTGAGAATTATGATATATAATTGTGAGTTTCCAACTTTTATATTGATCTTTATATTTGTGGAGGATTTTTGTTTCAGTATATTCCACGCTGCTTTGGATTTGTTTGCGGCTTGCTCTAACATGCGACTGTTGTATAACTTTTTTGCTGCGCGAAGCAATTTTTTATGTCTTTTTGTATAAGTTGTAATACCTTTTCATATCTGCATCATCTCTAGTTAAATTATACAATTCTCTTAATCGTCGGCCATATATAATTAAACCGTTTCTTAACCAAGGTTTTCTTCTTTTTATTTTAGTTGATATAACTTTTTCTTTAAGAGGGAAAGCTAACTCGAAGTAATACTTCAATATGTTAAGAAATGACGGAAACCTACTCTCTATCGATAGTTCTATAGATATCAAGCCAATTTTCTTTGCTTAATAAATCCAGAAAACGTTTCATGTTATGTTCATTATGTATATTTGCCTAGAGTGATATTTTATTGGTAACTGAACAGTATTACCTTCATTTACAATTTGTATCATATGTGCTACATGGTCGCTGATACAACCGTTAAGTACTGTGCAAGAAAATTCACAATATTCCATGTTCACACAGTTTTTGTCACAAACATGATTTTCCCCTGGTAGGTTCATTTATGATTGTTCTTATGTTCTACGAGCTAAGAAGATCTGAGAAACTACTGGGGCATAAAAAATTAACATTGAAGTCTCTACAGATGACTATGTGTGAATCTCTAAAAGAATGAGTGATCTGATTGAGTGTTTCATTAAGCTTTTCCAGGAAAACCTCAAAATTTGAAACTGGGATCTGTAAATGACTAACACAGTGATATAAAGTTGTTTACAAAAAATTGCCGCACACTCAAACACCTTATCAATACAACTCACCTCTACAGTTCTGGAATGAATACTGTTTTTAGAAAATATAGCAGCACCGCCGTTTTTATAATTAGTTCTACAATAAGCAGCAGACATAATTTTCTAGAGAATACAGCTGCTCTTCTGAAGCCCAACGTTCCGCAACGCAGAAAATATCACAATTATTTTCTGTCAGAAACATATCTAGCTCCAGGAGTTTGTTGGACAGGCATTGGGCTTTTTGGTGTATAATAATTATATTACCTGTTTTCATCAGATACTTTGCTTTTTTAGGCCCGAAAAAACAAATTAGGCAAATTTACATTCCTATCGCCCATCCATATTATGGGTATAGTCTTTAAAATAGGCTTCATGTACGTTTCAGAGATATTGACAAGTGAGGCGTTTGGACTTCAGAATGTCGTTCTCGATCGAAGTGAAAATATATAGGGTGTCCCATTTGAAAATCGAAAGTTGGAGTCGCTTTCGGTCAAACCGGAAGTGCATCAAAGCAAGTGAATATGTCAAACAATGTAAATTCATCTATAATACGCAACCCCCAAATTTCATTTTTCTATCTTCAATAATAAAAAGGCTATAGGCCTGAGCCACAGTGGAGAACCACCCTGTATACAGGGTTGGCCCTTAACTGTATGAAAATTAGTAGTAAGTAATGGTTACATGTTGAGGTCAGGAGCTAAAATCTCATTTATAACGTGTCAACAAGTTAGTTCCATATTTGACATCTATGAAAAGAAACCATCCGAAGCGTTTTCGGCTAACACAATGGCCTGAAAATCGCCAGACCAAAAATCAGATTCTTAAGCGAAAAATTGTTTTTTCAAATTAATGTCATTTTCATCTCGAAGACTATGTGTAGATTTGCAGCATTTGAGGATCATAGAACTACACGTCATCTAGGAGAAGTCAATGCATTCACAACAAGCGACCCCTACGTCAATAATGCAAAAAACCCAGAATCTCTGAAATGACTGCCCATTCGATGAAGCGACAAATGCCGCTTAATAGGCGACCCGTCAATCAAGGTGACACTTAGGCGCGTTTATGGCCTCCTTGATTGTCATACTCCTTTCCTTCAAAAATTTCTAGATTGCACCCGTCCCGTGTCAGCGTCAGCGCTCTCCTATTGTGAAGATATGTTTTCTTTTTAAATTGTAGGAATTTTCAGGCTGATAAAACATGATATAACTCAAAAGCAAGCACAATTTGATGCAAATAGGTGTTTGTGACATAACCTCAAAGTAGAGCGCTGACACGGAGAAGTAGAAAACTATGAAAATCAAGGAGGCCATAAAGGCGCCCTAAAATGGTAGGGACGACTGACGATACGGGCCTAAGTCCAATCATGCTACCAGCTGTGGTGTAGTAAACAAGATGTGAAGAAGCTAAATACATGCCAAATGATCCATTGCACGTTATATTTGGTATGTATTGGAGCTTTTGGTAAATAAAAGAGTGCCGATTGATTGATCTGGCATTTTATTTGTCACGGTTTTTAAGACTACGAATAATGTATTTACGAGGTATATCTAAACATGAAGTAAGAGTCGTTTGCTTATACTCAAAAGCTGGCGGGTCTGACAAAGCTGAACGCATGCAGCGCCATCTTTTGATTGTCTTTGAAATTACTGAAGTCGTTTTTTTATTGAGTAGTCGTTTGCTTGTCAGTGAATACAGACCATAATGCGAATCCCTATTTCAGACCTACGAGCAGCACACTGTTTATAAAATCTCAGATTTTCTGTGACAATCTTGAGTATGGTGGTGCGGCCAACATGAGAGAACCACTAATTGTCAATCGTCAACCAGATCGCATTCTTTGGTCCACTTGCTGAACGAGTCCATCGGTCTGCAAGGTGGGCTTTCCACTGCGCTATTCATTACGCATAGTGCAGAAATTCTTGAAGTCTTGATACCAACTAGGTATAGCTCCTGGTTAATTTGTAGAGCCGTTTGTCCAGAAAAACCGATTTATGACACGCACTCCGATACGGGAGCGATCCACAATCGTCGCCTGCATTATTAACAACATTTACTGACAAGCAAGTGACTACTGAGTCATTACAATAACAATCAACAGATGGTGCTGCATACGTTCAACTTTGTCAAACCCGCCAATAATTAAATATACGCAAACAATCTTTGCTTTATAGCTATCCCTCGTATATTTTCTATTCTGATTAGCATGCACATGCGTAGCGACCTTTCCCATAACCTCAATACAAGCCAGCCATTTGTTTAGCAGTTGCCTAGGGTGAGAAAGTCGAAATCTGGTCAACGTCAACGTCAGTGCTCCACAGGGATTGGTACTGTTTCCAAAAGTGTTTCGGTTACATATCAACGACCTTTCTTTCCTATACGATCAATCCGACCCAAAGCACTCTACATACAAGAATTCAAAGTGCCAAGCCAATTTCTGCCAGTGAGCTGGAGAGAAGAAGACTAACAGCCATGTTCTCTCTGCCGAGAGATCTGGAGTTCATCGCTGCTTGTGGGCGCAACAATCTGGTATGAATCAATACTTCCGAAACACCGTACTGTACCTTGACAAACAAGAAGCGCTTAGCGCTCATACAGTTTAGATGGATGTCCGAGCTCTACCAAAGAGTCCATATCACCGAGCACTTGATCTGAAACGAACACATCTTGTCAATCGCGGCTTAGGGCATTCTACACAAGGCCCCGAACTAGTCTCAAATATTGCTCACATGTTTGGGTGCTGTCGCCTCGACTACATAATCCGTGCTCGATGACTCTCCTCTAACAGAAAGTCTAGGAAGCACGGACGAGCCGACGGCGATCTCGCTCTCTTTTACCGATATGTCAACCGACTTCACTCTTCCGGGGTCTACTCGATGATGACGCCGCGCTAAGTGCCTGTCAGACAAAGCCGCTTGAATTCAAACTCTTATCCTAACCGTATCGCACTTTGTGCAACCATAACTGGCCGATACGGCAGTTTTTGTGTCTCTAGGGTGTCAAGATTGTGGAACAATCTGCCTGAATAGGATTTTTCCAGTTTACTAACCTTAGGTAGTTCAGAGATCGGAGTAACAATGTATCTTTGAGCTATCTATAGCAGCTACGGTGCTCCGGTATTTTTTAGGCTTTTGCCTATGCGGCTGCTTCCACATAGGAAAAAAAAACTTGAGATGCCGTCGTCTTGCTTTTGGTGCAAACAGTGCTTTAGACGCACGAACGAGACGGGAGTAAGCTACAGCGCATATCTCTTACTTTGGTAAGTATCATATTAATACCAGAAGCTTTCTTGGCAACTAGCGACCTACTGTTTGAGGATATTTCCTTATAAGTGTCGGGAAACCTTGGTATACATAATACTTTGGTGTTGGGAGGAAGGTACATGGTGGATTTGGCCCGAAAGGACTTCATGAGTACTTCGTCTTAGTCCTGGAGTCACTTACAATAATTGATCCGTACTGGTATGTCACCAGTGGTCTGCTTATCGTTCAGAAGGTACTTTCGAGCTGCTTGGTCACTCCAGAAAGGCATTGGGCTTAAATTTTGTAAGTAAGTAATGTAAGTGGATACCTGTAACGTTAATGTTGTTGTTCAGGAATTACTGAATTTGAATCTTTTCTTTATAAGACAATGCCAGAGCATTTTCTTTGTCAGACATCACAGTTTCTGCTTTGTTCGTGGTCCTCTTACACGAACATCATAGCTGGTTCACTATCTTGACCCCCTCAAAGAATTTTTTTCTAATACAGAGTCAGCAGGAAGTAAAACGTGTATTTCAATTTGCGAGGTTTAATCAACCTTAATGAAGAAGCCTTTCCAAAGTTAATTAAAATTCTCCCGTTCCTTGACAGGGTGGTTTTTATAATAAAGAATTGAGGTGGAGAGGCTCTAAGAATTTTTTATCAGAATTCACTTTTGCCTGCTCGCTGTTCGTGTTTAAAAAGCTTCGGTTGGGCCTGCATTGTCTGTACAATTTTAATGCTTGTAAGAGAATCTTTTAGATATACTCTTAAGGAAGCAGAAATTATTGTCGATTTACTAATCAAGTCATTCTTTGGACATTTCGAACTATCTGGATTCAAGATTTGGGAAGAGGTTGCTCAACACCAACAGACAGACAGACAGGTCCTGACATGATCACTGTGACGTCCCCTTCAAACGTCTTATGACTCCAGCATGTTTCCAGAGGGCAGGAACTCTCTGGAAAAGGCTTGAAAATCGGCCCTAACGACTACAGGTCTACAGCTCAGCTTTCTGCGATCAGCAGAGTATTGGAGAAGTGCGACAGTAGAAAACATCCTAGCAAACGCCACACAGCTCTAGATTAAAGATATGCGATCATACAGGGTGTTTCACAACTTATCCGTCAAATTTTAATCACATATGCACTGTTACGAAACAAGTTGATTTCTAAAAAAAAATGTAATAAAAGTCCAACAGAAATCGGGATAATAAAATAATACAGTTTAACAGTTCAGTTACTTATAAAAGCTGTTCAAAATTCTATTAACTGGAATGCAGCTTGGGCACGTCTAATCCAATTTTGCCAATTCTGAACTGGAGTACGGTATACCTCGCTTTTCAAGTACCCCCATAGAAAGAAGTCGAGAGGTTTCAGATTGGGAGACAGTGGAGGTCTTGCAGTTGGTCAACCCCTTCCGATCCAGCGTATATGGTATAACTGATTGAAAAGATCACGAACTTCTAAACAAAAATGCGGAGGTGCCCCGTCATGCAGAAACCACATTCGTGCTCGGACTGCCAATGGCACATCTTCAAGAAGGACCCGCAAATCATTCCGACGAAATTCCAAATACTGGTGACCATTCATCCGATCCGGCAATGTAAACGGTCCAATCAGTCTTTCATCGAGAATACCTGCCTATACGTTTAAATAAAAACGATGTTGGGAGTGTGTCTGGACCACTGTGTGTTTCTCAAAGGACCAAACGGGTGTATTTTGAAGATTGGATATCCCATCGGCAGCCAAAATATCAGCTGTAAAACGAGCATTTCGAGCATTTTCTTGCAACAACCACCCACAAAATCTTACTCTTAAGGGGTAGTCTGTACTCTCTGGGCGAAATAAGGGTACAGTTGGGTTTCATGTAATATGCGCCACGCTGTTGCATGTGACAC
The DNA here is from genome assembly GCA_963669975.1 of Acanthoscelides obtectus. Taxonomy (NCBI): domain Eukaryota; kingdom Metazoa; phylum Arthropoda; class Insecta; order Coleoptera; family Chrysomelidae; genus Acanthoscelides; species Acanthoscelides obtectus. The sequence goes on from CAVLJG010000004.1 coordinate 78,924,261, forward strand.
TTCTGTGACCTATTGGGCTAACTGCCTTGTGCGTATTCTCGGATTTTCTTCCACAATATCCAAAATTTAAAAACGCGTAGTGGGTGAAACCGACTCCGATCCACTCCACGTCTGGGGCACAAATCTCTACTAGCACGTGCACGTAAAGCCATTGAACTAAATATTTCGTAATGAGTTATGTGCCTCTTCTGAAATCGGTATGCATACAAACGAGAAGCCGCTCGTGAATTTTGCCCTCCTTCTCCGTACGCTAAATCAATGCCGACTAACTCCTCATTAGTGTTCACATGTGCCATTTTTATTAATAAATAACTAAAAACATACACTCACAAAATAATTTCTTATTTAACTTCACAAATATCGACTGTTCTTCATTCAGATCACCCACAGTACAGATTAAACCTTATTTACACATTCTTATCAGTATGAAAAGAAAAGTTCCTGGTGTTCTATTTTCGTTAGCTGTTTGGTACAACATTTGCTACAATAAATTGTTGATGCGTGTTCTAATATCACGACGATTAACGCAAATTACAGATATTGATTTATCAATTTATTATTGAAACTCAAGTTTGTAACTTAATTACTGTAGGACTCCTATTAAATTTTTTTTAGAGATCAACTTCTTTCCTTATCAGTGCATATGTGGTTAAAATTTGTCGCATAAGTTATGAAACAGCTTGTATAGTAACATCGTTTTTGTTGTGGATATTATCACGGTATTGAGGAGTGAAGGATAGCAAATTTTCTCAGAAAGAGACTCACCCTGTAAAACTATAATATTTGACGCAAAGCTAAGCTAGGGGAAACATGAAAATCGAAATATCGCCCAACGTTCGTTTTTTTTTGATGAATCTGATATGATAATTTTCAGGAAAATTTTTGTATCGGTTTACAATTGGGGGTTCGGGATTGTATGGGCTGATTAATGGTATGATAATTTTTTTGGCCTCCGCTTTTTATACGCTTCCAACCCCAGTAATTGCACGCATCCATCAGTACACATATTTCGCACATCGTATATTTCCCCGCACATTTGCCCTTAACATTTATAGGTGGTTCTCTCCAGTTACAGTGTGGCGACTGGCTTTCCTGACTAGTTTGTTTCAGCACCATTGCAAGATGGTCGGTACTTAGAGTAGGAAAGAAACTGGCATTATCGTCATCAAATGAGTGGTGACTTTGTAGTAGGGACTAATTGTACCGAACGTAATGAACTGATGCGTGCGAGGCACAGATTCACTACTTTATGATTTTGTAAAAAATGCGTCTATCGATATTCCTTTCAAAGTAATTTTGTCATAGGTCTAACAACACTTAGGAGGCTCAGTATGTATGTATGTATATACGTAACTATTAAAACAGACTTATGTTAATATGAGGGAAGCTAAGTGAATCTCTTCGACAACATATTGAGGTTTAAGCTAGTGAACTGTAATGACAATACTTCAAACCGAAATTACTCTGTTACATTACTTTTAAGGCTTCCTTTGTGCTCTCACTTTCGTATGTTTCCTTGGGGTATATATTTAAATAAGCCAAGGAACTTGTAAAACAACTTCTCACGTCGTGACTTAGACAAAATTAATTCCTATTATGCACGGTAAATAATTCATGAATAATCTGTGCTCAGAGATTTCATTTCCAGGAGAGTTTAGGATTACGCTATATGGAAAGCGCTGGTTTAAACAAGACACGATGAGCTACTAAGGTTTTCGTAATAATGTCTTGAGAAGCAGTGCTGTTTCAGCTGATCAAAGAACGATAGCCGTTTAAGATCAATACTTAAAGGATATCACCTAGTCTATGAAAAGCCACTCGTGTGTGTTCAGTTTGAGTGCAACACCTAAAGCAGTATATAGAAAACTGTCGTATTTAGAAAGGGCTAAAAAAATATTATGCTGATGTTATTTACTTCATTCACTATGTTCTAAAAAATTGAGCGAATTAAGATACATAATTTCAGTGCAATCCGCTTATAATGGAGTCGACGGGACTGTGACAAATAGTCTATTATAGGTGGATGACCTTGACCATCTTAAAAGAAACACTGTTTTAATGAAAAAAGCAGCATAAATAACATATTAGATGTTTAAAACGTGCTTCTTTAACATGTATTACATAAATAAAGATACATACAGAAAAGTTATACGTAATTTTGAAATTTGCTTTTTCTCAGAATCTGATACACATATCACAGGCATACGTACTATGTAGGAGGTATATGTAAAAACTGCAAATTATTTGGTAAAGAAGCTAGTAATTTTCATTTGAACAGATTGTCTTTTTGTATAATTATTTAGAACAGCAAGTTGAATTTTATTTAAATTGGTGTGGCTGTACTGTCTTCTTCTTGCTGAAAATAACGCTGCAATTTTTTCACGCAGTCTAATGCCTCCTTAGTTGTCACTGGAAGCTCTTCTTCATCGTTTATCTTCGTATATACTCTTTGACACTTTCCAGCCACTGCTTCTCCGGTCTTCCTCTTCTTCTTTTACTGCCTGCTCCTCCAAACAAAACTTTTTTGGCATTCCTATAAGACCGCATTCTGTAAACGTGTCCTAGCCAGTGCACTCTTTGAGCTCGGGTTTTTTGTATTATACTGCATTGGTTATATATCTCCATCAGTTCTTTATTAGTTCGCTTTCTCCATGTACCATCGTTATTATTTGTGCCCCCATATATTTTACGTAACATTCTTCTTTCCCAGCGTGCCAATTTATGTACGTTTTTCTGGCTTAACATCCAAGCTTCACTGCCGTAAAGTACTGATGGTTGGATAACCGATTTATAATCCTTTCCTTTATTTTCCTTGATATCCACCGTGAGTTTATCATCTTGCTTAAAGCCCTCATTGCTTTACTCCCTTTTGCTATTCTTTTTTCATTTTTTAAATCTTCTTCTGTTTTATCTGTTATTGTGACCCCTAGATATCCAAATTGATTCACCTCCTCGAAACAGTATTCTCTGCAACTACTTGTTAACTTTCCTTCGCCGCTTTCTCTCATTCCTATTTTGCTTTGTCTTCATTTATATGAAGGCTAAAACGTTCGGCAGTTTCTTCTAACCTTTTAAACGTCTTTTCAAGTTCTGCTTTGGATCTGGTTATTATTGCTATATCATCGGCGTAAGCAGTCAACTGATGTTTTCTATAGTAAGCACCTCCGTCGGTTTGTATACCACAATCACGTAAAATAGCTTCCAGCGTAAAGTTAAACAATGTTGTAGATAGCGCGTCCCCTTGTCTCAGGCCTATCATTACGCCAAAAGCTCTAGATGTTTTCCCTTCCAATGTGACTTCGTTCATTGTCCCGGTCATTGTCATTTTGACTAAACTTATCAGTTTACTTGGTAGTCCTAGCAGTCTCATAGCTTCATATAATGTCTCTCTGTCAATGGAATCATAGACCAGCTGTTTCATTGTAAATGTTTGGTCTATTGTGGACCTGTCCCTTCTAAAACCTCCTTAATATTCACCTATAACCTCATTTTCATATATGCTCAATCCGTCCCTAGCTCGCATATAATGGATTAAAATAGTCCGATATAATCAAGGGTCTATTTTATCCGAGGATTTTACATGCAATTATTTATAGAATCTTAAATTGTGTCCATTATATACGGGTTTCCATTATAAACAAGTTCATTGTAAGTGGATTCCACTGTACTTGTAAACAAGATTTGCCAGTGCCGGAAATAAGATCATTCCTAAAAAGTAACTGTAAGATGTCTTCTGTCTGGATATCAAGCTTTTTGGCTTATCGCTCAGTTGGGATAATACCCTGGGATAAATTGTTAAGATGTTACAGTAAACTAAATGAACAAACTGGTACGTTATATAACCTTGAGAGTCTATATTTCAACCTTGTTTCTGTTAGATTGGCTTCTCCGATGAGCCTAGATCCATGGGCTCTTAGGAAGTTCACTTACCTCTGTATCCATTCCTAATGAAACTTTGCAAATATGTAATAATACATAAGTAAATCGGATCTGCTGTAACTGTTATCCATTGCTGATAAAAATACGAATTGGCGTTATCGTTTCATAACACCACAGTAATACGACATTCCATAATTGAGGATATTCAAACTTTAACTTTTAACGATGATATCCTTACTTTGAGCAAAAAAGTATCCACAATTCGTAAAAGGCATTGAAAATGTAAATCTCTTACGTAAATGAAATGGCAATTTACAGTTTGTTTAACATCGAATGTACCCCGAGCTATCATACCTGGACGTCACCTGTTGTAACTCCAATTAATGTCAGTAGCATCTCACTCTAATTTACTAGGTGACCAGATAAATTTCCTCCGCATAAGGTCAATACGGATTTGGATTTGTTGTGGCGTGAAACAGATATTTTTGTTCAAAACTATTCTGTTGATTCTGAGTCATACTAAAAGCATTGCTGCAAAACTACATCAACTTGATATCAACCACGCCGGTAGCCTAACAAGGTGTCGTAGCTGCTTTATTTTTTATAGCACCCTCTGCTGGTTGTAGCAGCATCCACGCGACTTGGCGGGAGTCTTAATTAAACTTCTCCTAGAACTTCAGCTGCGAAGGAGTCTAATAATTGGTCCGTTAGAAAGTTTTAATCTAACGTTGTGGCGCAGTTATATCCCCCTTTCGGTTTTAAAACTCTGCACTCATTTGTCGCCCACTAAGATAAGATGAACTTGTTTTGTTGTCATTTCACGTTCACACAACGATGCAAAACGAATTTTAATATTATCAACAATTGCAAAAATACTGTACGCATAACGTATGTGCTAGAACTCTTGGCACAGAATTCATGGACTTTAATTTTACCAACACAAAATAATATCAAGTTGCCTTTGGAAACAAAAGTTTGTTTACTTGCTTGACTGTCAGTTGACATTTATTTATTTCGTATAAGTTAGAAATAAGGAAAAGTATGTACAAGTTGTTTGGGCGGGTACCCAAACTGTCGAATATTCCAGAATGAAAGCATATTTCGCACAAGCACTTATCGGACAATAGCGGAGCGCGAGCAGGGAATACCATGTCAAAATCTCTTAAAAAGTGGAAATCTACGTGGATTTACTACACAGAGGTCAGAGAGATTGGTGGGAAGAGCAAAAAATCAGGTTCGAATGTCAACAAGGAGACTGCCTCGTAAATACAGATCTAAGAGTACGATATCGTTGGAATTGAATTGAGGAGGAATGGTCTGAAATATCGAAAGAGACATAAGTGCCCCAAATACTCTCAAGCACAGCTCCTTCGTATACCAAGCTGCTGTCATCAACTGCGGCGGGTAGGTACATTTTTCGAATGGAAAAATCATTATTTTAGATGACGAAAAGTATTTCACTTTGAGTATTACCGAATGTAGGGAACGATGGATAATATACGGACAACGTAGAGGAATACCCTGACAATGTTAGATACAAACCTCAAGCGAAATTTGCAGATAAAATCCTTGTCTGGTGCGCAATTCCTAACACAGGTGTATCCCGACCTTTTGTGGAAGAGTGAGGGATGAAACTTTGAATAGACAGAGCTAGCTTGATAACTGCCTTTTTAAGTTGCACCAGTTTGTCCACGACTATAATGCTTATGACCATAGCATGTTTTGGCCAGACCTAGCATCATGCCATTGCTCAACAGATACCCAAAATTGGCTTCAACAACACAACATACCTTTTGTTTCCAAAAACTATAATCCTCCAAACTTGCCGCATGGCCGGCTAATAGAGGATGTTTTTGGGCTTTACTGTCTAGAAAGGTTTATCATGGAGGCTGGAAAGCCCAAGGTGAGGAACAACTAGGACGGCGAATTTACGAAAAACTGAGAGAAAGTGATCTGAATTCCGTCCAGAAGCTCATGAGAGACATTCTAAGAAAGTTGCGTCTGGTAGAGCAGAACCGGCCATTCCGCATAATTCGATAGTATGGTTTGGTTAAGTTTTGAATTGAAATTTATGATGATTAAACATTATCTAACCCCAGGATAGAGTGATGTAAGCACAGTCGTGTGACGTCTGAATTAGTCAGGGACGTATCTTAATGATTCCAACAACTTCTTGATTACATATGCTATTACTTAGTAAAACATGGTTCACAACCAAAATGCCGCTAACAAAAAATTACTTGGTAGTGATAACTATTTGCTGATGTAACCGATGCCTGTTAGATTGCAACTCTTCTTCTAGCATCTCTAGAAGGAAGATTGTCTGATTATCGGTGTGTTGAGGTTGATATAACGCGGTGATTATTGAATGATCGAAAACAATCATGAGGATGATAAAATACCTTGTATTCGCTTAAAACATTATGAACGGAGGAGCGAAATACTCCAACTTTTTCAGATACCGTCCAAGAGACTTCATCAACAGTGGGTGTCTCATTTTCCTGTCTCTCTGTCTTAAAAATAGATAATAGCTTGGAGTTCCATCAGAAGCGTCTGAACTGGACAGCTTGGCCACCAATATATAACTATAACAAGTAACAATAATAACAACATCAAATTCAACAAATACAGGATGTAAACGTTATGATAGTCATTATTTAAATGGGTGATAGAAAGGGGTCAAACAAGCAAAAAGTTTCATATAACATGTGGGTCAAAACGGCATGCTCTTATAGAAAAGAGACTTTAAAGTAAAATAAAATCTGACCACGCCGCAATGCCAGACGCAAATTACGACGGAACGCAGAGTAAGTAAAGATATTGAGTTTGTTATTTGTGGCTCAGGTTTCATTATTTGATAATGTACTCGTAAAATGCAAACAATTAAAAAAACGGACTTACCACTAACTGTCTCAGCGCTTCGCCTCGTGTGTAAAAGTTTATTGAACGTATTAAACAAATCCACTTATAAATAGGGAACACAATTTTGATACATACATTGTTTTTCTTTTTAAAACCCACACTTCACTTTTTTGTATTTAAAGAATGTTTTCAAAATGTCGTCCTCCACTTTCCACACAAGCTTCATTACGACCTTCACGAATGGTATGAGGATTTTCTTGCGCCCACTTGTGAGTATTATAGAAATTTAATATCCCGTCTCGCGTAAAAGTACATTCGTCCGTCGATAGAATGTTTTCAAAGAAATCCGGGTCTTCAATGTTTTTGGGCAAAAACCACTGACAGAATGTTAGTCTGCGAGGATAGACTTCTGCTAACAAGGCCTGTACTCGTTGTACATGGTAGAGATAAAGCAAGTTTTCCCGTAGGATTATATGGACAACGGTACGCGATAGTCCTACGCGGCGGCCTAATTCCCGAGTGCTGACATCTGCATTGATTTCCACGATATTTAAAATTTGTTCCTCCTGCTCTACAGTAACCTGTCTTTCACGAGTGCGAATATTAGTGCGCTGAACACTTCCTGTATCTCAAAGTCTTTGGTAGGTACACTTGCACAAATGTCCTTCTGTCTGGGTGTATCCGTTGGCGAAATCTGTCGCGATAAATTTGAGCTGCAAGATTTGAATTCTGTAAATCAAGACGACGACGTCCGCGAACAAAAACAAAACAACATACTAACCACTGTTACCGTTTGCGATCGACTGCTGGTTCGATAAGAGTGATGATGGGCGACGCGCTGTTGTCATGTGTGTTTTAAATATTTAGTTTAATGAAACTTACTTAGTTACTGACTACAAAGTTTGGCTTAGAAAAACTTAATGCCATTTATTTATTAATTACCCTATTTATAATCGTTTTAGATTAGATTATAAAAATTAGTAAGATTGTGGTGATTGTGGTCGATATAAAGCACTTAAAGCTGTAAACTATACTAAGTGACATACAAATCCGAACACCCAGTTTAAATGGTTTTATTTTAATAAAATTTTGTATAAGTACTTAATTAAGCATAATAAGTAAATGATAAAAATTTTAAAATGATTGCACTGCTTTAAAGCTCTTTGACCTTTAATCATGTGTGGATGCACCCTGATGTGCTACGCATTCTCCAACGCGCCTAGGTATGCTTCTGATCAGGTGGTCAATGTCCTCCTGTGGTATCTCATTCCAGGCAACCACCAACTGCTCTCGAAGTGTTTCTAGAGTCTGAGGAGGACGTTGCAAATTGAGCAATCTCCTACCCATCATATCCCACACGTGCTCAGTTGGGGATAAGTCGGGAGATCTTGGTGGCCATGGTAACAATGTGACTTCATTATGTTGAAAGAAGTCTATTGTGACTCTTGCAACATGTGGCCGGGCATTATCTTGTTGGAAAGTTGGATCTGCCAGGCTGTCAAGATAGGGTAAAAGATGGGATTCTAGAACTTCGTGGATATAACGCTGCGCGTTCATGTTACCTCTGATGAAGATTAAACCATAACTCCAACAGTGTGATGAACATGTCTTTCAACAAAAAACTGTGGATTCCTCCTTTCACCACGTCGTCTTCTAACTATGGCACAACCATCGCGCATGCCTAAACAAAATCGAGACTCCTCATTAAAGACAATACTGTTCCATTCCTGATCCCAGAGTGACCGTTGTCTGCACCACTCAAGGCGATTACGTCGGTGTTCTCGAGCTAAAGGGAGGACCCAGTGTGGCCGGTATGAAAACAAGCCAAAACTTCTCATTCGTCGGTAAACACTTGGCATGCCAATAGGTCTTCCATGTTCTGCAAACCATTCATTTGCAATGGACCTGGTAGTGGAGAAACGGTCCCTTAAGGCCAATAATCTTAGGCGGCGATCTTCACGGTCTGTTGTTCTACGGCGGCGTCCAGTGCCCCTTGCTCTTTGCGTACGACCTTCTCGAAGCCATGCCTGACAACACCTAACCACAGTGTCTACACTTCTTTGCACTCTAACTGCAATTGCCCGAAAAGAAAGTCCAGCTTCCCGAAGTCCCACTATACGGCCCCTATCAAACTCACTAAGTTGACGAAATCGTACAGGTCTCCGTACTCTAGGTATCGTAGCCAATCGTAAAGGATGTCAAGAACCAAAATCCGCCAACGTTGATTCTTTACTGCGGCTGAAATATTCATTTTTAGAGCGTTAGTGAATTGAAAAAAAGCAGTATAAAAACCGGAATGTCCAACTGATAAGGCTGAAAATTTTTTCACTTGTTATTTACGGTAAGATAAATACATTCACCAACTTTTATTAAAATAAAACCATTTAGACTGGGTGGTCAGATTTATATGTCACTTAGCATAGTACATGAGAATCCATAGATGAATAGTTCTCATAAACGGTGAATCAAGGACTAAAAGTACTGCAACAGCTTTTATACATCATTGCATTTTCTGCGATTTTTGTATAGGGTATTTTAGTAGCATCTCAGTATGACAAAACGTGAAGTTTTTGACATTTCGACCTAAATAACACGAGGTTCCGGTCCAAGGATATATGGGGAGTTTTGATATATTATTTATTCATTATGGTGTATTTAATGTGTTTCCCAAGTTTTAGATTTGTGTGAATTTTTGCAATCATTCAATATTCTTTCTTGCATTTTGTCTGGGCTAAGAATAGAAGATTCGCTTTGCAGCCAGCCAAGGCCAACATAATTCCCTTATAAGATTCGCTCATGGTCACATGTCGAGAACCAAAATCCGCCAACGTTGATTCTTTACTGCAGCTGAAATATTCATTTTTAGAGCGTTAGTGACTTAAAAAAAAGCAGTATAAAAACCGGAATGTCCAACTGATAAGGCTGAAAATTTTTTCACTTGTTATTTACAGTAAGTTAAATACATTCACCAACTTTTATTAAAATAAAACCATTTAAACTGGGTGTTCGGATTTATATGTCACTTAGTATATAAAGCCATTTAGACGAAAATCCATTGACTTTTGGACCATGGGTCATATGAACTTTTTGACTTGTTTTGACCCCCCTTTTCAATAATGACTACCATAAGTTTAAAAAGGGATATAGCACGATGAATTCTACTCGACTGTCTGAGCCTGATCCCTGATTGCAGCTCTGTACTACTGCTCAAACGCGCACCGAAGCGGCAGCGGTACGGAGACACAGCGTCGGACCAGGCGCCGACATCGAATTCGTCAATGAGAGGTAGCCAGTCCACTTGCTGCTGGGCGATCTTGTGAATATTAGGGGCGACGCTTCTTTGTTTTTACTCTATCTTGGGATTGGATAGACTTTAGTTAGTGGTTATATAAATTTCATTTAAAAAAAAAATCCGGTAAATATTTTGTTCCAAAACTTTTAGATCATGCGTTAGCCTTAGTCTGGAGATGATAAAATTGGGTTCACGCACATACCCCGTTACTGCCTCACGTACTAAAAATTTCAAATTGAGCATCTCATAAAGACACTGACAGATATTGTGTGTCAAATTGGATCATCGCCATTGCATTGGGCTCTAAGAAACGAAGGCGTATGAGGTCGGTTAAATGAGGACAAACTTGCACATCCATAAAATTAAGGAACCGGCACTGAAAAAGCTTGTGAATTATGTGTTTATGCTTTGCTATGCTTTTCTAGGCTTTTCTATACATATTTCGTTATCGTTCACTATTTTACTTCTTCAATGTTAAAAAAATATATACATGTGAATGTATGTCCAGTCGGTCGACGTCACATTTGAAATACAATATGAGGAGACTTTTACACTTACTAATTGATGCCCACGGCATGTAAGCTTTTATTAGCGAACGCATCGCAGACTTTGTATTTATCGGTCGTGACAAGTACCAAAATCTCCACTGTCAGCGTCAAGCTGGCAACAGCGCGGCCTGCCAATGCTCCACTCAACCTGCGACCGTCAATCGATATTGGCGTCTCAGTTTGCAATAGCTGTTACCCGCGACTCCATCGACTTGAAACTGTGACTAACATGAAACGCTGTTTTTAATTAATACTATAAACTTTTGATCACGTTTGGTACCTTTGATGTCATTAGTAAATTAACAGCCAACTAAAATGCTTGAGAAATTTTGTTATTTCGGCGCCATCTACGCCTTCCGCAGGTAAAGCCGCGGGGAGCAGGCAGTATTATGGTGTCTGGTGCAGTGATGATGTGATGTAGGTGATCCTTTGTTGATACCAAGAAATTGTCAGGTATAAATGATGTTTGAAAGGTTAGCATATTGTACAGACAAAAGCTGCTCGACAGAAGCAAGGTTCTCTTATGGCTACATTTTTACTGATGAATACTCCTTGTGAAACTTAAGCCAAAGTTGTGTCAATAAGATACAAATGTGTCATTCTTAGCTTCATCTTCTGACGCCATCTTGTATAGCCAAAATATACTCTCTCTGGATACTATCTCAAATATTTCATAATTCCGAGTGTATGGCTTTCCACTTTGGGGTAAGGAAATTGTTGTGCTTCCGTTATAGGGACACATTAAAATTCTGTCTTGGACGATTTCTTTCAGCAAGCTTAAGAGGTGGTACCGTATTTTCAGACATCTATTAATGTATGCGGCTCAGAACCAGCAGTAATAAGCGAAATCTCTACCTACGTGACTTTTTTCAATGGGTTTTAATTTGACGAAGCAGGAAAAAGAGAACATAACGAGCCATTCCTTGACTTCTTGGGATTTCCAAGGTTTTTCAGGCTTATATCCCCGGTAACGAGATTACCACTGGCGTGCAGAAACCGAAAGGTGTGCAGTTTTAGTGTTTTGAATTAGCTGTTCTCGTAGACTAGTGGTTATTCCTTTTAGGATCGATAAAATTGTGTGTGTATGATTTAAGAAACTATAAGATTTATCTACGATTGGTTCTAGAGTCAAAATTATACGGGAACGTCGCAAGTAGATAAGTTTTTATAACCTATACATTATGACGACTCTCTAATCTTTTACGGTCAGGTTTGTGTTTTTACTATAAAACCTTTCGTCTCATATTTCACGTATGTTGATCCAGTACTAGTGAATGCAATATGATACTGTCGGATATCATATAATAATAATAATAGTAATAATTTATTAGTCCTGTATGATCACAGATGTGGTATAGGATAAGTCAGTCAGAGCACTACAAAAGCTAATAACAAATCATGTTAGTGTGGACGCACACATATTCGTACCACATATGGCATATTCCAAATATGGATACAGACAAATCAAATTAGCGTATTGATCAAATTTATAAATATAAAACATGTATATGTGAGTCATTAATTTTCAGATAATGATTGTAGAAGGAAGATAAACCAAAATATGTGTGTAAAATTAAAAAAAAATGTTACCTTGTTTTATAAAGTATCCTCCCGACAAGTATTTCAGTGCGGACCTGTATTTGATGCCGCGTAAATAAGAATCATGTCCACAAGTTCAGCATTTTCGGAAATATGTACCTTTTTTGATTTCGTTTGAGCCACGCAACAGACACCACTATTCACTCACGCGTTACCGACTGACACTGACTGTATACAACTGAATAAAATAATTGTAAAAACATCGTTCCAAATTCTTTCGCTTTTCTGTTTCCGATGCGATTAACCGATAAGGCGGATTATATCCGTTGTTGCCAAACACGAGCACATATTATTATTGAGACAGGGCGGTACTCAAACTTCCAAAGGGCTATAACTTTGTTACTTTAATTTTACCAGAAAAATGGTAAAGGAAAAAAACATTTCTTTTGATCAGACCTACTCACTGTTAAAATAAATGACTCAACTTCGAAGTCACCCTGTATATATATACAGGGTGACTTTGAAGTTGAGTCATTAATTTTCAGATAATGATTGTAGAAGGAAGATAAACTAAAATATGTGTGTAAAAATAAAAAAAATAAAAAAAAAATGTTACCTTGTTTAATAAAGTATCATCCCGACAAGTATTTCAGTGCGGACCTGTATTTGATCGTGCGGTCTTGGAGCAGCATGCCCTCACCTGTCAGGTCTTAAGTCACCTGATTCACGAGCCCTTTATACTACATTAACAAAGGCACGAGGGGTTGGTTGCACTCGATTGGGAAACCGATTCGCATAAATCCGTGATGCATCCGGGAGCATTTGACTGCCCCCCCCGTAAATAAGAATCATGTCCACAAGTTCAGCATTTTCGTAAACATGTGCCATTTTTGATTTCGTTTGAGCCACGCAACACACTACTATTCACTAACGCGTTATCGACTGACGAAAAACATCGTGATAAACGTTTCAAATTCTTTCGCTTTTTTGTTTCCGATGCGATGAACCGGTCAGGCGGATTATATCCGTTGTCGCCAAACACGAGCATATAATAGGCAGGGCGGTACTCAAACTTCCAAAGGGCTATAACTTTGTTACTTTAATTTTACCAGAAAAATGGTAAAGGAAAAAAACATTTCTTTTGATCAGATCTACTCACTGTTAAAATAAATGACTCAACTTCGAAGTCACCCTGTATATATATAAAAGCGAAATAAAGGACAAACCATTAAGTGACATTCAAACAACAATGATCAAAATCAAACAAGACATTCACACATTAAACATTCCTCAATAGAGTAAAAAGCTTTCTCCAGTAAAAACTGTTTCACTGTTCTTTTAAAAGTGTTCAGTGGTTCTGATTTCAAATTGTTGGGGAGTCTGTTGAAAAACCTAATAGTCATGTATCTAGGGCTCTCCTCCGTTCTCGCCAATCTATGCGACGGCACCTCTAATACTTGACTGTTCCTTGTAAAGTAACCACCAGTGCTTACAGAATTGAACTTGCTCAATTGTGTTTCAGCAAGGATACGTATATTGAGTATAAATAGAGATGGTAAGGTTAAAATCTTTGATCTTCTAAATGAATCGTTGCAGCTAGTGAGCCTTCCAATTTTAGGCTATTACTCGAACAGCCTTTTTTGCATCAGAAAAAGTCTTTGCAACTGGGACGATGCTCCCCATCCTTCTATTCCACAAATTAGGACTGAATGGATATGTGCATGGTAAAATATCAGTAATATCCACTTCTCCACGACAAAACTTAACTGGTACAGACAGTAACAGAGTGGGGCGATCTTTTGGCTACTTTTTCAACATGCGTATCCCATCTACAATTTTGAGGTATATATATATATCCCTAAAAATGTAGTCGCATCCATTTGTTTTATTGATTTGCCAAACGATTTTATTAACAAAGTGTGATCCATCAGTGAGATGGAAAGAATAAATCTAAGGAAAACAGATTTCTCATTATTTAAGACGAACCCATTATTGCAGAACCACTTACATGCACCAGTCAAGCTTGAATTGGCAAGTCCTACAACAGATTCTAGGTTTCTATCATTAACAAGTTAAGAAGTGTCATCAGCATATATTACCAAGCAATCGGAGGGGAAGTCATTGACACATTATATATAATAGAGGACCAAGTATGGAACCCTGTGGAACACCAGTATGGTAGAAATGTTGGCTGGACTGGGCATTTTGTACCTCGATATGATGATTTCTATCGGACAGATAGCTATGGAACCAGTCAAATGGCTTCCTTTTGATTCCATATCCATCCACTTTATCTAGCAGAATCGCATGGTCAACCAAGTCAAAAGCTTTGCTTAAATCCAGAAATATACCTATGCGTTTTTCTCCTTTATCGATCTTGAGACATAAATCATATAGGAAACGAAGTATGGCATTTTTGGTTGACATGCCTTTTCTAAATCCAAACTGATTACTATTAAATAATTTGAATCTGTCAAAGAAATTGATGAGTTGCAGACAGTCATATCTCTCAAACACCTTCGAGAAATGAATAAGAAGTCAGATAGGTCTGAAGTTACACATATCAAACCTATCTCCAAACTTAAACAGCGGCCTAATTTTTGCAATCTTATGTTTGTCGGGTAAAATTCCTTCTTGGATGGAGCAGTTAATTAAAAAAGCAAGAGGATGGCAAACGATGTCAGATGTAAATTTTAACATGTTAGTGCTAATTCTGTCTTCGTCAAAAGAATTAGAACCTTTAAGATTTTTTATAATAGCTGATATGTCATTTGCTACAGCAGGTCTGAGATAAAATGAATGAATGTTCCTATCTATATTAATACTACTATTTCCCACTTTGTTATCTACGTATAGGTCTTTAATACTATTAAAATTTTGCAAAAACTTATCGGCCACGTCTTTTGGTTGTGTTATTAATTCATCTTTCACTTTTAATTTAATTAGTTCATGTCTAGATGCGTTTTTATTCTGTTTTATTACATCCCAAGCGGTCCTCGTTTGATTATTAGAATTTAATATCAATGCGTTATAGTGTAAACGTTTTGCTGCTCTTAAGAATATACGTTTTTATATTTCATATAATGGTCCTTCATAAATATGTCTCCAGACCTAGACAGATCATACAGGTAGTGCAGCTTATCTCTTGATATCAATATATCTTTAGTTACCCATGGTTTTCTGGCTTTACATGTTTTAATAGTTTTTTGTATTACTGGAAAAGCAATATCAATATAATACTGATATGTTTGTAAGCAAGCATCAACTTTCTCAATTATATTTCCAGTCGAATGGTAGATATGATCCCATGTCTCTTGACTTAGAAGAGCTAGAAAGACGTCGATGTTAGCTTTATTGTGTATGTCTCGGTATTGGTAGCATATTTTCGGTGGTTGCTCTTCTTTTTGGCAGTTCAATGATAATAATTGAGCAAAGTGATCACGAATATTGTTGTTTACCACAGCAGTTTCATACTCTACATCCACTCCCACACAAATATTGTCGATACAATTAGAGCCTCGCGTAGGTTGTTTAATGAATGGCTTTAGGGAATATGAATTTAGTATGTCCAACAGACCACTCAAATCAGAAGAACGCTTATTAAAATTAATATTTAAATCACCACAAAGAACAATATTACATTTTTTATATTTACGGTTTAAAATATCTAAAAGCTCATCAAGCTTTTCTAAGAAAATTTTAATATCGGCATCACGACTTCTGTAAAGAGAAATTATCACAGCATTGACATCTAATATATATACCTAGTTATGTTATCACCATTTGTACACACCCGGCCATCTTAGGTGATATACCGGCAACACTGTATATACCTACCTAATAAAGATATTGGATCTGAACTTGACTCCTTATCCCCCAATTTGCCAAATCATACAAATCAGACCGAAACGTCGTGAAATAAGGAATAATTTCAATTATATACAAAGTGGGTGTTTAATGTGGGCGCGATCGATTGCTCCGCTATTACGCATGCTATCTAAAAAAGTTGATCACAAAAATTGTAGACAAAAGTATGCTCCTTACTTGGAAAATACGCCACCGACTATAGGGTGAATCATAACTACGGCTTATATTTCACTGCATATTTGGATGGACCCTTTTAAGCGAAGCTAATGAATATAACATACCACAGGGTTTTATTTTCAAACTGTTGAGATATTGTACAAGCCACGAAAAAAAGATTCAACTTTGACAATTCACATCTGCGCAACTCTTATAGCTAGAATACTGATTTTTTTTCAGGAAATTCGATGTCTCCGTATTTTGCTCTAATCTGCTCACTTTCTTAGTTTTCAACTCGGTTTATGCAGGGTAATCAAGTGCGCAAAATAATCGAAACACCCTGTGAATTTTCACATTCCTAGATGCCCCTTTTCGCATGCTTTTTTTTTTATGTTAGGCTTATTATGGTTTGTACGACTGGTTTATGAAATACATCTAACCCTACTGTAAATCAGATATTAAGGTAAATGAGAAATGCTACTATTCCTTTCAAAATAAAAAAATGACATTGAGTCCGTAACGGAAGATCTTTGGAATTGATGTATTTTCATTATAAATTAAATCTACACAGATTAATGCAACAAGTCGAAAAGCCAAGAAAGGGGTCCCTGAGTTTCCCAACTGTATCTCAAACTTTCATCAACCTTATACCAGAAAAAAAATGTGAAACTATGTTATGTTCAATTTGGAAATTTTAAGAAACAGTTCATTTTCACTGATTCTCTAGCTATACCATTTGCTCGAATACGAGTCGTCAAAGTTGAATCTTTTTCTTCGATACATTGTTCAATATCTCAATAACTTTAACATAAACCACTATATCAAGTTACTTCATATGAAAAGGACTATTTATTTGTAATAAAGGGTCTTTCATTAAAAAGGAAAATGTATGTTTGGGTCAACACGTGCTAATGGATGACTGCAGTCAGGAACATACTTTGCTACAATTTCTGTGTTCAGCTTCTCTACGTTTCAGATATTACATTATACAAAATCCATCTTCACATTTCTCTTGTACTTCGGCTAGATAGAGCCTATCAGGTACGCCACTGGAAATTATCGATTATAGATGGAGTTTTATGTTTTTTCTTGGTGCGCCCAATTAGTTCTCCAACAGGGCTGATTGGATTTCGCAGCAGCACCAGATTGCAGCAATTAGTAGCTGCTGTCAAAGTTCGAATCTCTACCTCTAAATCAGATCCATGCACTAATCGAAATAAGATTTATATCGTTACAAGTCGTCTTCCTTCTGAAGTTGCAGTTAATTACAGGTATTTATGTGGCAGGGCAGAGAACGTGTTCGGGCTTCAGGAGATTTGCAGATAAATATGACATCTAAGATCACATATTTAGGAATAAACGATGACACGAACAAATTGAGTATATCAAATAAATTTATCAATACCGAAGTCAAAGACCTATCCGTTGGTTTGGAAGAAGTCTGTAATAATTCAAAAATACATATCTGACCAAACTAGCTCTAAATGATTCATCTAGATATCAGGAATAATACTGCAAGTGAACATTATTTAGTAACTCCCAGATGGTGCAAAATGATAGTCTCTGCCAAAGCTACATATGTGTAAGAGTATTCTATATCAGATGATCTCGGCAGGAATACAAATATAAGCCGAATGTTATGCAATCGGTATTTACTGCGGTCCATCCCATCAGCATTTACCGATTATGCTGCCAGTGTCATTTGATCTCTACGCAACCTTACACTACATCAATAATTATTCATCTCCTAGCTACACGGTCAATAAATATCACATTCCATGATAAATACTGACGAATCACATTGAATACTGATCGTGTGCCATTGGACTAAATGACATGAGGCTATTCTATCTAGCTGTATCACATCGTACATTCTTACTCCCCACACGCAGGTTGAACGTCAGCACACTTAGCGAATTCAAAAAGTATCGGCCAACTACAGCTCACGTGAGCATAACGATAATTTAAAGACCTGTTCCAGCAACAAGCTGGTGAACCGTTTAAGCAACTACTTCCGATACTATACTTTCCAAGAAAAAGATCATCGCAGATTAAACTTCGGAAAGTCGGATACTACTAGTTATCTATTTAGGTTAATAGGAGCTGCTATCTTCGTGGAAAAGTTTATACATGGCCTTCAGTTATCGGATCGGAATTATCTATATCTCAGAACTACGTCAAAACTAAGGGATCAATCGATCACGGACTAATCCTATGCATGTATTTCGTTAGAAGTAAATAACTTTCCTCAGTTTGTTGTATGTTTTATTGCACATACAGTGTGTCAAGACTGAATGTTTACAATTCAGTGTTTGTCGCCAGAATTACCAAGTTTAGATAGGTTTGGGTGGATTTGCCTACCAATGCCTACTAGAAAGACAAACCCAAATATCGGCGTACGTTCTTTTCTCTAGACATGATGTCCAGGTAGCCAATCGTACTGGTTGTACTCACAGAAGAGCAGAGATACTATTTATTTGAGCTGTGATGTGAATCGCTCAGTTATTGCTAATAAGCAGTGATAAATTAGTTAAAGCAAAACAACGAAAATAAACGGTACTAATGATGCAGCATATGAACAATTTTTAATTTGGAATATGGAAATTGAAGAATCCGGTAAACTATTTTTATCAAACCGTAATACCTGATGTTGAAAATAGTGAGGCACCACAACAACTGTTGTTATGATCCGCACGGGTATTATGTAAAATACCTATAAAACGTAAAAAAACCTATAAGATGTCAACTTGCAGACTGGGTAGTTGTTAGGGCACAGTCATTCCACGTTTGCTTGATAGCATCGTCGTGAATAACCGTCTATGGACGAATCACTCAACTAAACTACATGCGTTGTTGCTTGCTTATGTTTTCTAAGACCAAGTGGTCCGTGTCTGAAGTTTTTATCTGTGAGAAGAAAGTTGGTTGAATAGCAAGATCGCATCTGGATGATTATGTGTATTGGTCTGCAAGTGTATAAAATCAGTGAGAAAATCATAACTGAATATGCTGCCAATGAAGTATATCTATTAGCTGTGCCCGACGGGTTATTTATATGTTGTCCTTTTTGAAGACAGGTTATGCTCAGAGTTATAAATTATGAAAAACTTGGAGGAGAATACGGGAAATCATCACCGGGCCCGCATTATGTGTAATTACTGATAGCATGTATATGTCTTGTAATTTAACAGTGTACAGTGAATATAATTATTTATTATCTCTGTCATTTTTGAAATTCAGAAAATTTGCACATGTAATTTCCAGAATGGATAAGAAAAAGTGGATGCGCAACTAATTTCTAGCTTTAAATCTCTATCAAGTGTATTTGAGACAAGAATCCAATGGAGTTATCATCAGCACATACAACTTACAGCTTAGACCTCCAGTAATGCCATCTCTGAAGCAGATTTCACTTCACATCAGAGCCAAACATTGATAACTGAAGCCTCATGACGTTTATCCAACACGTACAACTAAGTGCTAAGTCAACATCTTGTAGAAAAAACTACATAATGTAAAAAAGGGGTATAATGTCAAAATCGATATAACGTCACTTTTCAAGATACGTAATACCCGTGCCGGGCGTATTCTTGACAAATATGTAGTCAAACTTAACATGAAAATTCCTGCTGTGCCACTACATTGATGAAAAAAAGATTTGGGAGTGATTTAATTATTTTAATATCTCCAAGGTCGTGCCATAGGTTTTGATCCTTGTTCTCAAACAAGTGTAGACCTGTTAATACCGATTGTTTACATTGTTATGTCAATTGATTAAGCGCTTTCCTGGTAGTTACATAGACCTCAGTTTATTTTGATCTCTGGCAGCATAATAATGGAGTGGGGCAATGCAGTAATTACTTTATATAGGTAAATATAATCGCAGTGCTAGTCAGATTTCTGAACTTTTACGCGGCCTTCAAATATCGCGCAAATTTGTGTCTAGGATCATTCAGCGGTACAATGAGACGTGCTCTGTTAATGACATGCCAAGAAGCGGAAGACCTTGTAAGGACTTCAGCAGCCATCAAAGCCGTGAAAGCCAAAATTTAAAGGAATCCAATCCGGAAGTAGAAAATCCTGTCTAGGGAAATGAAGATTCCTCTACGGACCAGGTCGCGCATCATTAAACAAGACCTAGGGCTAAGGGCTTGCAAAAATGTTTTCTAATAAATAATATCTTTCATTAAAATATAACTTGTCTTGTTTCATTTTTATCATTAGTTTATCATGTGCACAATTTAACTTCCTTTAGGGAAATCGCACACTACACAAGCTGATCCGTAACGCAGCTGCTGCTCGCTCTAGCATAAACATAAATTCGGTGATAGAGAACCGTTGTCTTCACTCACTTTCTGCACTAATGTACCATGCAGACCTTTGACATTGTAGTTGAACCTACAGGCACCAGTACGTTTTATATTGAACAACATGGGTAAGCACAAATCACAGGTCCATGACAAGCGTGACATGAATGTGGAAGACTCATACGTTGATGAGAAGATGTTCTTGGTGGTGAAGCAGAGCTAATAAACGCATGTCTTTGATTTTACACAAGAGTTGTGTTTGGAGAAAAGCAAGCAAAACTAAGTACGAAAAGTTGTTTTCTCCGTAGCCTCTGAGTAAATATATATATATTATATATGGATTTGTCAATAAAGAAAGATGCGTTACATACACACCTTGATTGTAAATAGGAACACAGACAGTGTGCAACCCCTTGCGGGAAACAGTCGTTTATAGGGCGATGGGACTTTGACAAGTTGCTTTTGTGAATACCTTGCAACCATACATGAAAAGATAATTACATCAGAATACGCAAATATTGGAGAACCCAACTATACTAAAGGCAAAACAGTGCTTGACTCGATGGCACTTTATGAGATATCCCCAGAAGAAGTAATGCAATGTCTAAAAGAATTGAAGTATAAGGATGGGTGTGGACCTGATGGATTGCCAATAAAAGTACATTTCTCAAAAGTTAATATATCCACTACTTATTTAAATTATCAATAACAACTGGTACCTTGCCGGATTTGTTGAACGTATCTGTGGTGTTGCCTATTCATAAAAAAGGAAGCACTGAATTATCACCCCATAATATTACCGTCAGCCTCCCCAAAACTATTTGATAAAATAGCTTGTAATAGAATGTACGCTTTTGCGAATCAGCGAAATATTCTATCTGTTAAGCAACATGGTTTTCGAACTAAACACTCTAAACAATACGGCAGCATTTTCATTGTTTTCATTCATTTATAAAAACCTTGACCAGAATTATTACACAATGACAATATTTTTTGATCAAAAGCATTCGACAGTGTCCCAGCTAACACCCTTGCAAATAAAATCAAAGACTGTGCTTTCAGAAATCATATTGCATAGACAATTACCTCAGGGAGGAGTGCTATCGGCATTTCTGTTTTTTTATTTGTAAACGATTTAGATTAATACATAATAATTGTCTCTTGGCTACCTTTGAGGATGTCACAGCTACTATAACAGTATAAGCAAAGTCGCTTGAGGATCTAGAAAGAAGGATTAACATCAGAATGGAAAGTTTTCAAAGGCGTGTAGTATTAAATAGGTTACTAATTAATACAGATAAAACCAAATACATCTTGTTTCACAAACGAAGGCCGCACAACATTACTACGGTTACAATAAACACAAATAAGTCACTGGAAAGAGTACATAAAATTTTTAGGTCTAATAGTGGATGAACATTTGAGCTGCAAAGGCGATATAGAATATGTAGCCAAAAAAATTAGTCAGTATTCTTAGCTCTAAGAAATTTAAGATACATAATGAATAAAAAGCACTTATTGAACGCCTGTTACTCTATTATATATTCGCACCCCAAATATTTAGTGCTGTATTGGGGATCATCTGTTGAGGCCCATTGAATCTTTATCCTTGAAAAAAGAATAGTCAGAATCTTATTCTTATTGTATCCTCTATGGTCTTGTCGAAAAATATTTATAGATGAAAAAATACTAACGTTAGCATCATTACTCATCAGCTCATCCTAGGAGCCTAAGAACTAAGGACTAAAAATACCATTGCATTGGACAATTATAGCCTCAGCTCATTCCGTAATAGCCCAGACTACCTATGTAGATATACCTATCTTCAATAATTTACCCTCCGAGCTAAAAGCCATCATCGACTTAAAACTCAACATACTTATAGAAAACAGTACATATTTTATCATGGTTCCTTAACGGGTTCTCCTACAATCACGAGCGGGATCTGCTGAGGTAACGGGGGGGTGAAAAGGAAACGAGGGTGGGCTGGCCCTAGACGATCGTTGGCGCTACTTTAAAAGAGGAAAGGATGACTGCGGGTGCGTTCCGAGGTAAATTTTTTTAATAACAGAGTCGGATTTCGATTAGCGATCTAGCCTGTAAATCGCTTCATATTTTGGTACTCAGTAAGTGGTCATTTAGTATTGTTCTACCCTTGTTACTGTTCCTCGATATTGTGTTGTTGAATTGTTGTGCTGTAACTCTTGTTGGTGTGATTGTTGTTGAGTGCATTTTTTTATCGAGGTTGATAATGGACAATAAAAGGTCATATGCGACAATTTAAATTAGGAATCCAGTGGATTTAATTCATGATGAGGACAACAATAGTGTGGGGCAGTTCAACTCTATAATCGCAAAATACATTGGGGTAAGCGAATAAATTATTGCAAGAAGAGGTCATACCATGGAAGATGTGCTGCAGCTGTAGTGAGCCGCAATACCGAGCAGCCTGTCTATGTGGTCCAAATAAATTTGCGTTCTAAGCTTAGTCCAACCTCGCTTATCACTAAGATGGAACAAAGACTTAGGCGCAAGAATCTTGAAAAAAAACTCGGACCAAAAAATCCTGATATAAAAATAACTAACAATTCGGAAAGTGATTCCAAAGAAAATGAATAGTTTTATGGCGAATTCTGTCAAAAAGAAAGACATTGATTTGGAGGTTGCCAAGCAAGAATTCGTAGGAAAACTTAGAACAAGAACAAGTTACCAAATCACACGACTGTACTTTGTGGCGTCTTCATCGGAGGATTTGGTGAAGTTTGTAGAAGAATGCAGACAGCAAGCTGTAAAGTTCTAGTGAACTCCATCATATACCCAACAGAGTTTTCTAGTAAGGCAATAAAAAAAGGCAATTCAAAAATCATTGGTCACGACGGTTCAATCTTGTGGTTTGCTTCTTGATCGCATATAGCCATTTCTGGCGGCATCATCTCCATCTACCTATTACAGTAGACAAGACATGTAGGTTGCGTCATCTATTACTTTTTTTTCATTTGAAAAATCAACACGCTTTTTACGAGGTGAAATCGAATTTTTTTATATATACCTGTAAATGAAGGTTGGTTTATGCCATTTATGTACGAAAAATAACATCAGTAATGTGATCATCGCGGCATCTTTTACAGGCCAACATCCGAACTTCAAAATTCTCAATAACTTTTCCCAGAATAGAAAAAAAATTCAGTCCGAATATTACGCTTTAGGTCTTAATTATCCATTCGCATACACTTTTCTTTTCAAAAATCCCCGAAGAAAATAGTCAAGAGCTGTTAAATAGCACGATCTCGGGGGCCAACTGACATCTGAATATAGTGAAATTATGCGGTCTTGAAATTTCGTGTGCAATAAGGCGATTGTTTGGCGAGATGTGTGAGCCGTTGCTCGGTCTTGATGAAACCAAAGATCGTGGGTACCAATACGATCCAATTGTGGCCACAAAAAGTCTGTTAACATGCCGCGATAACGTTTCCCGTTGACGGTAATGGCCTTTTCTTCGGCATCTTCAAAGAAGAATGGTTCAACGAAACCACCAGCCCATAATCCGCACCAAACAGTCACTTTTTTAGGACGGAGAGGTTGTTCATGCCATTGGTGTGGATTTTCAGCCTCCCAGATTCTGCAATTTTGCTTATCTACGTACCCATTGAGGTGAAAATGAACCTCATCGGAAAAGAGCACTTTGTCCGAAAATCCGTCTTCTCTTTCCAGCATAAAATTAACAAAAACACGCCGCTGTTGATGGTGTGGCGGCTTCAATTCTTGTGTTAGTTGGATTGTGTATGGATGAAGATCTAAATCAATGTGTAAAATCTGACGTAAAGTGGTCTCACTAATTCCCAATTGTTGCGAGCGGTGCCTAGTTGAGGTGGTTGGATCTTCTCGCACACTTTCACTCACTGCGGCGATGTTTTTACGAGTACGAGCTCGACGAGCATGTTGGTATGGTGTACGATCTTCAGCTGAACCAGTTTCCTCAAAACGATTAACAATCCAATGAATTCCAGGCTCTGTAGAGCGTCCATGTCGGCCAAAACTAGTGCGAAGTTTGCGAAAAGTATTCTTTATATTTCGACCGTTTTCGTAATAAGTTTGGATAACCAAAATGAGTTGTTGTGTTGTAAACGAATCCATGACTATAAATGGCATACATTTGACAGTTCATTATACCGTATGACTTTTGACTCACATGGTAACACATAAACTTATAGGCAAAAAAAAGTAATAGGTGGCGCACCCAGTACTTAATCCAGGTATAGGTCTACCTTTTTATTGCTTTGCAACTACCTGTTTCCTCTTATTTTCACCGTATAAGATATTTTTATGAGCCTCCTTCAATTGTTATCGTCTACCACATGACCCTTGTAAACATAATTGTGTTTATTGATATGAATAAACGAATTTGAATTTGAGTTCTTGAATTTATTTTAGGAAAGATATAATTCATTTTTATTATTTCCAAATGAGACTCTTGCAGCGTGCTAAAAACAAAATCCACAGGGTGCCAGCGATCAGGTATTCCGATTTTATCCACTAGGATATTTTTAAAATATCAAGAAGTTGAGCACAAATAGTAAGCATTTGAACCCACCATAATTCTTGCCCAAATACAACATTTTCTAAAAAGTTCTGATAGCACCCTAGGCAAGTATGTCCTGTTTACATCCAGAAAAACATCACAAACTGCAGAACACAAATTGAAGGTAACGGCGAAATGGGTACATTTCATGGGTCATGAAATTCAAATGAAAATGCAGGTACAAAATCTACCAAATTATCATTCTCAAAAACATATTTCCTTGACATATCGATAATTTTAAAGTTCCACGCTAAATTCCCCTATATTTGACTGAAGTGATATCCGAATTTATTCATCCCTACTGTCGGTACTTGCAGATCTGTTGGCTCTTGGTGTCAAACCTATAGAGCAGGTACCGATTTTTTCAAATCCTGAGTACATTATTCGTCGGATTTTCATTACTTAAATTTCCTGTAATCACTGGGATAAGGAGCTTCTTAATGATAGAACATGTTTCACTGATTTCAACCCCCCCCCTTTTTTATGTCAATGATTAGGAACCCATGAAACGTCAAAAACTGAGTTTCAGCTATTGTTACTTTTTCTTTTTTGCCTATAGCACCGTTGCCACTGGAGTAAAACTACAAAGCTTTGGCCTAATAATAACTCCGTGTGGAAATTTCATAAAAATCCGAGCGGTTATTTCCAAGTTGATGATGAGTGATACAGTTTTTCGTGATGTAGATGTCATATGAACTAAAAAAACATAACATCTCATTTTAGAAATTTTTCGCGATTACAATACTTCTTCATCAATGGCGTGGGAAGTAAAACGGCTTTAAAATCGAGGAGCATCAGCGATCGCGATTATGAGTACCTGTTTGCAGACCAAATTATCTGAACACGTCCTTTCTTAGTCCGTACAGTGCGCCACAACGCTTGGGTTAGTAGCACGAAACAGTAGACAAAATTCGTCCAAAATACGATTTGTAGAGGTTTACGCGCTTCTTTTTTAAAAAATTGCGAAGTTGGACAGAAAAGGTGAGCACTTCACCCCATCATAAAACTTGTGCAAAAATAAAATTTCAAAAAGTGCCCCTATAGCACCCTGGCCAATTATTTTCTCAACATACTATATGAATTTCATTCAAAAATATTGAAAAATGGAGTCTCAGTTTCGAAGCAGCTGAACCCTTGTAAATGGCTTGAAACTGACTGCGTCGGAGCCGCCTGAATATATTTTAACTACATTGCATTTGTATATGATAAAGCAACTATCTAGAAGTATTTAATAGAAAAGTTGAACAAAGTATAACCTTATTTGTACATGCAGCTGAAGATCACAGATGAGAAAGTTCGTTTTTTTTAAATTTAAGAAAAAGTTCAATATCTCAAAAACGGTGACACCTTTATATAGCTAAGTATTTGTTATTTGGGAGGTCAGTTCAAAACCTACCTTCTCCTGAAGTTTGTCGTGGTACTTATTGGACACCCTGTATATATATAATGACGCTTCATATCCGCAAAGGAATTTGAATAAAAGTTATTATTATTATTATTATTATTATTATAACTACATTATACAACAAATAGACATGTTCATGAATCCTTGAGAATATGCAACTTTTTCAAAATTATCTCTATCAGGTAAGTAGTGTCACTGCTGGAATAAAATGCTCAGTAATCAATGCCATATCAATCTAGATATCGTATCAAATGAAATATAAATGTTTGTAGCTGAATCAGGTGAAATCGGCCTTATTAATTAGATCCATTAATTCTCAAAAACGTGTTCTTACTTTTTGAATTTGTGCCGCAGTAAATCCGGGCCTTACAGTTGCTGTGGTAGGTGTTTTGCTTTTTTTGCCTGTCTGATGTCCAGGTATCCTAAATCATCCTCTCTCGTATTCAGCAGGACCTGCGCTTCAACATGAAATCGAATGAGCTCGTATCTAATTTACTACCCTGCTTTCCAGTACACCCACGTCTAGACGGATAGAAGCATTAAGCTGGCCAATGAAAATAATCGAGGGCCAGACAGTCCAAGTCTTCACGCAAGGCCATACATCGGGGACGCGTGTACGAGATAGTCGTGTATACTTTATGAGGCATTGGTTGTAAAAAACGAGATGGCCTAAAAGTACAGCTACGCCGTAAAAATTGTTATGGCTGAGCAATTCCACGGTAACGTCAACCTGATACTCAATAACTGAAGCTTACCGTACGTGATAGATTGTGTCGGTATTTTACTCTACTTATACTAAATAACTTTGTCTATACACATCCCACCAACCCGGTGTCTTTGCGCAAGAAGCCTCAAAAACTCATTTCATACAGTCACTATTAGAAATCTGGTAGAGTTTTGTAACTAATGTTTGAAACCGGATGTTCTGTAGAGCTTTGAATATGGTGTGATTTTTCCAACTTCGAATCTAAATCCCATGCGTTACAAGTAGTAACTAACGTTAAGCTTTTTGCTGCGTTGACAGTGTTTATTCCAAAATACCGTCACGGACTGACATCGTCAAACCAAGCTGTTAGTTGTAAATACATGTTAGGCCAATATTAGTAACTGAGATGAGATACAGTTGAAGCCAAATAGGTTATATTTGAACGCTGGCTTCCGATCTGTTGATAACTTGAAACACTACAATGATACAGCTGTTGGGTGCCTATGCATCTTTCCGCAAATGACTCTGACTACCATTTTTGAGGTAAGATAAACTGAGTCTAGGCTACTTAGACGTTGCAGCTTGTCATCTCGATCGTACTTTCTCTATTTTTTATAAAAATAGACTATTCCCGTTAAAGTTAGCTGATCTCTGGATAACAAGACCTGACAGACTAGCAGACCACGAGACTTATGACGGATCGGACTGCTCCGACGAATAGTAACATACTAGCGATCAATTACATGCGTCAGCTCTTGAGCACAAGGTTGACAAGCTACGGCTAAGACTAATACAGTGCATGAAGTTACCAATAACATTTTACGAGACTCGTAAATATTTTACACTTCGTTTTGAGTACCACGTCTCAACCAGTTACAAAATATTCATACATACCCTTTTTGTGTTTTTGTTGTACTCCAATGATATGACCACAATTCAGATGAACAATAAACCTTACAGCTCCATACCTGTTTTTGCATTTCGGGCAAACCGCTCATCACAGAAGTCAGTCCGTGACATTCTCGTAGGTGGTAGACGGTCTCTGACTGTCGAACGCGGAGGTACCATCCGGCAGATCTCGTAGAAGGGGCCAGAATGTGTGCATGTTGCATGCACACGTGTTCACTCGTCACAGGCCGTATGGCGTCTCCCCTTTCCCCTATCCCCCTATCCCCCTATAGCCCCACGGTACTCCATGGGTGTTTAGGCCTTCGTGGTGGTTGGAGTATAAAAAAACCTTCTTAGGTCATTCCGTGACACAAACGCCGCTAGCTAACTCTTTTTTTGAATATACGTATAGAATGTTCTCGTTTGGATCATTTTAAATAACGATGAACTCTCTCTTAGGCAAAACATATTACATAATCTCAGCTTTTCCCTTGTCGTCAAGGAGTTATGCGAAGAATCATAACAGCCAATTTTCCGAGATACCGT
Source organism: Acanthoscelides obtectus (assembly GCA_963669975.1). Lineage (NCBI taxonomy): Eukaryota > Metazoa > Arthropoda > Insecta > Coleoptera > Chrysomelidae > Acanthoscelides > Acanthoscelides obtectus. The sequence goes on from CAVLJG010000004.1 coordinate 78,952,832, forward strand.
TTTTGGCAGTCCACGGCGTGTGCATATAGAATAACTAATCCGCGATTGCTCAAAACAATAATATGAAAGTGTGCTAAATACAGATACAGTTATTGCTACCTTATTTGCAATTTTTAATCAGTAAGACAGGAATTTTTCGGCCTCTCTTCATAATAGGCCAACATATGCCAATATCAATACGCAGATGCTAGACCAATGAGCCATGGCCAAGTGTTGTGAGCATTGATGCTGTTGCATTAGTTTCCATTACTTCACACTGTGGACCGCATCACACCGTGGAATTTTTGACATTGAGAATCGACATCATATCCACCCTTGGCAGCCTTGCCGCTCATTGTTATGGAATAATCCATTGATAATAACACAGAGTTCAGGATTAGTAATTAAATGTGCATAACAATAAGGCAATAAGCAGCCATAAAATGAAATAAAGAGTTAGAAAAGGAATAATTTAGATGTATTTTTGTTGTTAACAACTAAGTCAAGTCGGCAAACTAAACGAAGCGTTAGATTTTTCACATGTAATAAAGCACAAAAATGGAAAGTTGTCCTCCGGTTGACGTTTGCGCCGTTCTGTGATTGATAACGACTGATATGTTCGGTTGTTATAAGTTACAACCATAACCTCTTCTATTTTGGAGCTCTGGGATATATCTTTCATTTGTTTTTAGTATTTTATTATTTAATTCATCTGTCGTGTCATGCTTTAGGCCCGTATCGTCAGTCGTCCCTACAATTGTAGGGCACGTGTATGGCGTCCTTGATTGTCATACTCCTTTCTCTCCTTCAAAAATTTCTAGATTGCACTTGTCCCGTGTCAGCGTCAGCGCTCTCCTATTGTAAAGATATGTTTTCATTTTAAATTGAAGGAAATTTCAGGCCGATAAAACATGATATAACTCAAAAGCAAGCACAATTTGATGCATATAGATGTTTGTGACAACCTCAAAATAGAGCGCTGACACGGAGAAGTAGAAAACTATGACAATCAAGGAGGCCATTAAGGCTCACTACAATTGTAGGGACGACTGACGATACGGGCCTTAGTCATTGCTCACGCCCGTAAGGCCGATATGCTGAGATCCATACATCACTACAAATGAGCTTAGTACCCAAGACTCGCTTTTCTGCTCTCAATAATTTTCAAGCAAAAGATCCAGCTGAGCAACAAGCCAGCTCAGCATCATGCTGCTGATTCTGTCCACCATTTCCAGTAATAGTATACATATACATTAGCCACATGGCTAATGTGGGATATGGAGAAGTGCTGTGTTACAGAAACGGTGACAGGTAGGCAATGTACCACTGAGGTTAGTAATTTAAAAACAATGCTATAACGAACATCTATTTTGTATAGTACTCGTCTTTGTTGTCACAAAATAATGTAACTCTTCATGGTGTTGGTTGACGTCATAAACACATAAGCTATGTGAAATACGTAAAACAACACCTTGACTACCTGGGGCAACAAATTTAAGGCATCGATATACAAATCTATCGATATTTTCATGTAATGTAATGGTAATATAATTCTTATATGTTTAAGAATAATGTTTGTATCATGTGCTTATGTGTAAATAAGATTATCAATAACAATGATACCACATACTGATTTTAAGTAGGTGGGTAAGTCAGCATTATCCTTTCATCTGTAAAAGTTTTTCTACAAGACTCCTAGGGGTGCCACGAGGATGATCATTCGCTAAGACTCACAGATGATCCCCTAATTGATGTATTTTATTCATTATCTATTTTAAGTTTTTAAGAGCAAAAGAAGCTGTATATGTTTGCACAAAACTTAGCAGTCAGGTTGACACTCCAAACTACATATTGTCTGAAGAGGTATCAAGGATGAGATATAGGTCAAATTATTAATTTCAAGTAGCCTGGAGGGGACCTCGGTTGGCCAGGTGGGTCAGAGTGGCGTGCTGCTGATCAGCCGACCTGCCGGGCCGCGAGTTCGAACCTCGCCTTTGGAAATAACCGAAGCCATGGATGTTGTGGCGTCGTGTGTTTGTCCTAAAGATTTACATATATATATATACACATTCTCGTGGCCGAATAGGCTAGAACGCCCAATGCCATTTAAAAAAAAGTAGCCTGGAGAGCGCGTTGAACATGGTTATGGCGTCACCATATGACACACAAGTCTGGCAAATGTGGAGCTCCCATGCACTTAGGCAACAGCATCACTGTACCTGTTAAGAATCTGTTAAGACCTTGTTCTTTAGATAACAAGAATGCTTCTAAAGGACGTAAATAGCTACCTATGACGTCGTTCATGGACAATTATTGTCAGATTTTAGACTATCTTGTGGAAACACTGCGTTTTTGGGATAATTAAAAAATTCTTTGATATTTTAGCCTTATCGAAATATCTGGCACAGTGGATATTTTGACATATCACTCACATCGACCCCTGCAAGGAAGACTATTGTAATTCAGTTTTGGTTGAACTGAGATATAGGCATTAGAAGATTTTCTGATGAATTTTGTTGTCAGAAAAATTACGATCTCATCAAGAATATGTTGCATCCTTCTATATAGAAGGTTATAAATTGTATTATAATACAAACCTAGCGAAATTGACATTTTTTATAAATCCTGTTGACTTACGATAGTTTTCTTTGGATCAATTAAAGAAAAAATTACACTTGCTCTAGACTTAGTAGGATATTTATTGAAATATTACAGTATTTTTCAAACAAATGATCAAAAAAACCCCTTTAATACCAATGAGTCACACAAATTATATTCATCTTCGTGTTTATTCACTATCATCGTTCTCAACTTCTGTCCTATTTGTATTTTCTTATCTTTCTTGGCTTTTAGAGAAAAAAAAGCAGTTAAGCCTCAGGGATGGTGGAGAAACTGTTCCTTTATCTTATTTATTTTCAACTTTTCTCCAGAATCGTCTTTTTTCAATTTCCCGATTTTACCTTTTGTTTAAAACTAGTGGATCCATGACCAACCACAGAGAGCGCTGTATCGGGCTCTTTGGCGCTCATCACTCTGATATAGGTCTGTATCAGGTCCAGACTTGAAGATGAACGAATAAAAAGGAAACACGTGAGTGTCGTCTTAGCAAAACCCGAGGACTGTTGTAGTAGTTGAATTCTCTCTCTCTCTTATTATATCAAAAGAATTCATCACCTATATTAGTAAAAAATAAAACTATTTATGAAGCAAACCTGCCTAAATTTAACGGTTCAACAGCTCCACTTAGCTTCTTTGCATTTGCCAGAATTGTCTTGGTTCTTGAATTCATTTTAGTTCGCTTTGAAAACTGCTCTTTGCATACAGCTTCTACTTGAAGGTTTTTCGGTATTGATTGCCATAACCCCAAACTGTGCCGCGAAAATCGTAGTAAATCGGGCAGTAGGGTCTAACACGTTAGGCTTTGCATGATTTTTTGCATCGAAGACTAAAGTAACTCAATTTGATACAACGGCTACTATTATACTTACTTTTATAACGTAGAAGATTTACTGGTTACCTATAGTTTCATGACTGAGATACCATATTCTTCCACCAAAGAGAACCCGATAATGTCTTCGTTCCAGTGGTCGACATGACAATGACACATTTTGATCCAAACTTAGAAGTGAGGTTAGTTGTGCGTTCCCTTCAGACCTTCCATGGTAACCTACAAGCTACAAGTTACATCGAGATAACGCAGTGAGCCCATTCCTTTCATACACTCCATACTTACCTAGGCCTAGCTGCTTATTTTCATGCATATTCATTCATTTCCTTAATTCTTACCTGAGTTAACGGTGCATATCACATATGTCAATTTATACTTACTTATGTGGATTACTTTAAGCTTTATACTTACATTTCTTACGCTTACCTTCTTGTGCGTGTCTTTCTTGTTTGCCTTTGGGCATTTTATAAACATGGAAGATTCAACTCTTCGACAGCTTACCCGTAAACGAGGTGCATTCAAACCACAACTTTCTTCCCAACCGCATACTCAACACCTGGAATAGTTTACCTGAAAGTATGGTTGGGGCTACTTCAGTTAATAGCTTCAAAGTGCAGTATGATAGCTGGAGGAGTGTACAAACTTTATAGCTATGAACTGTATTTTTTTTATTTTTTTCTATTTGATGTATTTGTGTTACGTATCCGTACACTATATTTACTGCATGAGCTTATAGTACTGTGTACTCTGCTCATCTCAATTATCATAATAATAATAATAATAATAATAACTTACATTGTTCAAAAAATATATTTCTCAGCTAGAGGAGGCGATACAAGATGTTGCTTTGCAGACTTTAGACAAACCTCTTATCATTGATTTGGAGTTAAAGGTAGAGAAATACGAGAAAATGTTTCAAGACTTTGAGCATGTGCAATCTGACATTGAATCTACTTCAGACGATTTCGGTGCTCAGTTACAAGAGAGAGAAAACTTTGAAACAGTTTATTATAGCCTTATGTCAGCTTGCATGAAAATAATTTGCGATTATTACACCGTAAACAGTGGCGTATCGGACACGGGCTCTGGAAGATTCCCTGCAGCCCAAGCTATCAAATCTCTTGAAAGTACGCATTCTAACCAGTTTAATGTCAAATTACCTGAGATAAAATTGCTCAAATTCTCTAGTAGTTATGAAAATTGGCTAGAGTTTAGGGACACGTTTGACTCTCCGATAAACCACAATAGTTCAATAAATGACATCCAACGATATCATTATCTGCGTTCAGCTCTAGAGGGTGGTGCAGCATAAGTCAAGTCGAATTTTGGGCGAAAACGTACCACACTACTTGGGAAACATTAACACAACGCTATAACAAGGATAACTTGCTCATTCAGAACCATGTCAAGTCAATCTTTAACTTACCTATCATGGTGAAAGGGTCCGCGTCAGATCTACGTAAGATGCTCGATAACTTATCAAAACACTTACGTTCTCTAGAAGCCTTGGGTCAACCTGTTGAGTACTGGGATACTCTTCTCATTTTCGTTTGAGCCAAAATATAGACAAAATAACATCTGGGGAATGGGAGGAAAGAAAGGTTTCTTTGAACTCGCCTAAAAACGAGGTTGTTTCTCTACATCAATTTGAAGCCTTCCTCAAAGGAAGGGCAGACTTCTTGAAAACGATTTCGCTCGGCAGAGAGACTAAACACACTCATTCTTATCAAGCTAGCGCTTTTAGTGATGCAAAAAACTGCATCTTTTGCGACAAGTTTGGACATTTCATACGAAACTGTCACGAATTTATTAGACTTTCTGGCGAAGTCGACTAAAACAGCTAGAAAATTGTAAATTATGCTTAAATTGTTTGCGGGGCACTCACCCACTTAGGAATTGCATGGTCGGTGCTTGCCGAAAATGCAAGGAACGGTATAATACTTTGCCCCACAACGACTTCACCACGGATTCTCTGAACACAAATACTTCATCAGCTCCTACTCCTAGAAATCCTGTGGTCGGGACATTCAGCGGCAGCGCGAATTGCAGTTCTCCTGGGCCTGTGCAAACGCTTCTCTCAACAGCCGTGGCCTATGTCAAAGACAGGCAGGGAACTTCGCAATCCCTGCGACTCTTACTTGATTCAGGATCACAGTCCAACTTCATAACACAAGAAACTTGTGAACGCTTAGGATTGTGTACCTTACCTTTTCAAATCTCAGTGTTAGGCACAAATCAAGTAGCCTCTCCTATCAACAAAATCTGCAAGGTTACCTTCGACTCCGCACACACTCTTTAAACTGCAATGGTTCATTGCCTGGTACTGCAAACGATAAATCATAACTTATCTAATCAAACAATTGATGTTTCTTCTTTGAACATTCCAGGTCACTTAAATCTTGCTGATCCTACTTACTTCGAAAGCTCCAAAGTCTAAATCTTCTACAATTTGCTTTGCATTGGACAGATACGCCTTGGGAAAAACCTACCCACCTTACAGGAAACCGTTCTTGGCTGGGTACTTTCCGGGCCTATTCCTGTTTGTAATGGTAATCCTAACGAAACTTCATGCAACTTGACAACAAGTCAAGAAATGCATAATCTCCTAACCAAATTCTGGGAGGTTGAAGAACCTGTCGTCACAAAGAATCTTCACTTCTCGTCGGAGGAGCAGATCTGTGAGGATATTTTCCAAACGACCACTCGCAGAGACGAAAGTGGTCGCTTCATTGTCCAAATTCCTCGTAAACTAGACCCTTCCCACTTAGGGGACTCCAGGGAATGTGTTGGTTCCACTCAATGGAAAATAAGCTTTCCAAGCAACCTACTTTGCGCGAACCTTACACCGGATTCATGGAAGAGTACCACAGTCTCGGTCACATGGTCAAGATACCTTCTTCTCAGATACCTTATTCTTCTTACTTCCTACCTCATCACGCAGTTGTGAATGATAACAACAAAACGACAAAGCTCAGAGTCGTATTCGACGCATCATCTCAATCTGACACTGACTATTCCTTAAACGACCTTCAGTACATAGGTCCAACCAATCAAGATAGCTTATTTTCAATTCTTCTGATCAGGATAGATGGAACCCAACATCATCTGCAGACCATTCTGTGGAGAGCTGATCCTTCGCAAGAGCTCGAAACCTTTCAACTCTGTACAGTTACCTACAGAACCGCCTCAGCTTCTTGGCAATCAGTTCGGTGCAATAAGTAGCTTGCTTGAGAACATGCTGACACTTTTCCACATTCAGCTCATATCTTATCAAAGGATTTTTACATGGACGATCTTCTTTATAGCTGTCAATCCGAAGAAGAGGCAGTAAAGATATATGATGAGCTCGCCTCCATTCTTCCTGCTGGCTGCTTTGAGCTTCAAAAATGGTCTTCAAACAGCAAGCAAGTTTTAGATCATGTCCAATCTAATAATTCCGAAACCATCATAAACATAGGTTCAGATCAATGTGCAAAGATCCTAGGTGTTTTGTGGTCATGCTCTCCAGATCATCTCATGTGCAGCATATACAAACCATCTTCCATAACCATAACCAAATGCTCTATTCTTTCTGACATTGCTCAAATCTTCGATCCCTTAGGTCTTCTTGGGCCATGCATCATCATTGGCAAAATCCTACTCCAACAATTATGGTCCTTAAAACTTTATTGGGATGAATCACTGCCTAGCAATATCGATAGTCGTTGGCGTCGATTTGGAGAATAATTTCCTGTTCGCAACATCCTCAAAATTCCGAAGCATGTCTTATGTCTAAATACATCTAAAATTGAACTGCACGGTTTCTCGGATGCTTCGGTAGAGGCCTACGGTGCATGCCTTTATATTCGCAACATCTCTTCTTGCGGCGAGATTACCGTACATTTGCTCACAGCCAAATCCAAGGTTAGTCCTCTAAAGTTCTTGACTATTCCGAAGCTGGAACTATGCGGTACCTTCTTGCTTACTCAACTTGGTGTTAAGGTAAAACAATCAATGAGTATTCTCTTTGAAGATACCTTCCTTTGGTCTGACTCCACGGTATGTCTAGCCTGGATAAAAACCGAGCCTAACAGAATTCATTCCTTCGTTCAAAACAGGGTAGCACAAATCCAAACGCAAACACAGGCAGAAAGTTGGCATTACATAAACTCTAGTGAAAACCCAGCGGACCTGCTCTCCCGAGGCTCACCACCTACTTACCTTCTAACCGATCCACTTTGGTGGAATGGACCAGCTTGGCTATCACACGGATGCGACAAGTGGCCCATAGCTCAACATAAGCTCGTGTGTGAGTTGCCCGAATTAAAGAAGCAGTTCGTATCATTTCCTGCTACGTATGTGCCCGACGTTCTTAATGTTTCATCTTACTCTAGCTTTTCAAGACAGCGTATCTACTTAGGTGCACTTCAAACTGTGAACTACCTAATTCTTCAAAATTGCTTTCATTGAATCACTTCATGGCTGATAATGGTGTAATGTTCACATTTAAACACCCCGCCATTCTTTCTGGTAAACAGTACTTATCAAAGTTGTTGTGTGAGTACGAGCACAAACGGCTACTACATACCGGACCACAGCAAACTCTTTTTTCATTACGGCAAAATTTCTGGATCACTGGTGGTAGAAATCTTGCCAGACAAATCACTCGTACTTGCATCAAATGCGTTCGTTGTAACCCTTCAGTTACTTTGCCTATAATAGGAATACTTCCCAAAGCGCGCGTCACTCCAGCTTCACCGTTTCATACTGCCGGAGTAGATTACGCGGGCCCTGTCGTGATCAAAGATAAACCCGGTCGAGGTGCGAAACTGACCAAGCCCTACATAGCTTTATTCGTTTGCTTTGCCACAAAGGCTATTCATTTGGAACTTGTCAGTAGCTTGACCACAGAAGCTTTCATTGGTGCCTTTCGTCGGTTTACCGCCCGCCGTGGAAAACCACTGGAAATTTGGAGCGACAATGGCACAAATTTCAGAGGGGCTGCAGCGGAACTGCGCGACCTCGCGTCCTTCCTTGCCTAAAATAAATTTTACTTACAAGAAAGAATATGCAATACCGGTGTAAACTGGAAATTCATATTGGGATTTTCTCCTCACATGGGAGGCATCTGGGAAGCAGGGGTAAAATCTGCGAAGAAACATCTGCGCCGCATTCTTGGCTAGTCAAATCTATCATTTGAAGAATTTTACACCGTGCTTACACAAATAGAAGCAGTTTTAAATTCAAGGCCTATTGTTCCAATGTCATGTTCTCCTGATGACCTTTTGGCCTTAACGCCACCCCATTTCCTCCTTGGGCGTCCAACTACTGCGGTGCCCGATCCAAACCTCAGCAAGATACCGATAACAAACCTATCCAAGTATCAGTTGCTACAGAAATTACAGCAACACTTCTGGAAACGCTGGTCTCATGAATACCTAACCGAATTACAGCAACGTACCAAATGGAGAATTCATCAAGACCATCTTCAACTTGGTTCACTAGTAGTCCTGCGGGACGATAACCTACCTCTTTTGCATCGGAAACTTGGAAGGGTTTCTACCTTTCATCCCGGAGCAGACGGCAAGGTTCGAGTTGCTACTGTGCAGACATCTTCTGGGCAGTGAAGCGTGCAGTTACAAAACTGAACCGGTGCAGAGCCGATTGTGAAGTTGGTGATGTATAAACTGCTATGTGACTCCTAACCTATATATTTCTTTCACGATTGGACATTATTATCATTATTCAGATATTATTGTGAAATGTATTTCCTTTTCGTATGTTGAAAGTTGACCCTTTCAAGGTCGGGGGTATGCTTACGCATCAAATCTTTCCTCCATGTGTGTACTAATATTTGTTTCCACATGAAGCGCATGCGAGGCCGACATGACGCCATTGCAATTAATGACAGAGAGATGTCACCTGTACAATCTTCGAGAATAAACACGCATTCCTTTGAGCGTGCGTTTCCTTCATAAGCCACCGTTCATCAGCAGCAAAACTACAAAACAAATGGTTTGATCAGGTAGGTTATCATTTATCGTTGGAAGTACCAGTTGCAGTGTAAGAAGTGTATGCGGATTCGAAGGTTACCTTGCAGGTTTTGTTGATAGGAGAGGCTACTTGATTTGTCCCTAACACTGAGATTTAAAAAGGTGAGGTACACAATCCTAAGCATTCACAAGTTTCTTGTGTTATGAAGTTGGACTGTGATCCTGAATCAAGTAAGAGTCGCAGGATTGACATAGACCACGGCTGTTGAAAGAAGCGTTTGTACGGGCCCAGGAGAACTGTAATTCGCACTGCCCCTGAATGTCCCGACCACAGAATTTCTTGGAGTAGGAGCTGTTGAGGAACTTGTGTTCAGAGGATCTGTGGTGAACTCGTTGTGGAGCAAAGTATTATGCCGTTCCTTGCATTTTCGGCAAGCACCGGCCATGCAATTCCTAAGTGGGTGAGTGCCCCGCAAACAGTTTATGCATAATTTACCATTTTCCAGCTGTTTTAGTCGATTTTTGCTAGAAAGTCTAGTAAATTCGTGACAATTTTGTGTGATGTGTCCGAACTTGTTGCAGAAGATGAAGTTTTTTGCATCACTAGAAGCGCTAGCTTGGTAAAAATAAGTGTTTTTAGTCTCTCTAGCGAGCGAAATCGTTTCCAAGAAGCCTGCCTGCCTTTGAGGAAGGCTTCAAATTGATGTAAAAAACAACTTTGTTTTTAGGCGAGTTCAAAGAAACCTTTCTTTCCTCCCATTCTAGGTTATTTTGTCTAGATTTTGGCTCAAACGAAAATGAGAAGAGTATCCCAGTACTCAACAGGTTGACCCAGGGCTTCTAGTGTTTTGATAAGTTATCGAGCATCTTACGCAGATCTTTCACCATGAGGTAAGTTAAAGATTGACTTGACATGGTTCTGAATGAGCAAGTTATCGTTGTTATAGCATTGTGTTAATGTTTCCCTAGCAGTGTGGTACGTTTTCGCCGAAAATTCGATTGATCGTGTGACTTGAGCTGCACCACCCTCTAGAGCTGAACGCAGATAATGATATCGTTGGATGTCATTTATTGAACTATTGTGGTTTATCAGAGAGTCAAACGTGTCCCTAAACTCTAGCCATTTTTCATAACTACCGGAGAATTTGGGCAATTTTATCTCAGGTAATTTGACATTAAACTTTTTAGAATGCGTATTTTCGAGAGATTTGATAGCTGGCCCTGCAGGGAATCTGCCAGAACCCGTGTCGGATATGCCACTGTTTGCGGTGTAATAATCGGAAATTATTGTCTTGCAAGGTGACATAAGGCTGTAATAAACTGATTCAAAGTTTTCTCCCTCTTGTAAGTGAGTATCGAAATCGTCTGAAGTAGATTCAATGTCAGGTTGCACAAGCTCAAGGGCTTGAAACATTTTCTCGTATTTCTCCACCCTTAACTCCAATTCAATGATAAGAGATTTGTCTAAAGTCTGCAAAGGAACATCTTGTATCGCCTCCTCTAGCTGAGAAATATATTTTTTGAACATTGTAAGTTCTGCTTTGAATGCACCTCGTTTACGGATAAGCTGTCGAAGAGTTGAATCTTCCATGTTTATAAAATGCCCAAAGACATGCGAGAAAGACACGCACAAGAAGGTACGCGTAAGAAATGTAAGTATAAAGCTTGAAGTAATCCACACAAGTAAGTGTAAATTGAGATATAAGTGATATGCATCGTTAAATGAGATATGAATTAAGGAAATGAATGAATATGCATGAAAATAAGCAGCTAGGTCTGTGGTAAGTATGGAGTGTATGAAAGGAATGGACTCACTGCGTAATCTCGACGTAACCTGTAGCTTGTAGGGTACCTTGGAATTTCTGAAGGGAACGCCCAACTAACCTTACTTCTAAATTTGTCTATTTCTCCAAGGTATTTCGCTTTCTCAGGGAATTTACGGCACTGATGTATATCCGGCTCGAAGGACCAAAATGTTTTGTAGTTCTGCTGCTGATGAACGGTGGCTTATGAAGTAAACACCCGCTCAAAGGAATGCGTATATTTTATTCTCGAAGATTGTACAAGTGACGTCTCGGTCATTAATTGTAATGGCGTCCTAGCGGCCTCGCTGTCTCGTCGCTGCATGCGTGCTTTGATGTGGACACCCCCCCCCCCCCCCCAAACAAGTATGTAATACACACATGGAGGAATGTTTTGAGGTACGTCGAAACAAAATTCTTGTCCAGCATATTCTACTTGTATTCTTTCAAATTGCTACCGAAAATAATAATCGTTGGTTGTTACAACAAGAATGTTACGTCGAATATATTCTCATGCCCTGAGTTACTAATATATTATGAAATAGGTTGTGCGTGGAATAGATTCCGCCAATAAGGAAAAGACAGGATGTTCATTTGTTCTTCCACTATAAGACCTTTTCTTATTATCATTAAGTATTTCTTTTGCCAAGACGGTGGTTTGTGCAATAGAAAGAGAATTCGTACTCGTTTCCTTAACACTTCAATGGAGTCCCACATGACCAATCTCTGCTATCTATTCAAACTTTATTTAGTCCACGTCAAAACAAACACGTCAGGTCACTGCTCCTTTTCGCTTGTCTGTTGCTTGCCCAGGCAAACGCGTCCGGTCATTCCTTCTTTTTGCTTGTCTGTTGCTTGCCCAGGAAATTATAGCTGTCTCTGATGACGGCTCTAGTAATGCGGCCTATATCTCAGTGCGGCTCTATCTGAGCATAATATCGTGTCAGTAGTCTGGGTTGAGTAATAACAGTCAAGTTTTTTTTCACAAAATAGGACTACTCTTCTAGTTTTGTTGCAAAATAATCCCAGTGCTTTTGAGTTTAAGCTCCACAGACGTAAAACTTTTTCGCCTGTAATGAGAGTGCTGGAGTATTAATCTTTGTGTATTTTACTGCAAGGGTTGGATATATGTCAATGTCATCTATCGGACTCTCATGGCTTTCTTTTTATACTTGTAAGGTGTAAGAGTACACGTTTAAAATGTGCAAATAATAGAATTAAAGTAAAGTAATTTTTTTTCAGCGGTCTGCCCAATCTGTTAAATTTCCTCAAATGAAAATCTAACCTAAAAACACCATGGCTCAAGTGCCACAAGGCGCGTTGAAATTCCCCCTGATTTCGATTTACAAGGGCAATACACGGCAACTGAGTGAAAATTTTGGAAAACCAGTTTTTTATATATAATAACAACAGGCGAACATAAAGCCGCTGAGTCTGTGAATCTACCCATATTGAGAAATATAACCTGCACGAATAACATTTTAATAAATAATAGTAATACTTTTGTGACCAGAGGAAGAAACTGATATATAAACTAATGTTTCGCCTTATTCAGACATCTTATCAGAACCTGTAATTATAAGGAGATCCTAGTCAGACTGTCGCGGACAAGACACTTTGAGATAAGATAGCGATGGGAATAAGAGACGCAACAACCAGCGCGGCACTATTGAGGATTAACTAACAAAGGCCCGGTTTTTCTGTCGCATGACCTGGACTTATCTATGAAAAAGTGTTTTTCAGCATTATGTTTAAAGTAACACATAGTTAACTTCATCCAGAAGACCATCTCTAGAAAAGCTGCAGTTAAATAGCAATGCCTGAGATTTTTTGACACAGACTTTGGCATTTACCCAAAAATTCACATTTTTACTATAATTTATAGATAAATATAAGTTAAAGCTGCAACATGTTTATGGATTACGTCGTGAAGGTGTATAGCAGAGACGAAGAGGCAAGAAGGCAAAGACTAATCCGCCATCGGCCGAATCGTTTTGACAAATTTGTCAACCTGGATTTCCTTCGTCTTACAAAAAGGACCGTAGGAACTCTCTTTTATGATTTTTTTTTTACTAACCAACGATATGAACGTCATTTCCTCATCTATTGAGAAATTTAGAGCTCTTTTTTGATGGTCTCTTTCTCCATGCTAGAAAAGTTTTATCGGCATATTTTTTAGCATATTTATGTAGGTTGATTAGACATTGTATTTGCCACCTGTTTTTAACACTATTTCTACAGTTCCGTATATTCAAATTTCGAATATTTAGAAACTTTCCATTAAAATAAAGACGAGCTGTCATGTATGACACGTATGACGGTATAAGGGTGTGTCACAAGACAAAGTCGCCGAGCTTACAAAAGGCACAAACACGATATCTAAGAACTGCAGATGAAGGGTAGCAACATGCATTGGGGACTTCTGGTGAGTTAACTGACATTGTTAAAAAGATTGAAAAACGCATTTACAGGAAGCTACAAGTTAACTTCCTGGTTTTAGTTAAACTAACCAGAAAGTTCACTTGCAATTGAAAAACCGGGCGTAACAGAGAAGAAGGCAATTCAGCTTTGCAGGAGCAGCGAGCAAAGCGAATTACAGAATCTACAGTTTGAACAGAGTACGTCTAAGCTAAATATAGTAAAGAAAACGCAAGGGTGGGCTCTAGGTTGAAAGGACAAGGGAGTGGTAACATTAGTTTTGACAAGGAAAAATTCAAATGCAGAAAGTTTCAGAGTATGCACGGATGAAGGTAATGTTCAGTTGATGGTAAAAAATGTAGTAATAATTAAAGGTATTAAGCCATCTCGTTGAATCTGGTAGACTAAAGAGCGTGAAGTCTGTTGATAATGTAGGCAAACAAGAAAGAGACGAAGTCAAAGTATTCGTGGGCAAAGTAAGTCTATATGAGAATATTTGCAAACGTAAGAAAGTAAATTGTAAGCATACTCAAGGTATTTGGGATGAGATAATCCAAATTGAAAATAAAATAATTAAAGTTAAACTTGGAAAAGTTTAAAATAAATAATTCAGGGCGGCATGAGATCCGATTATTATAAATTAAAAGGACTTGAAGGAGGTTCTATGTTTACTCTAGCAGGAATTGTAAATTTAGTTTTTGGGTACAATGATACAGAAACTTATGGGGTATTTGTTATTGTTGAGCGCGAAACTCAGACTCTATCAGGGGAGACAGGCATTTATACATTTAAATTTGGTGGAAAGCGTGTACAGAATTGTAAAGTAATGATTTGCAGAACATTCTGTGAAACAAAATACAGTTACATTTTCAGGTGCACGGTGCTTTGTGGACAAGTGTGTAGATTATCCTCCTGAAAAGTCCCATTCGCTATTCGAGATAGGCTTAAAAAAGAACTTGATAGAGTAGAAAAAAGACAGGTCATTGTCATGGTTCAAGAAATTGTCATTCGAATATAAGTAGAATTATTCTAGATGGGAAGGCAAACGCTAAGCTTGGGCTTTGAGTAGATGCATCTGATTTAAACAAACATAATACGTAAGCATGGGATTAGTGTAAGTGTCGAATAGTTGTGCTCTAAATTAAATGATAATTTTTTTACAGCTTTTAATCATTCGGATGACCATCACCAATTTCACTTATATGATATATCCTCATCGAAGTGTCGTTTGGGAAGCACTTATCCTTACACTGTATTTCGGTATAGGTTGTCAAACTCTCAAAATTTATTTGAAAAGAAAATTGAGGAAATTCTTGGTAATTTAGGTTATATACTGAGTGACATATAAATCCGAACACCCAGTTTAAATGGTTTTATTTTAATAAAATTTTGTATAAGTACTTAATGAAGCATAATAAGTAAATGATAAAAATTTGAAAATGATTGCACCCTGATGTGCTACGCATTCTCCAACGCGCCTAGGCATGCTTCTGATCAGGTGGTCAATGTCCTCCTGTGGTATCTCAATCCAGGCAACCACCAACTCCTCTCGAAGTGCTTCTAGAGTCTGAGGAGGACATTGCAAATTGAGCAATCTCCTACCCATCATATCCCACACGTGCTCAATTGGGGATAAGTCGGGAGATCTTGGTGGCCATGGTAACAATGTGACATCATTATGTTGAAAGAAGTATATTGTGACTCTTGCAACATGTGGTCGGGCATTATCTTGTTGGAAAGTTGGATCTGCCAGGGTGTCAAGATAGGGTAAAAGATGGGGTTCTAGAACTTCGAGGATATAACGCTGCGCGTTCATGTTACCTCTGATAAAGATTAAAGGTGACCTGGAACCATAGCACCCCAAACCATAACTCCAACAGTGTGATGAACATGTCTTTCAACAAAAAACTGTGGATTCCTCCTTTCACCACGTCGCCTTCTAACCCTGGCACGACCATCGAGAGAGACTCGTCACTAAAGACAATGCTGTTCCATTCCTGATCCCAGAGTGACCGTTGTCTGCACCACTCAAGGCGATTACGTCGTGTTCTCGAGTTAAAGGGAGGACCCAGTGTGGCCGGTATGAAAACAAGCCAAAACTTCTCATTCGTCGGTAAACACTTCGCATGCCAATAGGTCTTCCGTGTTCTGCAAACCATTCATTTGCAATGGACCTGGTAGTGGAGAAACGGTCCCTTACGGTCAATAATCTTAGACGGCGATCTTCACGGTCTGTTGTTTTACGTCGGCGTCCAGTGCCCCTTGCTCTTTGCTTACGGCCTTCTCGAAGCCATGCCTGACAACACCTAACCACAGTGTCTACACTTCTTTGCACTCTAACTGCAATTGCCCGAAAAAAAAGTCCAGCTTCCCGAAGTCCCACTATACGGCCCCTATCAAACTCACTAAGTTGAGGAAATCGTACAGGTCTCCGTACTCTAGGCATCGTAACCGATCGAAAAGGATGTCAAGAACCAAAATCCGCCAACGTTGATTCTTTACTGCGGCTGAAATATTAATTTTTATAGCGTTAGTGAATTAAAAAAAGCAGTATAAACACCGGAATGTCCAACTGATAAGGCTGAAAATTTTTTCACTTGTTATATACAGTAAGATCAATACATTCACCAACTTTTATTAAAATAAAACCATTTAAACTGGGTGTTCGGATTTATATGTTACTTAGTATAATTTGTCATGATGACAAGATTGCTACAGGATCCACTATTAGAGATAATTTTAGTTAACATAGTCGAAATTGTCAGAAAAGTAGGTGCAAAATCTAATAAAGAAAATTCACGATTTTTGCAAAAAAATATTTATTGGCCAATTAATTTTAGAAAAGGGAATGCAAGTAGACCCTGAAGGACTAGAATTACCTGTCAAATGCAAAGCTCCTGAGAATAAAATAGAACTTAATAGAATTATATATATATATATATATATATATATATATATAAAGCGTAAATTATCATGCGGAGAAAGGTATATAACAAAAATAGGAAAATAATGGGCAAAATCCGCAAAAAGTGGATAGGTAACCCGAGCAATACGTATTTCTGCTGGTTGGCTTCATCTTTGTTTCCTCAGGTTACACCCGTATCCGGATGTATGGGTATGTGTCTCTACTTTTGTAGTTGCATATGTGCATTCATTTCGGGCCTGATGAAGCCAACCAGCAGAAATATATATCGCTCGGGTTACCTATCCTATTCTGCTCAAATCCACTTTTTGCGGATTTTGCCCATTATTTTCCTATTTTTGTTATATATACAGGGTGACTTCGAAGTTGAGTCATTTATTTTAACAGTGAGTAGATCTGATCAAAATAAATGTTTTTTTCCTTTACCATTTTTCTGGTAAAATTAAAGTAACAAAGTTATAGCCCTTTGGAAGTTTGAGTACCGCCCTGTCTCAATAATAATATCATGTACTCGTGTTTGGCAACAACGAATATAATCCACCTTATCGGTTCATCGCATCGGAAACAAAAAAGCGAAAGAATTTGGAACGATGTTTTTATTTCATTCAGTTCAGTTATACATACAGTCAGTGTCAGTCGCGTGTGAATAGTGTCTGTTGCGTGGCTCAAACGAAATAAAAAATGGCACATGTTTATGCGGATCGGTTTCCCAATCGAGTGCAACCAACCCCTCGTGCCTTTGTTAATGTAGTACAACGGGCTCGTGAATCAGGTGACTTAAGACCTCACAGGGCACCTCACGATCAAATACAGGTCCGCACTGAAATACTTGTCGGGAGGATACTTTATAAAACAAGGTAAATTTTTTTTTTTATTTTTACACACATATTTTGGTTTATCTTCCTTCTACAATCATTATCTGAAAATTAATGACTCAACTTCAAAGTCTATATATTATATCATACAATTCTGTCAGACGATATTTACCAAATATAGCACAGTATATGGCTACTTTCTGCTGGAATGGTTACCCAAATAAAATGCGGCATTTAAAAAATAAAAGTATATTATTACGCACCAGCTTTAGTACCATTCAATCCAATGGAAATGATACTTAAATGTGATGCCACTGAAGATGACATTGGTTGCTGTATGCTCCAAAGACATAATAATACACTTAAATTGGTGCTTGTACATCACGAACAATGAATAATCATGAAGTAAATTATAGTAAAACAGAAAAAGAATTACTTGCTGTATACTTTGGGACATAGAAGTTTCCTGATTTTATTTATAAATCTGCTTTCGACGTTCGGAGTGATTACTAATCCTTTTTATGAATAATGGAAGATCCAGTTGGGAAAATAGGTTCAGTAAGGCTTCAGCGAATTGTTAGTCAAATATAATCTTAATGTTTACTATATTTCTAAAAAAAATATATACATGTTGCTAACATGTTGTCTAGATCTAGGAAAGTGAAATAAGACCGTACATATTCCATTGATTAGATTTGTCAAACGATATCAACACTATGGTTCAGAATCTTGTGTCGTTATGACTGATCATTTGTCACAATGGTAAGAACTATCTCCATTATTTGCCAAAACTTATGAAGCTGTTATAAGCAGATTTCAGAATTCTTTTGTCAATTTTGGTTATCCCTGGATATTAATAGCCAATGTCCTTCCATTCAAATCGTTTAGCTACTATAAAAGTAAGCATATAAAAATCCTAACCTGCACAGAACATGATCATTAAGTAATGGATTAGGGAAAATAGACTTACTGTTTCTATCAGTAAAAAAAGGTCAGAGGATAAGGAAGATTTTCGTGAACCGTTTGTGGAATATAATAATACTCCTGTAATTGCATTAGATACATCGTTATAAATTTTACAAAGTAGAATACTACGCAATCAGTTACCAATGCATAGTAGTTAGCTTAAGCCCAAAATCAAAACCAAGAAGTTATTACGTTAACAAAACGAAAAGCCAACTATGATTGAACTAGAAAGAGACGCATAATTGATTCCAAAAAAGGAGGAGAGAGTAGACAACAAATCAGGCCAATACTTGCAAAAAAGCAACAGTTTTAGGGAAACCTGATCAAGCAAGATGTTATTGGGTCCAGAACCGAAAAAACTACATAGTTGTTAGATGTAACAAAAATCAAATGAAGTTATCATTTAATAAAGCCACTTGCAGTGAGCCTACGCTAGCGTAGTTGTACTCAATCAACACAAATAGTTGTAACGTGCCAAAATCACGTAACCTTTTTTTACTATTTTGATCACTTACCAGTAATTATAATTCCTCTTTTTTAAAGGTAGACTGCCGATTCCGAGGTCAAACCATTTTTAATGATTATCTTTTACGAAATTTCATAGTTTATTGATTGTATAAACTTACTCGTATTATATCTTTCTTTCTAAGCGACTCAGAATTTTGTTGAAATCTTTTGGACACTAATGTTGTAGTATTATTATCATATTCTAAAAAGTTAGGTGTTCTGCGCCATTTTCTTTTTTCCTGTTGAGATTGTGGTGCGTGGGTCGTTTCGTTTGTAATATCTTCAAGATTTTTTAATTAGGTCCCAAACACCAGTTTATGGAGTAGCACCTTTTGACAAACCCAAAGGTGCGACTTTCAATTGTATTACCTTCTGGGAAATATTTACCTGAATCGCATTATACTAACTTACCATGATTCTTGCTTAACCTCAAACTGGATTGTTATGGCGATGCTTACCTGAAACAAAAGGAACGAATAAATCAGCGCTGAAGTATGTTAAAATGAAAGAACTGTGTAAAGATATTGCATTACTCAAAACGTTCACGTTAAAATCCATAAAACTTAACGAACATAGGCTAAGGAAAGAATCGCGCAGCAGAAAGATTCGCCTAATTTGTCTAATACCTATAGTCTTATTTAGCGGCCAGAATAGTAAGGAGATAACGTTTACTATTTCCCATTTTTCGTCCATCCTCTTATATGTATCTCACAACAAAGCTTTGTGAGTGAACCAAATTTCCTATCAGACACTTTTTTCCTGAGGGGTTAAAAGTATATCAGATGGAAAAAGACTGATAATGGACTTTTCCGCATTGCAGTAATACGTGAAACAGAAAAGGAAATTGAAGTAGTAGAAGAAGCAATTATGAGCCAGACTTTGATCTCGACGGAGTGCCTGATAACTTGGACCGGTAACGCAACGCAGCCTTTCTTCTTCTGGAATTGGCTAATTTTTTTTTCTTAAACGGAATTTTGATCAATAGAGCTAATCAAATCTGCCTGGTAAACGAATTAAATTGTTCGCCTTGCGGTTCCGCATTAGAAATATAGATATGTGGATAATAATATTATGACATATGGTATTAAAGATTTAGTGCGAGTTTGGTACATTAATGAAAACCGTTTGTCAGCGCTATATCCTCAAGCTGGTATTTTGTGAGGTTTTCAATTCCTACACCTATGAACAATTTTGAAAACGAAGTAGATATATGCTATTTGAATGTTATTTGACATGAATATCACAAAAAACATATCCGATAGTCCCTGAGACCCCCCATGATAACTTGTAAAGCGTCGGTCGGATTTTAATGAGACTCTGACGACGCAATGCTACTACTATACCAAGGACAAAAAAGATTTGTTAATTCTTAAAATTAATCTGATAGCCGTGAAACTATGGGCAAAAGATGAATACTTAGGTATTGAATCGCCAAAACGTCGCTCTTTGTCACTTCATAGACTCCTGCTTATTTGCATAATTTTTGGAGGGGTCTTCAGTTTTGATGAAAGACCTTCCAGTTGATACATTTCTGACTTCGGAAATAGTACGCATTTGTTAGATACATTTGTCAGGCATATGGTTAAAGGTGCACACTTGCCTCCGCGCTGGTCACGTTCCCGGCAAACCAAGGCGTGCGGCTTATATTTTGGCATAGGTTGGCGGAAATTTCATGACTGCGTTAGATATATTTAAGACATTGCTTTTGCTATTTTGTATCAGAAGTAAAATTGAAGTAGCCCCTGTGCCCTGGAGTAAAAGCGGAGGCTACATCTCTGAGCCCGATCTTTTATCATTTTTTAACAAGATAATGCCAGACCACATGTTGCCAGAGCATCGTTAGCCTTCATGGATAAACATCGCATCAACCGTTTACCTTGGCCACCACAATCGCCACAATCTCCAATTGAACATGTCTGGGACATGATATGTACAAGCTCTTGAGTTTACAACACCCTCCACAGACTTTAGCAGCCATTACTCACACAAAGTTGCAGTATCCTGGAATGAGATACCCCAACACGATATCGACCACCTTATCAACACGACGCCTAGGCGTGTCAATGGGTGTATAAGAAATCGTGGATCGTTAAAGGCGAGAATACACATGCCAGTAAAATAGCATGCCAGTGGCCAGTAACTTGTATGCTAACTACTTGTCCTACGACATCCCAAAATACACATGCTAGTTTTGGATATGCCAGTCTGTGAAAACTTTCCTTTATCTTTTTTAACTCTTGGTGGTAAGTTGTTCTTAGGTTTTTTATCTTATTTTTCATAAATTTCAATGTTGAATTGTTATCGGTCATTTGCTTCAATAAAGACTTATAAGCATTGTCTCATGCGATTTTATTTTTATACAATGGAGATCATGTATTCCATAAACACGGATACTCCCTATACTGCATAACAAACAATAAAGTATTTTCGTCTCCCCAACGAGCCATTTTGCCCGGAACTAAACAATAGTTCTATAGTTCAAGAATCCGTTTTTCACATGCGAGTTTCTGGCAACGATGTCGTTCACACACCTTTGAACATGACTCGCATGTTTCCTCCTCTCCATTCCCTCGACGAAATCCTGCTACTGGCACACAAAAATCAAACGTGTTGCGATCTACTGGTGTGCTATCTTCTAGCGTGCTTTCTTGCTGGCAAAGAAAGTCACACATGCAAGTAGCACGCACAATCCAGTAACTGGCATGCTTCTGTGCATGTAACAAGCATGTGTATTCTCGCCTTAACACATTATTGAACCAGCTTCTACAGTCAGTTGACGAATCAAGCTGAAAATATAATTGTTTTACTAGTAAGGGCACTGAACAAAGATGCCAAAAATAACTAAAATCAGATAAACATCCGTAGGTGTTTAACTTTTTTTGTCACTCAGTATAATTCAGCCAGCCAAGTGAGATCCGATCTGCTGGTTTTGCCGAGGCTGTCTGACCCTGAAGGGACAAGTGGTTTCCGCAAAGATCGTCTGCGCCTCTTCAAAGGTTCGAACATGAAAGGCTTTTATGTTGCGATCTACTTTTTGTACTGTGTGTACTTTATGAAAAGTATCGTTTTCTGCTATTGTTAAGCTGCGAAGCCTCAAAAACTTACAATTGATCAATCAAGTGGTAGAAGCTTCCGCTTTGGAGGCCCCAAAGCAGCTTTTCTCTAATTGATGGCCATTTAAACTTGATTCAAAGGAATTTTTCCCGCATAAACAGAGAAGCAAGCCCCGTCGGCATCAATTCATGTCACGTCCAGCAGTTTCCTTTATCGGACGTCGAGCAGACAAAAGACCGACTCTTTCATTTATTTACCAATGTTCAAGGTAGCACGTGCGTCAACCCATACCCTGAAATGACGTCGGTTTTCTTTTCAAAGGCATCAGTCAAAAAGCTGTTTTCCGAACCGAATTGTGTAGATTACCTTGCAGAATGCTGTACGTCATGCGTCATACTAGGTACTAAAGAAATACACGTAATTAGAGAAAAGTAAGCAAATATGGAATTTGATTTTATTTAAGGGATATCAAAAGAAAATATGAGCAAACAAGTAGCTAAATGTTATTACTAATGTTAAAGTAGTGATTAACAGCCTGTGCAAAATTCAGAGTGTTTCCTAACTACTTATGGTGGAGTACTGCAGACGGTAATTGGTTGTCGTTTAAGGAAAAAAGTTCCTATGAGCGTATGTTCAGACATGCTTTGTTTCTTAGATACAGGACGTTAAAAACACTATATTTATAGAAATATCGTGAATATCCTTGAATCTATTTGATCAGAGCTTGTGCAATTATTTGAAGTACCTAATGTTTAGTTCTGATTAGATTGACAATATAAGGTGCAGTGGCACCTAAATGGGCAGCACAATAAAATATTTTAGTCTAGTTTCGTTTTCGGAAAAAATAAAAGTCAATTTAACCCATTCTAAAGACGATCCATGGACCACATATAACAAGAACCAAAAATAAACAATTTGGACGTCAATGTGAATGATAAAAATATCCACCTTCTCATAAAATTCACGACACGACATCTGTCACTTGTCGTATTTTATAAATACCGTCTTTTTCAAACTTCAACGCGCTTCTTTGTTTCAAAGTTTCATAACTTTGTTAGGAAATGCCGTATATAGTAATTCTAGATGTCAACGCTTAGACAACGAGTTATCACTGCACTCCATAGAGGTATCTTAGATTTCTAGACTGAACCAAATGTCGTGGTCGGTTGATTTCTAACATGTCAGGGTTAGGTCACGTCAATATCAAATTTAGAGAAATACCTGAAATGCGTTTAAATAATGTATATCAAAGCTTTTTGGATCACATTTTCAAATGGACTCAAACATTCTTACAGAACAACCTGATTGAGACCCTACACAACGCTGAAACTGCCCAAATGTACTCTCAAACAAGCGTTGAGATTGTTGCAATACTAGTTGTCGCTCGGCTATAGAATCGCTGTTCGTTATAAAATCTAGAAAGCAAACATTTTGCACGGCTTAGTAAATTCTAACATGATAAGCCAAACCCTTCAAAATGTATCATCAAAACCTCAAGTAGATACCGCCAGCGAAAAATAGTTCTTCTTAGATCGATGACATGGAATTCTTACAGCCTATTATTCAATGCTCGTCAAAGATGCGTTATTGTTCATTTACAATCCAAGCAAGAATCATTCTTTGAACGGCGCAGTTTCCGCATTCGTTTATGAAAGTGACCCCTAGAGGGATTTTATTTCAGCAAATTAATTTGAAAAACGCTACTGCATCTTATATTCTGCCCGTCATATTCCCATAAACCCGATATCACATCCAAGGCTGTTCGGGAACAAAAATATAACCCGGACACTCCGCGTCGGGGCGACTGGAACAATTTCTGCAGTCTCATTCATTCCGGTCCAGAGCGGCGACAGAGCAAAATGGGGGTCGGAATTCCAGCAGCCATTGTAACGGATCGAGAACAGACAGATGTCTGCCTTGCCTTACCTAAACTAAACGGAAAACTTGACGAACGGCCCTTTCGGACTACTGCAGCTCCTTCCATTTCAAACTTGAACGTATCCTTTAAAAACATCTGTGGCCCGGACAAAGGACTTATATAAGATGGTTATTTGAAGCCAGTGGCGTAACAAGGCAAATGGTGATCGAAACTTTTGTCTTTGATTTCCGTCAGATTATAAATATCTACATAATTAGTCAGAAGTCAGGATGCAAGATCATACTACTAGTCGATCAGACTTCAGCTGTTAGTTTGACAGCTGTTTACATTTCACGCTAAACTAGCACTTTTATGCAAAAACATAAAGGTGCGTGGGTCCGTATAGACTTTCTGTTCCAGACAATTGCCGACAGTGATGAAGGTTTCTGTGGAATACAAAAATCGCTCAAATGGCGTAAGAACAGATAAGTGTAATTATATTACAGTCATTGATGTTGTTCTGTGAAAACGTATAATGCCGCGTACCGACCGAAAATCCAACGCCGAGCAAACAAATGCAAGCATATGCGACGTTGGCGTTACGTGTTGAAAGGTATTGGAACGTGCTCGTCTACGCCTAAACTTAGTTTTGAGTTTTACCACGTTGCGTAAAGTTCGGCTCTAATGTTGAGCGATGATTCTTTTCTCATCCAATGCAGACAAACGACTACATACTAGAAGCGCAACAAATGCTGTCCAGACCAAATCTAACCTCCCTTCAACGTACCGATCAAGGAGTAAACGCAATCGTTTGCCAACGCTATCCTGGAAACCGTCAGTTTATGTTGATGCTTGCGCCGTACACACCGATTCGAAAACCTCTAAAACTGTAACCACATGTGCCTTGGCTTGCCTTGGAGTCATGGTCTGTACCCGGCTTAAGCGTATGTGAATTTCCGTACAGTCCTAATGTTCTAGATAATTGCTAAAAATGGTGATGCTTCTAGTAGCTTGACCAGGAGACGCCCTTATATCTATTTGTATTAATTCGGAGAAAATGTTCGTCAAAGTTAGGTTATCAGGAAAAGCAAGTCCTATTTCTCCTCTGCTTCGCTTACCATAGAGACTTGCGAAACTACTGAGTAGATATATTTACGAAAAATTATATATCCAGCTGCCGCACTGATGATCCCTTAATAGTAGATGATTTGCCTGTGCTAGGAGTACGCGTTATAATGAAATTAGCGAAGAGTTGTTCCAAACACCTGACTCTGAATATTCAAGACAACCTACATACTTTATACGAACGGATCCATTAAAGGTCGTTAAGGAAACACGTTCCTCGTAGCGCAAGCGATTTTCCACACACTTCTTCCCCTTTATCTCAAAGCTTGCTTTAACCTTTGCCCATAATTTATGACAAGTCGAATTCTACGAGCGCAAACATTCCGATATATTTATGAATATTGGTTATACAAGAAATTTTAAAAAGACCATTAAAATTCGAGGCGCAGAGATGCGCGCTACACATAATGTATCTTCCATTAGCCTTTCGTAAAATACAGTCGTGATAAGCGGTGTTGATCTTTGAGAAAAGGCATGCCAAGAATGTATATCGTATATAGACGGAGAGCAAGTGTACTGCCAACC
Source organism: Acanthoscelides obtectus (assembly GCA_963669975.1). Classification (NCBI taxonomy): domain Eukaryota; kingdom Metazoa; phylum Arthropoda; class Insecta; order Coleoptera; family Chrysomelidae; genus Acanthoscelides; species Acanthoscelides obtectus. The sequence goes on from CAVLJG010000004.1 coordinate 78,978,224, forward strand.
ATCGGCATGAATTAAAATAAATCTGCCGATTCTTTTCCCGTCAGTTACCACTCTCAGTTGTCTTCATCGAAAGACATAATGGAGACAATTTCCACTTCATGGTTCCTAGTGACAAATGAACACATCGCGTTATATAATCAACTGCCGAAATAATTGTAGCCAACGCAAAACGGATTGTTTTAGCTTTTCAGTTCACAGACAATTTCACAATTTCCCACTGTGTGGCCAGGCGTCAATGACTGGAACTGTGGAAAAATTGATTGACAAACATACTGAAAGAGAGACACCGAGAGGCAGCAATGATTTCCAATAACAAATATTCAAAGGGTAGGTATTGAAAAAGCATTTCGAGATTTAGGATTGAGATCTGCATATCAAACCTGAAGTATGAGGGGCCCCAAAATATTAAGTTAACACACTTGAAAGACATGACACTTACAATAATAAGTCTTATATTGAGCACACGAGACAGTCTATCAGTACTAAGTCCAGTGAACACTTGACTGGTTGAAGACATGGTAGAGCAGACGGAGCTTTTGTAGCAGAAAACATATTCAGCAAGAAACATAACTGAGAAACTATGAAATGTAATTATGACTTACGTTCAGTTCCTGACAGCCTGTTGTATACTCTAGTTGCTTAAATGTGATCTATACTCTAGATATGTCATTCCGATAGGTAACAGCGTCAGGCACATAATTGGTGATGCCGTTATTACTGGGCGCACAGGAGAAGTATATATCAAGTAGGATTTAGATTAGGATTCTGGTTTCAATATCTTTGTCAAAATTCTAACATAACGAAGCCCGTTCTGAATATTAAAGTACCTGTTTGGCAAGTGCAATAACTGTAAGTATCATAGTCGCTGTGCCAATAGTTTCAACATCACATACACTTACACGCTATCCTGGTAATCAAGTAGAGAAGTGCTACTTGTCCATGTCCTAATGACGAATTCGATTTGCAATTTCACAGCAAAGGATATATTTCTTCCACAAACATGATATGTACACAAAAGTAGCTATACAGTGGAAGATATACCATCATGACAAACTCCATTGATTTGATAATTTTTAAACAACGCGGAAATTGTAAATGAGAATGGTATTAGAAAAAAAGAAAACTTATTTTTGCAATGGTACCCGGTGGAGTAAGGCAAGCGCTTGGGGAGTATACTGTTCCAAAGTTCAAGTCAGTCAGCAAGAGAAGAAAGCAGCAGCGAGATAGATCCAGCAAAGAGGAACTGGAGGCATAAGGCAAGATTGCAAACAAACGGCTTTCGGGCCAAGACTAGCCATGTGATTTGAGATCTTAAGGCACTGGACAGATCTTTTCTGGGTAGGATTGGATCAGGCCAACAAAGTAACGTGGTCCAAGTTGATCGTACCTTGGGGGTATGACACCATCAGGGAATGATGGTGACAGCTACAACATTTATTTTTGCATACAACTCCCTTCACTACCAGTATACACAAAGCATTGTGCATACTGATACTGATAATGTAAAAACACAAACTATCAGTATCGGAGTATAGAAATTATGTCGAGTAGACTGATAGAAATGATTCCGTGTCACCTAGTTAACATACCTTAGCCTAACACTGAGAGTGTGAGATCATGAGAATGCAGAGCATCAAACAAGACCATTTAAAACTAAATTAGTATGTTGTTCAAAATATTTTAAACTGCTAAGTTCTGTTGTTACATATACTCATATGAATGTACTAGAGCTACAAAGCCTCAATAACGAAAATATAGCGCCATAATTATTAATAAAGGGAACGCCGAGGGTCACCACCGATAACATACATCCTTAGCTGCATACAAATTTAGTATTGCTCTCTCTTGGTTCCTGTTTGCCACCCTAAGAGGGCAATGACACAAACACACATGATAGCAATTTTCGAAAAACATATTCAAATCCAATAAAATCAGTCCTCATTGAATTCTTAGATACTAAGTGACGTTCAAATTGGTCTCACTACTACGACATGACTGGATCAACAGGCAGCAAGGTAATGTATTAAGAGATGATCGTCGACATCCACATAGACGGGCACCATAAGACGAAAAATGTACCTCGAGACCAGATTCTCCAAAATGTCCAGTTCAAGCCTGTTTAATGCCTGCATTGAATTCCTAGATACAGGAATGTATAGCATGGTGAGAACTTATTATAACCCATTTTTGTACGTAATTTCTTGAGGCCATCCGAAACCCGGAAATTGAGTGGCCTCTAGCAAATTATTGCCGTCTACGTTATTTCAAGAATAATTCAAGAATTGTAACAATGAGCAAGCTAAACTTCTTGATTTCTGTTAGTTCTTATTTTTTCAAGAGAAAAGGGAAAAGCGAAATAAGTGTCACACGCAAGAACTTTCTAGATAAAAATGGCAACTATGGATTGTACTAAAAAGGAATTAATGGATCTATGATAAGCAACAATTCATAGGACCAAGATTAACAACAAATTTTACTCATTCACTAGAGGATACATAATACATGATAAGCTTATAACTTGAGAGTATCATCTTCAAAAATGCTTGCCAAAGGTCGCACAACTTCGATATTCAGCATTTGACTGATCAGTTGCTTCAGTTTATTATGTCTCAGTGTAAAATATTGCTTATACTGAAAATGATAATGGCCTACTAAGTATTGAACTATCGGTATCAGTGTATATTAATTATGTCGTGCAGACTGATACTTATTACTCAATAAGCATACTTGCCTATGTAGCATCCTAACGTGAATCTACAGAAAACATTCAGCTCTCGGACTACCAAACGGATCTTGCCAGTATTTTCCCTGGATATCGAACCAGTAATGTTTCGTTTCGATTTTAATGGTTAGTTGCACTTGCAGAACGTGCGCTGCATCCTAAATGTACGCTTTAACCCCTTTTTATGGTCTGGCTCTATGTTAAAGACTATTTCCGGCGACAATACAAGCAAATAATTCAATAGCGAGCATGGAAAGACGACACAAAGGGCGCATTACGAGGATTTCTATCTTTTCTTTTGAGTTATCTCTTTCGCGTTAGTACAAACAGCACCAAAAAGATATTTTGGATATCTTTGTTAAATACAAGGAAGGAGCTCCGCATCCCTTTAGGTTGCAATATAAAAGGCAATCGTTAGAGGGTGAGTACATTTTACCTAGCTATTGTAGCAGGTAGTACACCGCATATATGATTTGTGTAGCTTATAGCAGGTTTGACACCGTATAAGGAAATTATATATGTATAAAAAAGTACGAAAATAATGGGCAAAATCCGCAAAAAGGAGGAAGGTGGATTTGAGCAGAAAATAGGATAGGTAACCCGAGCGATACGTATTTCTGCTGGTTGGCTTGATCGGGCTCAAAATGAATGCACAGGTGCAACTACAACTACTACTTGTAGTAGTAACGTCAGATCTGCGGTGCTGATATCAGTGTGTGTACTTGGTTAGGTGATTATCACGTACGTTCGTCAGATGGCCGTACCTCATTTGCAGTGCTGCAAGTTTAAAGGCGCGACATGAATTCATTACTGATATGATTCATTGCTAATTATTTTAATCAGTAGTTAATGCCTACTACAAGTGTCTCTCCTTTTGCCAAAACAACTTTGGCTTTGGATTTGACAGATACATGAGAAAAATAAAGTCACCTGTTTATGCGTCAGACCGAACTATTACATTTTACATTCATCTGCAATGCTAAAAAAATTCTTTTTTTATACATATATCGAAGCAGCCGCGCAGGCAGAAGCCTAAATGCTGGAACACCGCTGCTGCTATGATGATGCCAAGGAAATTTTGTTAATACGATTTTTGAACTACCTACCTAAGGTCAGTAAAACTGGGAAATGCTTCCTCTTGTAGATTGTTTCACAATCTCGACACTCTCGGAACCTAGGAGCGGTCGTATCGACCAGTTCAGATGTACAAAGTTCAACACGGTTAGAATGGGACGCCAAAGTCAGGCGGGTCTGTTTGGCAGGCGCATCGAGCGGCGGCATCATGGACAGGAGGAGCAAAGCCCGTTGATATAGCGGTAGAAAAGAGCTAGATCGCCGATGGCCCGCCGGTGCGAAAGAGTCCTGAGACTGTCTGTTCGATAAGAGTCATCGATCAGTCGGTCCGCCCTCCTCTGGACAGCATCGAGCATGGATAATGTAGTTGGGGCGGCAGCACCCTAAACGTGTGAGCAATACCCGAAGCTAGGCCTCATCTGGGCCTTGTATAGAATGGGAAGGTCGTGCGGAGAAAAGTACTTCTCAGCTTTAAACAAATAACCTAGCTTTTTCCCAGCTGCTGCAGCTACTGACGGGACGTGTTCGTGCCAGATCAGATCTTCGGTGATCTGGACTCCGACCAGCCGAAATGGATGGATCTTTGGCAGAACTCGGCCATCCATCGAAACCGGATGAGCGCCAGGAAGCTTTATGTTCGTCAAAGTACAGTACTGTGTTTTGGAAGCATTGAACTGTACAAGATTGTTGCGTCCCCAAGCAGTGATAGCCTCCAGGTCTCTTGTCAGAGAGGAAGTCGTCGCTAGTCTTCTTTTTTCCAGCACAGCGGCAGAGATCGGCTTGTCACTTTGAATTCCTACATGTAGAGTGCTGTCATCAGCGAAGCTGTGGATTGAGTTGATCGTGATAAACAGTGTAGGAGTCAAGACCGATCCCTGGTAACACCCCCGTTGACGCTGTGGGATAAAGAGGAGAACCCGTCAATTACAACGGATATCTATATTGTTTGTTATCTTTGTACATTTAGTGAATAAATATTATTATTATTATTATTATTATCTTGCGGCCAGAGATAAAGTCAGCCACCCATCTGCAAAGCCTTTCTGGGAGGCCATAGGATGGAAGATTGCTTAAGAGGGCAGCCTGCCACATCTGATCGAACGCTTTCGTGATGCGAAGAGCAACGACATGAGCCTCACCATAAGACTGGATGAGTTTACTCCACAGTTGCGTGACGCAAGCTAGGAGGTCCCCTGTGGATCTTTGGTGCCGGAAACCATACTGCCTGTCGCTAATCAAGCTGTGACGTTCGAGGTAGTCCATAAGCTCGCTATTTATGCACCTCTCCATCACCTTACTTATAAACTTATAACAGAAAGCAGAGATATAGGCCTGTAGCTGTAAGGGTCGGTCTTAGAGCCTGTTTTTGGGATGGGTTGGACATGAACAAATCTCCAGTTTTTTGGGAAGGTGCCGGATTCATAAGATATCTGAAAGAGACGCGAAACAACTGGAGCAGGCTCCGCTGCACACCTCTTCAGTACAATGGCAGGACTCAAGTCCAGACCAGAAGCTTTGTTGATGTCGAGCGACAAGAGCACTCGTCTTAAGGTCTTATGCCTGAATGTTACCTCCCGCATAGTGTAGGGAACCCTTTGAATTGACGGCACTTGGGCGTTGGGGTGGGGGGACGTCCATGGTTGAGTTGGCAGCAAACGTCTTGCCCTTCACTTCCGCCTTGGCCTTTGAATCGAATACAATAGCTCCATCCTGACACGTAAGTGGCGGAAGGCTACTGTGAGGGAAGTTCTTTTCAATCTGCTTGGTCGGCATCCAGAAATACCGACTGCCATTGCGCTGCTCCATTCCGATGTGGATAATTTCTGTTATCGAAGAACAGCCAGCCGACGCATATGCGTCAGTGAAACAGACATCTCTCCAAGGAAAGCTAGAGAAGAAGTCTCTGAGCCCCTCCCAGTCGGCATGTCCGTAATGCGGCCTGTACGGGCTTCTGCTGCCACCGCGGGTTCTGACCGAAACCTAACCTTCACGACACCGTGGTCTGAGTTGCCCAGGGGGAACAGGACAGCCGTGTTGTAAGGAACAGGATGCGTGGTCAGAAAGAGATCCAGCAGGCTACTGGCGTGTAACGAGAGGCGGGGGAAAAAAGAAGGGCTTGTCACCAGCTGGGTCAGCCCTTGAGTAAAAGCAAACGCCTCGACTGCACGACCTGCTGCATCGGTCTTGTTTGAGGCCAACCAAAGCTCATAATGGGCATTGAAATCACCGAGAAGAACTAACTCTGAAGCGGGTGATTGATGTTCAGGAAGCCGATCTGGACGGCGAGGTATTCGAGTAGGTCATCCCAGTTATGGTCCGAGGGAGAGCCATAAAGGCAGCAAATAAATTTGGGTGATGTTTTGGAGTTAAGGCGAAGCCACAGAATGTTCTTTCGGACGGATCCCAAAGAAACATCTCTGGTGCAGGAAAGACTGCTTCGGACAAAAGCCACAACTCCCCCGTTCTTTCTCAGATTGGAGTGCACCTCGTAGTTTGGGAAGTTGAGATGGTTAATCGGTGCAGTCTCTGAGATTTTTGTCTCCGCCAAGAAAAGCACGGCGGGACGATTGGATTGCAGGTAGTGATGAACAGCATCAATGTTGCATTAATCACACAATGTTAGAAAAACAAATTTTATCTTCGATGTTGTTCCCTCAAGCCCACCCTCCAGCTGGACATTCCGAGAGTGGAGTGAGTTTACGTCCGCAGCTCTTAGTGCTCGATGGCATCATCATTAATTTCTTTGTTTTGGAAGATAATTACAAGAATATGGATTCTATGTAGAAATCTTTTATCACATCATACGTTTTAATGTATGAAAGTTATCTAAGATAAATCAAACTGACTACGTATTTGGAGTACAAAGTAACTTTTAATCCATTGCCAATAATGTGCTCTATAAACTTTGCTATCATCTCACTTGAACGTCGTCTTGCAGAATGTCAATTCTTGCGATATTATTATTTACCTGTCGTTTCAAAACAGGATCTTGTTTAGAGTTATCAATACTCTAGAATGATGTGTTGCAGAAACCTTGGTTTCTCACAGAAATAATATATATATATATATATAGGTGAAAAATTAAAGCTTCCGCCTTTTGTTGGGTACTTCGACAAAATTTAAGCAAAGAGGACTCTTTATACTTTTTTTAATTCTCTCTAGCTTTCAATGGACTTTGCCATCATCATCAGGAGCTGCAATTACAATGATAACAGTAGCAACAAAGGTGTAAAATGAATTTAAATTGACTCAACTTACAGTAGTATGTGAGGATGTTGCTAATTGTTGTTTACGTATAGGATGAGGGAAACGTCCAGTAACATGGTGAGAGCTGGATAGATTGTACAATAGTCAAACTTATATAAAATATGACAAGAACAAGTTAAAAACAGATTAAAAATTATTTAAAAAATTTTTAGCATTACATCGTGAAGCCACTTGATGATTGCACAAATTAGTGGTCATGGAATGATGAGTGACATGAAACCCTTTGACAGAAGGCCGAAGGATGTCAATGTCAGTATTGAAAGATGGAACGAATTGTGGGCGTGTGCCAAAACGTTGCCAAATCACTTCAGATGATGAGATTTTCAGAATTTTATGTTAGAATTTGTTAAACCGACCAGAGGCAGTTGAATAAACTATATTATTATTAATGGGAATTTAAATTAACAATTATTAATAAATCGTGAGGAGAGAATTATTATATTTTGAGTGGAATGAAATTTACTGGTGGAATCGGCCAAAACACAGATTCTAATTATGGTTGTGAAGAGTTGAAATTTGGGGAGATATGTAAGTTCTCCAATTTTTCGCAGTTTAGCAAATATGAGTAAATGACACTCAGTTGTTTAACATCTGTCTTTTTGTTGATACAGTTGTTATTCATGAAAATGTGGGACATTTCCAGGAATAAACGTTTGGAAAGGTGTTTTTCTTTATCAAGAACTTTGATACTTGTGTAATTCATAGAATGCCCTGTTGTGTTAACATGAGATGCTAGAGCGCATCTTTCAGGATGAAGCCTAGCATCACTTTTGTGTGATGTAATCCTTCCTTTAAGAGATCTGGAGGTCTGACCTATGTATATTTGGTTGCAGTTGTTGCAATTGATGGAGTAGACTGTGTTGGTTAAGCCAAGCAGCGGGACTTTGTCTTTCATTTTTGAAAAAATGCAGTTTATAGTGAGGACGGATTTGCAAGCAATTTGAAAGTTCAAAGGACTGCACAATCTGATCAGCTTCCAGATCTCTTAAAGGAAGGATTACATCACACAAAAGTGATGCTAGGCTTCATCCTGAAAGATGCGCTCTAGCATCTCATGTTAACACAACAGGGCATTCTATGAATTACACAAGTATCAAAGTTCTTGATCAAGAAAAACAGCTTTCCAAACGTTTATTCCTGGAAATGTCCCACATTTTCATGAATAACAACTGTATCAACAAAAAGACAGATGTTAAACAACTGAGTGTCATTTACTCATATTTGCTAAACTGCGAAAAATTGGAGAACTTACATATCTCCCCAAATTTCAACTCTTCACAACCATAATTAGAATCTGTGTTTTGGCCGATTCCACCAGTAAATTTCATTCCACTCAAAATATAATAATTCTCTCCTCACGATTTATTAATAATTGTTAATTTAAATTCCCATTAATAATAATATAGTTTATTCAACTGCCTCTGGTCGGTTTAACAAATTCTAACATAAAATTCTGAAAATCTCATCATCTGAAGTGATTTGGCAACGTTTTGGCACACGCCCACAATTCGTTCCATCTTTCAATACTGACATTGACATCCTTCGGCCTTCTGTCAAAGGGTTTCATGTCACTCATCATTCCATGACCACTAATTTGTGCAATCATCAAGTGGCTTCACGATGTAATGCTAAAATTTTTTTAAATAATTTTTAATCTGTTTTTAACTTGTTCTTGTCATATTTTATATAAGTTTGACTATTGTACAATCTATCCAGCTCTCACCATGTTACTGGACGTTTCCCTCATCCTATACGTAAACAACAATTAGCAACATCCTCACATACTACTGTAAGTTGAGTCAATTTAAATTCATTTTACACCTTTGTTGCTACTGTTATCATTGTAATTGCAGCTCCTGATGATGATGGCAAAGTCCATTGAAAGCTAGAGAGAATTAAAAAAAGTATAAAGAGTCCTCTTTGCTTAAATTTTGTCGAAGTACCCAACAAAAGGCGGAAGCTTTAATTTTTCACCTAACTGGTCTAGACGACAATGACCACGTCTCAAAATATATATATATATATATATGGTGCACGCTATTCCATACATACATTCCAAAGCCTCACCATGGTGGAACATCCTAGAATAGGTGAGACCTTATTCAATAGTTATAATAGACATAGCTGTAAAAACACATACATTCATCTGTAAGCTTCCTGACAGAAGTAATTGCCGATTACAGTAAAATGAAAACAGAGTTATTATGCTTCATCCCATCTACATTTTAATCCATAAAAATTCCATATTTGCATCTGTGTGGGTTTAGTTACATATCATGATTTATTTATAAATCCCGATTTTTTCCGATCGGACTTTTTTATAACTTTCTAGAGGCTTTCCATTGGACTAACACGCTGTTATTTTTACACAATAAAGTACTCCATTTTGTGATTGTGTATGTCTATTTGCATCCATAGTCTGTTTTAAATTTAATTCTTGGTATTATTTTGCCGGTTTTGTTTTTCAATTGCACTTTCAATGTTGGAACCCTGCAATTTTTGCAATAAACCCGCCGTTTGTACCTAAATTTAGAATTCCTTATTTTTATATATTACTAGCTGACGCGATAGACGTTGTCCTGTCTTAGCTATGAACTGAAATGAATAATAAAAGGATAAATATATGGAATACAGGTAATTGTATAGCGAAGTGTCTGTTCCGCCATGAGGCTAGTAAAATACGTTGGCAGAACTGTCATTCCAACTTAAATTGAAAGTAGGCATAAAATTATGTGGAATGAATTTTGTTGTGCCAAATGAAGTCATTTGAATGCAATTATTAGGATTCTTTGGGTTCTTATCATTACTGCTCTAGAACAGGAGCATGCGCAGAAGAAGCCGATGCGTTCGGGTTTCTGTTGGATTACCTACTATAGTTTTAGAACTTAAACTTGGTGTTTGAGTTATATCCTGGTTCAGTACTAGGATGGTTCAAGAATTGTACAAGCAGTTCTCGCTTTACTGCGGGGACCATTTTTGAACTGATTTTTCACGCATGCGTATTCCTTCTGCCAATGACATTAAAATTATTTGACGTGTTTTGAGGAGTATTTTTTATTTAAAATTAGTTACTCTCGACTTATTTTTGTCAGAGCTTCTCAAAGATGTGAGCAAAAATAATAATTTCTTTGAGGAAACTGTTCCGTCCTATACCAACAATTAGTTCGTTGAGCATGTTAGGCGAGATATTTTTTATCCAGCAAATCAACGTTCTAAAGACCCAGGGCCATGTGTAGCACTAAACAAAATACTAATTGCTGCCGTAGTCCTAGGTTCAGGCCGCTCCAGAAATCTTCCACTTTACGCATCCAGTCTTGCGCAGTACCGGAACTGTTCTGTGGCAGTACTGAATTAAGAACTCGAAAAAAGAATAGAATCTGGTGACTAGTGACTCTGGTGGTGGTACCAATGGAGTCAATTTGATCTTTCCATCGACGCAATATAATCCAGCGGCTTTATCTTTAAATTTGAAAGCCTTGCAACGTGGTCTCCCAACGTTCATTGGTCCAATAGCAACGATTTGTTGTGAACTGAAATCCATTCGTCATAATTGAGTGCAGCCCGATTGGGATTAAATACGTTGTTGAATTTCAGTCATTCGATCCGTTCAACTTTATTTCTCTCTTTTAGTTGCTCGTCAGTTTGACTTCTTCGCATAAATTTTTGACTTGCAGCATTGCGAGTTCTGCGACCTAGATTGGTAGGTGGCATTTAGAAGAATCACAATTTTAATATAAGGCGTGATTGTGGTGAACTAACATTCACCCTTGTTGATTATTTTTGAACAAATACTCCTCAAAAAACTCACTGAACCAACTGAACAATGGATAAAAGCTCTAAGCGAATGGGCTGTGCACTACTATTAAATAAAACAATATTTTTTCAGCGATAAACACTGTTAAGCGATAATATAAATTTGCAGCATGCGAGTTGTCAAGTTCAAAATTATAGAGTAGTGAGAGTCAATTAAGCAAAAGAAACGTATTTTCATCCGCCATTTTTATTCATAGAGTTAACTGAGAAAGACAACAATTAGGCAACACTATAGTTTCTTTTGAAGGGGTCATCACAAAGTACGGATGGTAACGAAATGTAAGTCGAAAAACGAAAGCACCGTGTTTTCATAAGCAATTTTCTCTCTCATAGCTTACTGTCAATAGCTGTTGGAAAATCCTTCTCGTATTGGTTGCTAGCATCACAATTGTGTTTTCAGTTCCTGAAGATGGCTCCATAGAGAATGCCGAAAGCTCGAGATTACCGTTAAAATAGTTTATTAAAGCCTAAAATTTTGCCAATTTCCCAATTAACAATTAATTGTATTTTTGCCCAACTGGTCGTTGGCAATGGCAATGACTACTGGATTAATGCCCGTATATACTTGAGACTTTGAAGTTGAGTCATTAATTTTCAGATAATGATTGTAGAAGGAAGATAAACCACAATATGTGTATAAAAATAAAAAAAAAAATGTTACCTTGTTTTATAAAGTATCCTCCCGACAAGTATTTCAGTGCGGACCTGTATTTGATCGTGCGGTCTTGGAGCACCGGCATGCCCTCCCCTGTGAGGTCTTAAGTCACCTGATTCACGAGCCCTTTGTACTACATTAACAAAGGCACGAGGAGTTGGATGCACTCGATTGGGAAACCGATCCGCATAAATCCGTGATGCCACGGCAGCATTTTGTAAATAAGAATCATGTCCACAAGTTCAGCATTTTCGTAAATATGTGCGATTTTTTATTTCGTTTGAGCCACGCAACAAACACCTCTATTCACTCACGCGTTACCGACTGACACATTGACTGAATACAACTGAATAAAATTGAAGTAAAAACATAAGCGTTTCAAATTCTTTCGCTTTTTTGTTTCTGATGCGATGAACCGATAAGGCGGATTATATCCGTTGTTGCCTAACACGAGCACATAATATTATTATTGAGACGCGGTACTCAAACTTCTAAAGGACTATAACTTCGTTACTTTAATTTTACCAGAAAATTGTTATAGGAAAAAAACATTTCCTTTGACCATCTACTCACTGTTAAAATAAATGACTCAACTCCGAAGTCACAATGTATATATACATATATATATATATATATATATATATATATATATATATATATAACAACAGGTAGGAAAATAATGGGCAAAATCCGCAAAAAGGAGGAAAGTGGATTCGAGCAGAAAATAGGATAGGTAACCCGAGCGATACGTATTTCTGCTGGTTGGCTTCATCAGGCCAGAAATGAATGCACGTATGAAACTAAAAAAGTAGATACACATGCCCACACATCCGGATACGGGTGTAACCTGAGAAAATGAAGTTGGAGGGAAAAAAAAAACGACAGACGAAGTCCACAACAAGAGCCAACCTACACATTGTAGTATAAAATGGCTATATGACCTTGAATTTTCAAGGAGACGTCTAACCACCACCACGCGGCGGGTTATAGCCACTTGCTGTGGTACTTTAAGCCCAAAGGATCTACAAAGAGAATATGATCATGCGGAGAAAAGTATATAACAACAAGTAGGAAAATAATGGGCAAAATCCGCAAAAAGGAGGAAAGTGGATTCGAGAAGAAAATAGGATGGGTAACCCGAGCGATACGTATTTCTACTGGTTGGCTTCATCAGGCCCGAAATGAATGCACATATGAAACTACAAAAGTAGATACACATGCCCACACATCCGGATACGGGTGTAAGCTGAGGAAACGAAGTTGGAGGGGAAAAAAACGACACACGAAGTCCACGACAAGAGCCAACCTAAACATTGTAGTATAAAATGGCTATACGACCTCGAATTTTCAAGGAGACGTCTAACCACCACCACGCGGCGGGTTATAGCCACTTGCTGTGGTACTTCAAGCCCAAAGGATCTACAAAGAGAATATGATCATGCGGAGAAAAGTATATAATAACAAGTAGGAAAATAATGGGCAAAATCCGCAAAAAGGAGGAAAGTGGATTCGAGAAGAAAATAGGATGGGTAACCCGAGCGATACGTATTTCTGCTGGTTGGCTTCATCAGGCCCGAAATGAATGCACATATGAAACTACAAAAGTAGATACACATGCCCACACATCCGGATACGGGTGTAAGCTGAGGAAACGAAGTTGGAGGGGAAAAAAACGACACACGAAGTCCACGACAAGAGCCAACCTAAACATTGTAGTATAAAATGGCTATACGACCTCGAATTTTCAAGGAGACGTCTAACCACCACTACGCGGCGGGTTATAGCCACTTGCTGTGGTACTTCAAGCCCAAAGGATCTACAAAGAGAATATGATCATGCGGAGAAAAGTATATAACAACAAGTAGGAAAATAATGGGCAAAATCCGCAAAAAGGAGGAAAGTGGATTCGAGCAGAAAATAGGATAGGTAACCCGAGCGATACGTATTTCTGCTGGTTGGCTTCATCAGGCCCGAAATGAATGCACATATGAAACTACAAAAGTAGATACACATGCCCACACATCCGGATACGGGTGTAACATGAGGAAACGGAGTTGGAGGGGGAAAAAAACGACACACGAAGTCCACAACAAGAGCCAACCTACACATTGTAGTATAAAATGGCTATACGACCTCGAATTTTCAAGGAGACGTCTAACCACCACCACGCGGCGGGTTATAGCCACTTGCTGTGGTACTTCAAGCCCAAAAGATCTACAAAGAGAATATGATCATGCGGAGAAAAGTATATAACAACAAGTAGGAACATAATGGGCAAAATCCGCAAAAAGGAGGAAAGTGGATTCGATCAGAAAATAGGATAGGTAACCCGAGCGATACGTATTTCTGCTGGTTGGCTTCATCAGGCCGAAATGAATGCACATATGTAGGTTGGCTCTTGTTGTGGACTTCGTGTGTCGTTTTTTTTTTCCCGTCAACTTCGTTTCCTCAGGTTACACCCGTATCCGGATGTGTGGGCATGTCTATCTACTTTTGTAGTTTCATATGTGCATTCATTTCGGGCCTGATGAAGCCAACCAGCAGAAATACGTATCGCTCGGGTTACCTATCCTATTTTCTGCTCGAATCCACTTTCCTCCTTTTTGCGGATTTTGTCCATTATTTTCCTACTTGTTGTTATATACTTTTCTCCGCATTATCATATTCTCTTTTTAGATCCTTTGGGCTTGAAATACCACAGCAAGTGGCTATAACCCGCCGCGTGGTGGTGGTTAGACGTCTCCTTGAAAATTCGAGGTCGTATAGCCATTTTATACTACAATATGCAAGTTGACTCTTGATGTGGACTTCGTGTGTCGTTTTCTTTTTTTTCCCTCCAACTTCGTTTCCTCAGGTTACACCCGCATCCGGATGTGTAGGCATGTGTATCTATTTTTGTAGTTTCATATGTGCATTCCTTTCAGGCCTGATGAAGCCAACCAGCAGAAATACGTATCGCTCGAGTTACCTATCCTATTTTCTGCTCGAATCCACTTTCCTCCTTTATGCGGATTTTGCCCATTATTTTCCTACTTGTTGTTATATACTTTTATCCGCATGATCATATTCTCTTTATATATATATATATATACAGAGTGTCCCAGAAGTCGACGTCAAGCCGAAACCGGGTGATAGGCAAAGTCATAACAGCTATCAGAAAAATATTTAAAAAATTTTATGTATGTGTTTTGAAAATTATAGGTCGTTGAAAAAGATATAGAAATTTCACACCCTACGGCAGTCTGTCAACTCCTGTTACTACAAATATTAACTTCTTTTGGATTTTATTTTTACAATGTAATGATGAATAATGCATCTTCAAACTGGTGTCTCAACCTTACTGCCAACTTTTCTCGTTCAGGAAAAATTGCCACTTATTTCCCAACCAAGTATTCCAAAGTAAAACTTTGCTCAACTTTAACTGGCTGTACTGGAAAAAATGTACTACGAGAGTTTGGCAAGTAACCTTAAAAGTTGGCGCATTTAATAACGATTCCAAAATGGTATAACACCTAGAAGATTACTCGTTAACTTATGCACAATTTTTACTTGAAAAAAAAAACTGATGAAAATTTATCAAAATTTCCTAATCAAACAGCAATTGTGAAAACGCACAAGGGCCCTTAAGGATAACTGTTTGCACAACAGTAGGCGTCAAAATGCTGCTGATGATGATTTACCTTTACAGCAAATGCTCAAACTGTTTTCCTTCAGCCGCAATACACGCTCGACATCTTCTTAAAAAAGATCGGGTTATTAAACGAGCGAATCAACGGTTATTAAAAAACTCAGCTGCTTCCAATAGTCTTTGCCGTAGCTCAGCTACATTTTGAATCGGCTTGAAATACACTTTTTCTTTTACAGTTCCCCAGTAAAAAAATCTAAAGGATTCAAATCAGGTGATCGGGCTGGCCAGGGTATTGTACCAGACCGCCTTATACATCTGCCTGGAAAGTTTTGATCGAGATACTCTCTCACTGAGAGTGCATAGTGCGCTGGGCAGCCATCATGCTGAAACCACATGTCCCTGTAAATACTCAGTAGCATGGCCTCCAATAAATTTTCTAAATGATTTTGCAAAAAACCTAAATAAACCTCAGCAGGCAAAGTCTCTGGGAACTCAAACGGACCGATTATTTTACCATTTAAAATTCCTGTCCAATGGTTTATCTTAAAGCGATATTGAGATTTATCTTCTCTCATCAAATGTGGGTTTACTACGTGCCACTCATGTAAGTTATGCAGGTTCATGTACCCATCTTTCTTAAATGTGGTCTCATCTGACCATAAAATTTTTTCAAAAAACCGTGGATCTTCCCTGTGTCTTTCTAACATTGTGCGACAAAAAGCAACTCAGGGCTCATAATCCCGGTGCAGAAGAGCTTGAACACGCTGTACGTGGTATGGATGGAGCACGTTTTTTTTTGCAAGATTCTATGGGCTGTACTTTTGGGCACACCTGTTTTTAGTTCTATTGCACGCACTGAAGTACTCGGGTCTTCTTCGACAGCTCCTAGCACCACGTCTTCGTAAGGAAGGAAAGATCTTCCCTCACCGTGTGATTGGTTTGGTAGTTGGCCCTCTGAGAACAGTAAGCGGTGCACATTTGTGAACACTCGATGATCTGGATGACGAGCTGCATTCGGGTACCTCTCACAGTAAAGTCTCGCTGCAGCACTAGCGTTGCATCTGCATTCCCCATAAATGAGGTGCATGTTAGCATATTCTTGTACGGTGTACACGGACATAGCGGCACTGCACAATCACACTATCAAAGATAGTCTAAGGAAAGCAAATGTTGTTTTGAAGAGCAATTAAACAGTCCAAATCCAAGTCACAAGCGATCAACAGTCCAGTTCACGAATCCAAAATTAGTAACAGTACGAAATCAACGAGCACGAACATGTAAAGATGCGCAGTAAACGAAGGAGTACTGATCGGTATCAAAGTGTGCAATAGCAAGTAAGTGATGTGCTTCATCCATACCACATACAGCGTGTTCTACCTCTCCTGCCCCGGGATTATGAGCCCCGAGTTGCTTTTTGTCGCACAATGTTAGAAAGGCACAGGGAAGATCCACGGTTCTTTGAAAAAATTTTATGGTCAGATGAGACCACATTTAAGAAAGATGGGTACATGAACCTTCATAACTTACACGAGTGGCACGTAGCAAACCCACATTTGATGAGAGAAGATAAATCTCAATATCGCTTCAAGATAAACCATTGGACAGGAATTTTAGATGGTAAAATAATCGGTCCGTTTGAGTTCCCAGAGACTTTGGCTGCTGAAGTTTATTTGGATTTTTTGAAAAATCATGTACAAAATTTATTGGTGGACGTGCCACTAAGTATTTACAGGGACATGTGGTTTCAGCATGATGGCAGCCCAGCGCACTATGCACTCTCAGTGAGAGAGTATCTCGATCAAAACTTTCCAGGCAAATTTTCATCAGTTTTTTTTCAAATAAAAATTGTGCATAAGTTAACGAGTAATCTTCTAAGTGTTATACCATTTTGGAATCGTTATTAAATGCGCCAACTTTTAAGGTTACTTGCCAAACTCTCGTAGTACATTTTTTCCAGTACAGCCAGTTAAAGTTGAGCAAAGTTTTACTTTGGAATACTTGGTTGGGAAATAAGTGGCAATTTTTCCTGAACGAGAAAAGTTGACAGTAAGGTTGAGACACCAGTTTGAAGATGCATTATTCATCATTACATTGTAAAAATAAAATCCAAAAAAAGTTAATATTTGTAGTAACAGGAGTTGACAGACTGCCGTAGGGTGTGAAATTTCTATATCCTTTTCAAAGACCTATAATTTTCAAAACACATACATAAAATTTTTTTAAATATTTTTCTGATAGCTGTTATGACTTTGTCTATCACCTGGTTTCGGCTTGACGTCGACTTCTGGGACACCCTGTATATATATATATATATACTAAGTGACATATAAATCCGAACACCCAGTTTAAATAGTTTTATTCTAATGAAATTTTGTATTAGGGCTTAATGAAGCATAATAAGTAAATAGTAAAAATTTCAAAACGATTACACTGCTTTAAAGCCCTTTGACCTTTAATAATGTGTGGATGCACCCTGGTGTGCTACGCATTCTCCAACGCGCCTAGGCATGCTTCTGATCAGGTGGTCAATGTCCTCCTTTGGTATCTTATTCCAGGCAACCATCAACTCCACTCGAAGTGCTTCTAGAGTCTGAGGAGGACGTTGCAAATTGAGCAATCTCCTACCCATCATATCCCACACGTGCTCAATTGGGGATACGTCGAGAGATCTTGGTGGCCATGGTAACAATGTGACATCATTATGTTGAAAGAAGTCTATTGTGACTCTTGCAACATGTGGTCGGGCATTATCTTGTTGGAAAGTTGGATTTGCCAGGGTGTCAAGATGGGGTAAAAGATGGGGTTCTAGAACTTCTTGGATATAACGCTGCGCGTTCATGTTACCTCTGATGAAGATTAAAGGTGACCTGGAACTATAAGCTATAGCACCCCAAACCATAACTCCAACAATGTGATGAACATGTCTTTCAACAAAAAACTGTGGATTCCTCCTTTCACCACGTCGCCTTCTAACCCTGGCACGACCATCGTGCATGACTAAACAAAATCGAGACTCGTCACTAAAGACAATACTGTTCCATTTCTGATCCCAGAGTGACCGTTGTCTGCACCACTCCAGGCGATTACGTCGGTGTTCTCGAGTTAAAGGGAGGACCCAGTGTGGCCGGTATGAAAACAAGCCAAAACTTCTCATTCGTTGGTAAACACTTCGCATGCCAATAGGTCTTCCGTGTTCTGCAAACCATTCATTTACAATGGACCTGGTAGTGGAGAAACGGTCCCTTAAGGCCAATAATCTTAGGCGGCGATCTTCACGGTCTGTTGTTCTACGGCGGCATCCTGTGCCCCTTGCTCTTTGCGTACGGCCTTCTCGATGCCATGCCTGACAACACCTAACCACAGTGTCTATACTTCTTTGCACTCTAACTGCAATTGCCCGAAAAGAAGGTCAAGCTTCCCGAAGTCCCACTATACGGCCCCCTATTAAACTCACTAAGTTGACGAAATCGTACAGGTCTCCGTACTCTAGGCATCGTAACCGATCATATAGGATGTCAAGAACCAAAATCCGCCAACGTTGATTCTTTACTGCGGCTGAAATATTCATTTTTAGAGCGTTACAGAGTGAGGACACACACACATTGATGTGTGTGTCCTCACCGTGTAGGGCGGCCCGGGTTCATGGAGCGATTCGAATCCCTGGATTCGTTGCGTTGTCGGACCCGCTCTAACGGATTCTTTTTGTTCAGGACGATGTCAATTGCTATCACGCGCCTCGCAAAGTCTACCTACTTGATAGGATCCAACATAGCATGGTCATGGAAAAGCTACTGGCTAAAGTGAACATCTACACACAAAAATTATCTTAGGTAGAACTCTGCCATCTCTTGAAACTTTATGTCAGGGCACTTCTTAATCAAGGTACAGTATTGTGATTTGGAAGCATTAAAATGTATCAGATTATTCCATCTGCGCTGCGGTGATAATTTCCAGGTTTCTCGACAGAGAAGAAGTCGCCACTCGCCTTCTCCTCTCCATCTTATCAGCAGAGATTAGTTCGCCACACTGAATGCCAGCGCAAAGAGTACTATAATCGGCAAAGCTGTAGGGATTGACCGTATAGGAAAGGAGGTCGTTTATATGAGATAGAACAATATCTTGAGGACGAGACCGATCACTGGGGAACACTCGCATTGATATTGTGGAAAGAATAAGAGAAGCCGTCAAATGGAAGGAAAGCCATCCACCCATCTGCAAGGCTTGTCTGGGAGGTCATCGGATGGGAGCTTGCGTAAGAAGGTAGTATGTTATAGCTGGTTGCAAGCTTTCTTGATGTCAGGAGCGACGGCTTGAGCCTCACGATGTGACTGGTGTGCTTACTCTACAAGTGTGTGCCGTGTGACCGCTGGTGCCAAAAAACATATGCCTGACGCTAACCAAACCGTGATGTTCAAGATTAATACCCTGTTTATGCACTTTTCACCATTTTGCTAATTCATGCACCTCTGCATCACCTCACTTGTCACAGAAAACAGAGCCCTAAGTTGTAACGGTCGACCTTGGATCCTTTTTTGACACGAGCTGGATATGAGCAAACTAATTTTCTGGGAAAGTACCAGATCCGTGGTTCTCATTTTAACACCGTTAAGCTCTGTGTACAGAGACCTGGATATCGAGATTGCTAATTCATTACAGGGGTAATAAGTTCTATAAGCTTAGAGAGTTAAAAAATTTATCACCATGATATTTTTA
This sequence comes from Acanthoscelides obtectus, assembly GCA_963669975.1. Lineage (NCBI taxonomy): Eukaryota > Metazoa > Arthropoda > Insecta > Coleoptera > Chrysomelidae > Acanthoscelides > Acanthoscelides obtectus. Next base: position 78,998,096 of record CAVLJG010000004.1, read on the forward strand.
GGACCTTTCCTTCCGGCCTTGTCGGCTGCTCCATTATAAAGACTATCAGTGGATATAGAATATTTCATATGCTGATACTGGCAATCATCGCAATTAACCCTCCAATAGTCGTGCACGGTCTCACTGACCGACGAAGACTGAAAATACAGGTAAAAATCCCAAATATGCTTGCAATAGTACGCCGCTCTAGGAATTCCCCCACTTCATTCAACGCTTCTTCTAGACTTGCGGCAACATTGGTTAGTGTGATAGTGTGCTGTCAACAGTCAATATCGGCCTCAGGCACCGACGCGATTATTTATGCACTGTCGTAAACACTTAACGCAAACAAGGTAAGGTGTATAAATTAAGTTATTTCTGTAATCACATGGCGTTATCTTATGATCTTGGTATTTTTAGATGTACAGATATACTTATAAAAAGGAACAACAGCGACTTCAATATTTGTTTGAAACAGTCACTATCACAGACACTGAGTCGGACCATGATTCTGACGAAGATGAGATTTCCGGTCATCAGTTAGAAAGTTGCTTCTCCAACCAAATTATCGACGAAGGTGAAGAATATTTGGATTCCGAGTCGGACTGTGATGAAGCAGATTTCGTTCAGGAGCCTCTAGAAGCTCATAGTTCAAGCGAAGAAGCTAACATCACATATTTCGAGCCACCACTCAGCAGTACCCTAAGTTTTTTGGGTAAGGATAAGCAAACAAGATGGAAAAAAGTTTCTCCGTTACCGAAGAATACTAAGACCAGATCTGAGAATATCATAAAAGTATTACCAGGACCAAGTACATACACAAAAAACTTGAAAACTCCCATAGAAATTTGGTAATATTTTTTTTTCAGAAGAAATTTTATTGATACTATTGTTCTACATACGAACGAAATGATTGAGAGTATTCAAGCAAATTTTTCAAGAGACAGGGATGCAAATTTTACAAATTCAGATGAACTTTATGCACTTCTGGGCTTTGTGTATTTAGCTGGAAAGTACAAGGCAAGTCATCTCAATTTAGACGATTTATGGAAAGCTGACGGATCTGGAATAGAAATATTTCGGTTAGTGATGTCCCTTAGAAGATTTAGGTTTTTGATGCGAGTTTTACGTTTTGATAATAAAGCTTCTTGTCAGGATCGATTGAAACAGGATAAACTTGCTGCAATCCGACATATTTTTGATTTGTTTGTAGAACGATGTCGCAAAGGATATCATAATTCGGAATTTGTCACAATTGATGAAATGCTTTTGGGTTTTCGTGGGAAATGTAATTTCCGGCAGTATATTCCGTCAAAGCCAAACAAATACGGAATAAAAGTTTTAGCAATGTGTGACGCTGAAATGTACTATACCAGTAATTTGGAAGTGTATGTTGGTCTTCAACCAGAAGGTCCTTATAAAGTATCAAACAGTGCTCAAGATGTTTTCATGAGACTCTCAGATGGAATTCAAGGAACCAATAGAAATATCACAATGTATAATTGGTTCACTAGCGTTCCATTATTTAGACAACTATATGAAAAAAATTGACTGCTATTGGTACTATCCGCAAAAACAAGCGAGAGCTACCCTTGGAGTTTACTGTACCTGCAACCAGACCTCCAAAGTCTAGCATGTTTGGATTTCACTGTGAATGTACACTTGTATCATATATTCCTAAAGCAAGAAAGAATGTGTCACTTTTGTCCACGATGCATCACAATGATGATTTAGATTTTGACACAGGTGATCATTTGAAACCAGTAATAATAACTGATTATAATTCCACAAAAAGTGTTGTTGATATAGTGGACAAGCTAATTGCTAACTATAACTGTGCTCGAGGTAACAAAAGGTGGCCTGTAGTGATATTTTATGCACTAATGAATATTGCTGGTATAAATAGCCAAATTATTTACTAGGCTAATAATCCGAATGCTGAGGTGTTGAGAAGAACTTTCATTCACAATTTATCATATGAACTTTTTACTCTACGTATGCGAAAAAGGTCCAGTTCGCCATATATTCCAAGACATGCGATTACGTCTAAAAGAACTAACAAACCAAGATACCACTCCAGTTGAAAGAGGGCAAATTGGAAGATGCAAATCTTGTGGATCTAAGAAAAACCGCAAAACAAAATATAAATGCGAACATTGTGGTGTTTTTTTGTGCTTAGAACGCTTATTTGGCATATGTAACGATTGTAAATAACTCAGTTTACCTTTCTATAACGTTTTTCGATACTTCAGTATAGCAATGTTTTTTTCTTCACTTTTTTTACCACCCCTTTTTAGAGATACCTCTTCTTTGCATTTTGCTTGCTATTTTGTAGGGATATGTTTTTAATTGAAATAAAACTGGTTTAAAATATGCAGTATTATCATTTTTATTTCAAAAAAAGTCAAACCTACTTCGTAATAAGCGACTCTTTTCTACCTAGCAAAGCCGGTCTCAGGGACCGACGCAACCAAACTATGCTAAATTTATCACGCGACAAATGTAGGTTTAACCATCAGTATTAATGTAAACCAGGGTTTCCCAACACTTATGTTTTGCTGAAGCTTCCCGGACTATAAATTATATATTTATAGTCCGGGATATATACCTTTTTCAATAAAAACAAAAATGCACATTATATAGGCACACAGACTTTTATTTTAATTCTAAAAGTTTAAATAAACTAATAAATGTTTTTATCTAAAAACTTGAATAAAATAAGAGTAGTTGCTAATGAGACACTTGAGATTGCATGTTCTGTACCAGTTGGTTGATTCTAGGTTCTGTTTTTGTCAGAGCTATCATTAGGTTGCTATCGACATCGAGACGATTTGGCTGTTTAGTTTTAATTAAAACCAGAGCTGAAAAGCCCGTCTCACATAAGTAAGTTGAAGAAAAAGGAACTAGTACTCGTAAAGCAAGAGAGGCAAGTGTCGACTTAACAGGCAACCATTTGATCCAAAATTTCTGCAATGTTAAAAGATGGAAGTCGTCTTTTATGGACGAATCAGCCTTCATTTCTTCTTAGTGAACTTCTTCTGGTAATTGTGACACGTCGACAACAAATGGATTTCTTCTCATATGCCATATTGGTGATTCTGAATTGATGTCTCGATAGTATCATCTTCCAGCGCTTTCAAATGAGTTTTTATGTCAGCTTTTAAATTTGCATCCAGCATGCTATTTTTAATTGCTTCAAGCAGCCGAGAAAAAGATATAACATTTTCAAAAAACACCTTTTGATTCTAAAGTTAAATCTTTGATATGCACCCCTGAATATAATCATAATTGCTTATTATAGTGTTGTTTCTGCCCTGAAGTTTCAAGTTTAGCTCATTCAAAGAGTCAAATATGTCAGTGAAATAAGCCAACCTCCATTGAAATGTGTCATCTTTGAACAGTGTCAAGAAATCGTGTTTTTCTTTGAGCTCAAGAAGAAGAACTACCTCTTCCTTCAATTCATAAAGGCGAGCCAACATGTTGCCTTTGTATCGAACAGAACAACATTGTGATCAGAATCGAGATCATTGCTAAGTAAAGTAAATAACCCACTGTTCAAAGCACTGCTCTTGATGTAGATTACAATCCTTATAGCGAAAGCCTGGCGTAATTTATGTGGCAATGTTTTGAAAGCCAAAGCTTGCCGATGAATAAAACAATGTGTACTATCCATTGCAGGATTTTTTCCTTGAGCTTTTTAGCTAAGCCCGATCGTACACCTATCATTGCAGGTGAGCCATCTGTGCAAAGTCCAATGAATTTCTTCCAATCCAAATCATTATTTTCAACAAAATTTGATATTGAATTAAATATATCTTCAGATGTAGTACCTGCTGTCAAAGATTAGGAGTACAAAATCTCTTCTTGAATGATATCTCCGCCCATGTAACGAACATAAACTATTACTGTGCACAATTAACGATGTCGGTGGATTTACCGCAACTAATGGCCATAATTTTACTTTGTTAATTGTTTGTGACTTTATGTCTGCTGCAATGTCATCGATTCTACGCTTGGCTGTGTTATTCGAAAGTCAAATAGACTTCATTTTTTGCCCTGCATCGTCTCCTAAAGTTATCTGCGTGGCTTTTAGGACACATGGTTTCATTAATCCTTAACCGATAGTATGAGGTTTCTTTTGCTTTGCTATCATAAAAGCTATTTCAAATGAAGCTTTGAGATGCTGCGATACACCTGCTGTGTGATAACTTTCCGATTTATCCAGTAACATCTGCTTGAGTGACTCTGCTTCAGAAGAGAAAAACACTTTCGTCTTCAAAACCAGAGCAGGATGTTGTTTCTTCAAATGCATTTCAAGGCGAATGGGCCTCATGCTATCATTATTTAAAACTTTCATACATATCACCCAGGGAGGCAATTGTAACTCGTCTTTTTCTATGAAAGTAATGACAAACTTAACGTAATCTTCGGAAAACTTTCTTTTTTTCGCCGCCTGTAACAATAAAACTAACAAGTATGAATAAATAAGCAAAATACCTACATGTAATTACTAATTATAATATGTCCCTTATTTTATCTTAATAACGTAATGTATTCAACAGTATGTTAGACAAAATGAAAATTTATATTTTTGTAGGCAGGTTGATGTTATAATAGTAATTTTAGATACATTTGGAATCAATATTAGGTACTTAAAGTTCGTCGTTTCAAAATTATTTCGCCACGTTGGTTGGATTGTGATGTGGTAAAAAAGCCCCAATGGCCGATCTATGAACGCGTCTCCACCCAATCAACAATTTAGTAAATTAAATAAAAATGGTAACTGAAGTTTGTAAATACACAAGCTGACCTTTTAACAGTGAGACACAATAATTTGACACACTAAAACAGATTTCTCAACAAAACATGTACAACGAGACGTCAAATGTTTCCCAAGTTTGTGGGAATGAGTGTCACAGATGGTCATCCGCGTCTGGTAGGTACACAATTATTTTCTATATGATGAATGTTAAGCGGAACGTGGCGGGGGTGCGCGCGGATTTTAGGTTGTGACTTGTCGAAACGTGTATAACCTACGATTGACGACGTCGGGTTTTGAAACAACGATTGACAGAATAATTGAATATTATATTTAATTTCTAATTTTATGCGTGTAAATGAAACATTACATTGCAATGTTATTTGTTAACGTTGTTTGTTTATTTTTTGTTTTGTTATTTCTTTCTAAAATGCAAACGCTGTCCGCCCCCCTTGACATCTCTCTATGCCCCCCTGGTTGGGAACTTCTGATGTATACAATCAGACAAGCAAGATGGCTTTAGTTTATTTACCTTGAAATTTAATATCTGCCGTTATTACCGCTCTGGTCTAAAACAAATTAGGCTTCATCGACAATGACATAAAAAAGTATTCAAAAACATACATGCGAACTGCGCCTATGACGTGGATTCATATAGGTGTAGATCAAAGAATTCATATAGGTCAGCTTTTCCCCGCATAATCTCTCTACTCTGTACGAAGAACAGATAAGACGTAGCCTCGAATACCACCTACATGTTTGGGTGCCGCCGCCCCCACTACATTGGCCTTATTCGATGCTCTTCAGAGGAGGGCTGTTCGATGGACCGATGATACCTTAAACCGGGTACTCATTGAGGAACTGCAACCATTACAGCAAGAAAATTCAGTGGTGCAGACGTGTTGCGAACTAAGTTCTCGAGCACTCGTAGAGCCGCTCGCAGCGATCCGCCACCTGTCGGTTTTCAGGACGAACACAAAGAGATTCTCAGTTGGTTCGTGGACGTAGTTTGGGGGGTTCGCGTGCACGGCTGCTGATCTCGCAACAACAATATGAGCACGTGGGGTCAAGATAAGGTTTTGGTATTAATTGAAAATTACAAAAAGATGCCTGTAATATGGGATCCAAAAAATCACGGTTATTACAAAAAACATCTGAAAGAAGGTGCTTGGACTGAAATTGGTTCTTTAATTGGCACAACTGGAGATATCTGTAAGAAAAAGATCGTCACTATCTTGACGTCCTGGAGAAGGGAGAAGGCAAAAAAAATAAAAGTCCTGGAATTGGAACAAGTAATTTTTATTTATAATAAATTTGAAATAGAAATGAAAGATCCACTTCTCTGAACATTACAGGGGCCACTACCGTCGAGGACGTTTATATTCTTCAATCAATGCATCTATCAGAATAAATGCACCACTGGCTCTCATTTCTCTTGGTATCGATGCGACTCGAGCTCCTTGCGGGCACTGCGGTTCGAGAGGTTCACGAGAAGCAAATAACGTTACACCACAAAGTACTCTGCCAGAGGCGACACTCTGTCAAAACTCAGGTTCCATCAACGCCTACTTGAGTTCTATGCATTTGGTGGGATTACTATTGCTGTGACACTTAAAGGTTATCCGTGTAATGTTTTGACAGGTTCCAGAAAACAGTGTTATCAATACAAATCAATTATCTGGCCTAAATGAATTTGGGGATATAACAAATGCAAAATTTCTTCATTCTGTGGCTTAATGTATGACATTCGTGCCGTCAGGCTAATAACGCGTAGCAACCCCCAGGAAAAAATTCTCCGGACGCTTCTGAACAGAAGCGGGAAATTTTGTAAGCAACTTAGGACACGAAGATCAAAGAGACTGACATCAGGTGTCGCATCTGTATAATCTGTGGTTACACCTCGCGACGATGTTGATACAGTAACGGTTGCAGTTACAGTTGCAGTTCGTCAATGAGTACCCGGCTTTACGAACGGACAGACTAGAGTTCCTTCGCACAGACATTAAATAGACTTCATCGAGAGCATTATTTGAAAAATCACTAATTTGTGCACTCGTAAAAATCGCGGCTTTCTTAGGCTTGTAACCTTTCCCATTTTGTTTCAGAAATGTAATTAGTTTGAAATATTCCGAAAAATAAGCCAACAACACCGTCTCCGACAAAGTACTGCATGTTTTTTTCATCCTCAATTCCATGAATCTTGAATGCGTGGTTTCGTAAATTTTCCTGTTTTAGCTGGCGATAATTTTTGTGACGCTACTTAGGCTACTTCTACTCATTCCTGTGGAGTCAAAGAAGACTTTATAGTACTTTATAGTATTAAGAATAACTTCTAAAGAACCACTCAGTTCACAATTTTTAAATCAAATCACAAAATTAAATTTTCAGCTATTTGATTACCTTAAAAGTTTCCTTAGTAACACAGGTCTAATTGTCGCTATAAGTACAACATAGGCTACTAATTTCAAAATTCAAATTTCACGTTGACAATTTTCTGACTTAAATATTGTAATAATATAATTTTTCAATAATAAATCGTCGTTTCTCCCGTCACAGAAAAAACCTTTTTCTTTTGTATAATAAATAACTACTACTCACCTTGCCCCCGTTATTCATTTTACGAGCTGGCTATATTTACCTTCTCGAACAAACATAATTTATTCTTCCGCCAAATCTAATTTTACAAGAAAGTGGCCAAATGTGTTGAGACCTAGAGCTTATAATAAACTTCAGGCAGACTATTTACTTGATAAATATTATTACGGCATCAGTGATTTCGTTAGCGTGTATATATTTATTTTTGGCAAATCTAATGCGAATTTGTCAGATGGATAATAAATTTCATTATTATTACCGCTATGCCAACCGGCTTCCTTCTTCAGACCCCTCTTCCATAACGACCTCTCCCTCTTTTTTGGGGTATCGATATTGTAGAACAATCTACCTGAATAAGCTTTTCCCAGTTCTGCTGACCTTAGGCAGTTCAAGAATTGAATTAACCAGTCGTCTTTGAGACCCTTATAGCAGTCGCAGTCGCGTATAAAAAAGATCTCTTTGGAGTGCAAATTATTATGCATAGCTCGTAATAGCGACGGTTTGGATTGATTGCAAAAAATGCAGGGTTTCAAAATTTACGATGTAATCGAGTAACAAAAAAAGGTAAAATGATTCCAAGAATAAAAATTAAATCAGGCTTCGTGCGCAAATTGGACATACAAAATGACAAAATGGAGTATTCTTTCTTGTAATAATAACAGTGTGCTATCCAACCAAAAGCCTCAAGAAATTTATGAAAAAGATCTGATCAACAGAGTGTCTTCAGGCTCGTTGTAGCACCCGCGGTGCCTCGGGGGTTAGGCTTCTGCGTACTCAGCTGCTTCGGTATATTATGAAATATGTTGTCACAGAAAAATACAAATTTTTTGGGAAATGTCAACAAACGTCCACCTAGCGGTTTATGTCTAGACTTGCATCCTGATTACTGATTGGATAATCCTGGTTCAAGAAGAATCTCATCAAAGTTATTTGATATAGATGAACGTAATATAATAGATAGTACAGATTTTCCAATGTACCTGTAACAAAGTAAGTGTCTCGCACTAGCGGAAGGACAGAGTGGCAAACAGTTGTCGGTACCCTGAGTGCCTCTCATGAAGTTACATGGAGGCTTCAGGTGAAACGGTTGGCCCACTTAGAAAGTGAGGCCCTTTGAAGGGTCCATTAATCCCATCGGTGATCAGCGTATAGAAATGGTGTCACGTTACGGTCTAAGGGCTTCGCTGTCGTACACCTATGCAAGAAAATATTGCACTACAACCAAACGTTTGTCGTAATAATCCATCCATCAACATTATTATATCAAAATATGACGATACTATGCTTTTATTCAGTATGAAAGTATTCAATTGTCAATAACGAGCTACTATATCGCTCTAGATCAGCAAAGCTGTCATCTGTGATCGGTCTCCGAAAAGCGTTAAGTTTGTCAAGTAAATTGAACAATAGCACGTACTTCTCCGGTCGGTTGAAGAAACTTATAAAAAATAAAATCATCCAAGTCGGCGAGATGGTTAGGCCAAATAAAACCCAGCAAAAACATTTCCGGAAATGGCTCTCGGCCATTTTTAGAACTATGCTATAGCGCTCAACAGATAAACAAGAAGTGTTTATGTAATTGTTAGTTGACATTTATTTTTATTCTTATAATCATCGCTGCTGACAAGTTTACCAATGTTACAATTGTGTGACTATCTTGCATGGATAGAACATTGCTACTTGATACAAACTATTTCAAAAACCATTCAAGATAACAAAAGGAGGAAATAATTCGTCAGCTCAATAACGAAAATTTAAAACTAAAAGAGCAACAGCTATCAGTAACCGCAAGTATTACTGAGAAGGATGCCATAGCATCAGCATTAAATAGAATTAACATGAGACTCGACGAAGTTGAGAAAAACCGGTTAGTGAAAGAAAAGTCATACGCACAAATCTTAAAACAAACGATACCTATTTCTAAAAGGCAATCCCTGAAATGCATCACCGTTATTCCAAAAGAAAAACAATCTTGCGATGATACGGGAAGATAATTGAGTAAGACAATGTATCTTTCATCTCTGAACATTCAAATAGAAAGTGTGAGAAACTCGAAAAATGGCGGAACTGATATAAAAATTGATGAACCAAATCATAGTGAACTGACAGATGAACTTCAAAATAAATTGAATGAAAAATACCATGTAACTGAGCCGAAAATATTAAATCCAAAAATTAAAATAATAAATTATAAAATTAGTGAAAAGCCAAATGAAAAGCAAATTGAAGAAGATATTATACATCAGAATTATATGATTCAGAGTGGAGACACACAAGTATAGTTTATAAAATATTTTCCATCAAGAGACAATTACACTATCTACGCGGAAACTTCTGGAAAACTATTAAAAAAATCTTCGAATACAATTATAGAAGAATAATCCTGGGGTGGCAATGTTTGACTGTATATCAAAATAACGCCATTTCTCAGTGTAGAAAATGCTACCGTTTTAATCATACAGAAAAGAATTTCCGGAATGAGGAGATATGTGCCAACTGTAGCAACGGTCACGAAGGAGAAAATTGTAAGCATCATCAGCAGCAAAATTATAATATCAACCACTCACCTACCGACAAAAACTGTCCATCGTTCAAATATCAGAAACAACAAAACTTAAGGATACTTTTTTAAAATCCAAGTTCATCTTTTGACACTCCTATCTCTAAAGAGAACTTAAAAATGTCAGTAAATAAATACATTAATGATTTCCAAATTCCAAGTATTGCAACAAATATAGCACAAAACGCCGATGAACTTAATTTATGTACACAAAATTCTGATGCGAAATTTCTAATTTTTAATATGAACATAAGGAGTATAAAACACAACATTGATTACTTAAAAATACTACTCGATCAAATATGGTATAATTTTGATCTAATAGTTTTAACTGAAACGTGGCGAGTGGTTGATATTTCTTGCTTCAATCAGCAGGGAATATGACACGCTGTATAACTTTGGCACTTATAACCAAAACGATGGGGTGATAGTTTTTGTAAGAAATAAACTTCAATATAATCATGATACATTCACTTTCACCGATGGAATCAAAACTTTAAACATAATGATCCAAATTAACCATAACAAAATCCAGGTTTCTGCACTTTATCGTCCGTCATGTTCAGAACCCCACCAGTTTTTAAAGAATATCGAATTTTTTTTCAAAATCAAAATAGCGCTCATTTAAAGCAACATATTTTCTTGGGAGATATCAATATAAATATTTTGGATGATGATCCCATCACAAATGAATACTTATATCCTATCAAGTAACGGATTTCTGTCCTATAAAAACCTACCTACAAGCTCCATCAGTGGCACATGTATAGATCACTGCTTTGTGAAAGACCTATCCAACAAAATTACTTGTATTCCAACAATCCTAGAAAGCGATATTACTGACCACTTCTCCAATATTTTACTGATATCTTCAAACAAAAAACATTCTAACATCAGTACCGTTAATAACAACCAGGAAAATTACAAATCTTTTGTCGAAAATTCAAAACTAATATCAGATATCAAACAAGAATTCTGGGAACAATTATACCCTATAAATATATAGACAAAGCAACGGGACTGTTCATAGAGAAAATAAAAAAACTAATATTAGTACCAATAAAGTAATAATTAATCACAAAGAGAAAAGCAGAAATGCCTGGATTACCAAAGGACTAATAACATCGGCAATTTAAAAAGAAAGAATGTATAATGTAATGGAACTAACGCCAACTACAAAAACAAAAATAAATTTATAGAGCTTGCAAGGCAAACCAAACGAAAACATTACCGAAATAAATTGAATAATAACTTAAATGATCCTAAGCGGCTTTGGACAACTATTGATGAGATTACTGGGAAAAAAAAATTAAAGAGTGTGTCATGAGTTAAATACAACATCGGGAACAGTATTAAAAAATACTCAACAAATATGCGATCAATTTGTGCAATTTTTTACTGACAGACGAAAATTTAGCAAGTAATATACAATCAAATGTGCCCAATACTCTGCCCCCGAAAAGATCTTTGAACTCATTTATTTTGGATAAAGTTGAGCAATGTGAAGTATACACCACTGTTATGTCCTTAAAAAATCGAAAAAGTCCTCGGTTCGATGGTATTAAAGGCAAGCATTTGAAAATTATAGCCGAGGACATAAAAGAACCACTCACCTACCTAATCAACAAATGATTTGAATCTGGCATATATATCCCTCAATTTTAAAAAAGGTAATATAATACCGATATATAAATCAGGAAGAAAAACAGATGTTAACAACTATAGACCAATATCATTAATACCCAGTGTAGCAACAGTTTTTGAAAAAGTTCTATCTACTAGAATGATTCGATATCTCACAAAATTTAAAATTTTAAGTGAAAATCAATATGGATTTACAGAAGGGAAGACTAAATCTGACGCAATAACTAAAATTGTAAATCAAATACATCAAAATATTGATAACAGAATCCCTTCAATCTGCATTTTTGTTGATTTAAGGAAAGCTTTCGACACAGTTAATCACAAATTATTATTAGCAGCATTGGACAGAATTGGTTTCAGAGGAAACGCGTACTCACTGATCGAAAATTATTTGTCAAATCGCCCACAATCTGTGCAGATATCAGGATCGTTTAGTAAAGAAATGTATATTAAGCGTGGTGTCCCACAAGGAACTGTTATTCAATATATATTTAAATGATATTTTCCAAATTAGTTGTGTTGGCAAAGTAGCCAGTTTTGCAGATGATACTGCAATATTATATGAAGGCACTGACTGGTCTGATCTGAAAAATGTAATTAAAAATGATTTTTTCAAAATTATTCGGTGGTTTAACAGTAGAAAATTAAGCACTAACTATTCTAAAACACATTTTTTCCATTTGGATCTTATGCTAGACATCTGCCAAATTGCACAAATTTCTCCTCCAGCATTAATGCTCAAAAAAAGCAAATTAATAGAGTGCCCATCATAAAATACCTTGGAGTGGTCTTGGATCCTCACTTACGTTCGGACATCTACATATGTCAATTATATTTTAAAGAAAGTTAGATTTGTATCCTACAAAATTAAATACCTTGGGAATATATTGACAGAAAAATATCTTCGAACATTATACCATGCACTAATTGAGCCTCATCTCACACATGGTATATTAGCATGGGGAGCTGCATGTTACTCACATATCTATAATTTTGATGTTTTTCAAAAAAGTATTCTAAAAATGATGTTTAAAAAACCAAAACATTATCCCACTGACAAAATATACGCAGATGTTCGAATGTATGATATAAGACGGCTTTATTTCTTACACAGTATCACTCACTACCATAAATTTGTAAACTCCGACCAAAAAATTAACATTCTATATCTAGGACTGAAATTCATAAACTCATAAATATGAACATCAAGTAAATAGATAATTTACTGTAGCTAATTTTTGTAATTTTTACTCATTTGCATTCTACAGTTGCAACTTACAATTATTGGTACATGTACAGGCGATGCGTTCTATTGGGCCTGTTTTGATTTTATATGTATTTACTCATGTTGTTTGTTATCTTTGTACATTGAGTGAATAGATATTATTATTTTTTTTTATACTCCAACTACCACGAAGGCCTAAGGCCTAAACACCCATTGGGTACCGTGGGGCTATAGGGGGATACAGGGGAAAGGGGGAACGCCACACGGACTCTGGCGAGGGAACACGTGTGCATGCACCATGCACACATTCTGGCTCCGCCCACGAGATCCGCCGGGTGGTACCCCACGTTCGACAGTCAGAGACCGTCTACCTCCTACGGACAATCACAACATCCATAGCCAAGAGAAAAATATTATATATAATATATTTAAAAAAAAATTATTACTTTCTTTTGAACTTCTGAAGCACCTGGAGCAATTCACTAGCTACAATATAGAATTTCAACTGAAACCACAATCTTGCATTACCTTGCTTAATTTTTTTCAACGTTATTAAATCGCAAAAACTATTTCGCCATTCATTTAATAAACGACGAAAAATGGGATATTCATATTTTACATTTTTCCGTGCTCCGTTTTATTAATGATAGGTATTAATCAAAAAAACACCAATATGTCAGATGACGTTGAAAAATCGGACAAGTACCAAGCTGGCTAGAAATCATATTCCATTCGATGGGAACAAAGCAACTGCAATTCCCGGGTATTTACAGGTACGTTAGGTATGTGTACGTATATAATAATGGTTTATTGTGTACCATTATAAGAGAAAATCAATATTGCCGGTAGTAGCAAAGTGATGAGTGGAAAATAAAACTGCACATATGAAAACCTAAGGCTTTGTTTGTGGAGAGGTTAAATTTTTTTTAAAATAGATACTATTCGATGCTTTCTGTTTTGTCTACTCTTTTTTAAGTCAACGTTTTTTAGCTACTAGCTATTGTAATTCATTTTTTGTCTTTTTCCTTAGCTTTTGTAGATATCTAAAAGTAGAAACAAGTGAGCAAGGATTTAGCTACTGCCAAGTTAAGAGTAAAAGATCGTCAGACAAATATTGTCTGGAGAAATTGTATAGTGGATGTTTACAGAACATTGGGTAAAAGGTCCACAGGTGATGCTTCAGGCGAATATCACACGATCAGTATTTACTGGGGGTACCACCCTGATAATTTTATCAGTGTTAACGGATTTCTACTTTACCTTATACATCATGTAATTTGTATTGCTAATGAATCAAATGCTATGTATGTATCTGTTTTAAATATATTTTCCATCCTTGATTAGGAGTTGAATCTTAGTTGATGACAGACAATTTTCACTACGAATCTGGTCTTGAAAATATCAAGTACATGATGCTTGAGATTACAAAATCTGCAAGCCCGCAGCTTTTAAAAAATAAGTTCCCCTACTTTTCATATCTTCTTTCAATCAATGACAGAAGGAGTGTCCGACTGTGAGCGCTTGAGGCACTGAGTCAATGTACTTGGTTAAACTTTCTTACTCAACTTAATGGACGGGACAATATTCACATAATCTTTTACAATACACAAACCCCTCAAATGGAAGCAAATGAAAACCGTTAGGTACCTCGCTGAGGGTGGAATAATCGAGAACTGGCAGCTATCCGCGGGCGATGCGGACTTGTGGTTCACCCTGCGCGGCATGAACGGCATCAGCGTGGCGTCGGCCATAATTTATTCTCGAGCAGCTCCCATTTTCCCGATTCTATTCATGCAGCGACTGAGCGGGATCGTGTCCGATCTTCGAACATAAATCGTTGATTTTGTGGCGATGACGTATGATACGAGGTCGCTTCTCAAATACTTTTCATATCCTACCGACAATATGGGTGGTCCCGGAGGAGTGCAGGTCGAGTCTCAGTAAGTGTGTCTGTGTATGGTGTATCAGTAAAATTTCATTTAAAAGGACATACATATAGGCATCCATACCACGCATAGATAATAACACTGAAGTCTATGGAATACAAGCACAAATACGATCTTAGTAAGGCAAATTAAACTGCCATTCGCTTGAAATAATTATTTCCAAGTTTTATTCTTTGCTAAGGTCTAGACGAAAGTGTACCCTTGTTCTGAACCTCTGATTTCCTTAAACATATTTATTTGGAGGATGCTGTTGACAGTAAAGCAAGTGACCTTAATGCTAGCAAAGTGTCAAGTTTGCATGTCAAACCCATGTATGCCTTATATTTTTCATATCGCAGCATCCGCGTAATACTGGAGCATCGCAGCTGCTATAAGGAGCTTAAAGACACTAGAGAAAGCCTTCTCGAGCAGATTGTTCCACAATCTCATCAAACAGAGATAGCGGGTAAGAGGCTCGTTGTGAGGCAGCATTGTGAAGAAGAGCTCTGAGGAGCAAAACCCATTGACATAGCAGTAGAGGAGAGCCAGACTGGAGCTGGCCCGTCGGTATAAAGTTGTTCCAAAGCTGTCCGTTAGAGCAGAGTCATTGACCAGTCGAAGAGGTCTCGTCAGTACAGCATCGAATATTGCCAGTTCAGTCTAGGGGTAAGCATCCCAAACATGTGAGCAATACTGAAAGCTAGGTCTTATTAGGGCCTTGTTCAGAGTGAGGAGGTTATATTGACTATTTTCCTCGTCTTAATTTCTATCAATCGCAAATGCGCAATTTTGAATTACAAATTGTTTCTAGATGGAAAAATTGTATGACATCGCCTGTCAGCAGTTTTTCCGAGTGTACCCGCGGCAAAACTTGACAGACGCTGTCACCAAAAATTAGGTATGCGTGTATAATAGGCAGTATGTTTCGTAAGCTACGTGTTTGCAATGTAATCTATTACTCATGAAATACTCGTGTCAAATAGCATTCGGGCATCTAATTTTTTTCCTGTGAAAAAAATCGAAAAAACATAATGCAAAGTAATATTTTATTTAACAAGAAGCATGAGTGCTGCAAAGTATTACTTAGCAACGGGTTTTCTCGATTATCTTCGAAAAAATTAGATGGCCTCATGATATCACTTACTTACTTACTTCTTAGATATTAACAAGTAGCCTAGCTTTTTTCCAGCACTTGCCGCGATTGACGCAATGTATTTGTGCTAGATCAAGTCCTTGGTGGTCCAACCAGCTGAAATGAATGGCTCTTTGGTAGAACTGGGCCATCCATCGAAACCGGATGGGAGCTAGGGCTAGGCATACTTACTAGTCAAGATACAGCACTGTTCTTTTGGATCATTAAACTGTACCAGATTGTTGCATCCCCAAACCGTGCTATCAGTCTAGATATATGTCTTAAAATGTATATGAAGGTTGCCTACTGCTTGGCGCGTTTGAACCCTTCACAGTCTTCTATTTGGAGAATGTTGATGATATAGCTTTTTTCAGCTATTACATGTCAAACTCTTCTCGGCTATTTGACTCATGTGTGACAGAAATTTTAATAGAAATAGGTTGATAGGAAAAATATTGTCGAATGTTGGAGGATGTGCAGTTTCTAATTATACAGTCAAATGCTGGTATCTCGATTCCAAGTGCGGAAAGACATCTTGTAGAAGTTCAGACAAAGCGGTGGTGGAGTGGTGCATGGCTATAACTAAGTCTCCGTGAGCTGCGCGGGTCTGGGTCCAGTCCCAGCAGAATTTTTCCTTAGCTATGGATGTTGTGATCATCCGTAGATGGTAGAGGGTTCCGGACTATCGAACGAGGAAGAACCACCCGGCGGATCTCTAAAGCAGGTCTTATGCAACGTGTTCCCTCGCTACAGTCCGTGGGACCTCCTTCTCTTTCTATCTCCATATAGCTACACACGCTACCCACGTGTGTTTAGACCTTGGACCTTGTGGTGGTTTAAGTATGATAAAATGAACGTTTGGATTTGCAATGACCTATTATGCAAACATAATCTACTAATTGCGAGATGCTATTGAAGAGAAACTTAAGGGGCAAGTTGAAAAATTACGTACTGCTTTTATACTGATATGGCCGTGCTCCACCAACCCTTTTGAGCGATTCTGTGTTATATTCCAACCAGATTTGAAAATTTTTGTTACGATAAAAGCGGCGCCTGGCTATAAATTTGTATCCAATGATAATCGAACTATTCTTGTACGATACCAGAACTCAAGGCTGGAACAATCTATAATACTTCCAAAACTGATAGGGTGCGATATTTTGAAGCAACCAATAGCTGATATCTGCGGTAGCGAAGTGCTTTCCGGTAGTCGCTCGTTACTGATAAGTTAATGAAATGCTCTGCACCGGTTAAACCATAGCATTTGTCCTTGAAGTGGTCAAGCAGAAAAATGAAGCATAACTTCAATGTAACTTTCTTGCAAGTGGTCACGGGTCAACCCTTGAAGCTTCACAGATGATAACACTCAGCATGCAGGGCTTCATGGTGCCGACTAATACTCTATGGTTGAACTGGTAAGAAAAAGCTGGCGATATATCTTCGGCATAACGATGCAGCTTAGTGCTTCTAAGATATAGAATCGTTCCTTGAGTAACAAGAAGCGATAAGCTCGAGCACTCGGGCAAACCAAACATCATCTCAACCTCCTTATTAGTATGGTGCGACATTTCAAGTTTGAGCACATCAAAATTCCTGGGTGCGGAAAAGTTGTGTCTGAGGTAAGTATTTTACTCTTATCACAAAAAATGATTGGAGCTAGTCTTCTACCCCTCCAAGGTAAAATCATTTTCTTATAATGAAACGGTGGTGTGGAGGTGGATGACGAACTTAAATCAGTTTGTATTAGATAAAAAGAATATATCTCACTATGTAAGAAGTTCAGGGATTCTTTTCCTAATATTAAGTGTGTAAAGTAAATTGAATTGAAAATAAATTAACTATTTATTTTCGTAAACTTGGCAACACTTATTGGTAACCGTAGAAACCTTCAGAACAATCAATTCTCCCCACCATAGCACTGCAGTAGGTAATCTGCCTTTTTCATGCTAATGAATTCCCTAAAGGCATTTAGCCCAACACCTAGATGGCAAAATACCTGGACCTCAAACATTTAACGGTCCAATCGGGCAGATGCTAGTGCGTTGTGAGAATCTGCCTTTGTCAAATTCAGACGAATTGAATCAGCTCTTACAGATATACGGACCAGTGATTTGAGTTGCGATCAGAAATACCTTTACGATATTTGTCAAGTCGTTGTAAGTGGAACTTGGATGGAAAACATGCCAAAGCGCGATCCTGGAAAGCTTAATCACTCCAGATGGCTAACCACAAGTAATCGAATTCTCAAGCTTCATGTAGCTACTAAAGACCCATCGGATAGTTTGGTAACATTATCGACATTTGTAAAAAAAGTGTACGCGCCGATGTGCATTTAGAGAAGTCAAAGCATATTTTCGATTAAATTAATCTAAGTAGATATTTGCCAAATGAGTTAGGAGATACAGTTTATGTGTCATTCAAAGAACCGGTTACTTTGGTCATCCCGAATACGTTCTGCTAGCTATGCTTTGGGATAAAAGAAGGTATATTAGGAAACTTGCCTATCAAAGAATATTAGAAGCACGAAATAATATAAGTCATGATTAAAACGTTCGCAATTTTGTTATTCCCAAGTTTAACTTTGATTGTGAAGAGTATATTGGGTTATTCGATATCCTATTGTAGGGATTTGCCTTGTCTTAGCAAAGTAGTTGGAATAGCGATAAAATTGGTCACACAATCATCCACCTCGGTTTGTGGTCCAAAGAGAAAGGATGGGATTATTCTAAACACTTTGGACTCCAGAGCAAAAATGCCAAAGTTTGAAAGCAAGAGAGATTCTAATATTGAATACTCTCTTAACCTGATTTGCATATGTAGTTTTCACTTGAAAATAAAAAGATTACAGTTTTTTTGTAATCCTGCATTCAGCCCTTATTACTTGGAGGGATTTTAAATTTCAAACATATTTTTTCCACACCTATAGCGACGCACCACCCTACTCATAATGGCAGTCGTGGTATCTCCTTGTGTTTGTTTATGCTTCGGTGGCTTCTTCAGTGTTAAAAGTGCCATTCCACGTGAAATATCCTATAGTATGCTAATAATATACATTAAACTATCAGTATCAGATTATGAAAATTTCCAGAATATCTTGTATATGTTGACACTGATTCATTAATAGACACCAGATTAAATTCGCTTGTATTGCTAGGCGATACCAACAAAACAAATCTAAGCTACGACATCTAGCGGTCACAGTGGTAACTCCGCTCTCAAACGCGAACTGAGAGCACTTTACTGTTCCAACAGATAGCTGCTGTTCACTCTCCAAGTGATCAGTGCGGGCAATAGATGACACCTTTTGCTGCCAAATCTCGATAGACCTTAGGCCTCAGATAGAGGAAAGGTTCTTTGCTTTAATTTTTGTCCTACCTGAAACCAAGCCTACATTGTGCTGACCATGACCAATAAGTATGAAACGGCAGTACCAGGTTGGCAGTCTGGGGTGCGTCGAACGAAAGGAGATAAACACAGGATTTGTGTCATGACAATTTTTGGGTGTATCTTATGTATTTCGAGACCCTTAAATCAAATCTAAAAATAGAATTTTTCTATTACCCACAGATATTCGATAACATCTACTTTTATGAATTACAATACGTAACATCTCATATTGCTGCATTTCTCGGCGTTTATGCGATGACGCACATATATAATGTTAAGACTTGCCTATTCCTATTTATTATATGCTAGCTCTATGTTTAGAGAGCATATTGTGTTTATTAGTAGATTAATAGCAGCTGAGTCAGTTACGTTTTCTGTATTGAAGGGTACTGAGATATTCTGAGTAGTGTTAATTTTTGTTAAAACGGTGTGTTGTTTTTAGTTTATTGTGATGGAGACTAGCTTTATGGACAATGCCTAGAAATTGCGTAAATAGTGCGAACAGTTTTTGTTATGTGTAAAACGTACTTTTACTCCCCTTGTTTGAAAGCATACGAATTTTATTTAGGAATTAAAGTTGGCGACCAAGATAAACTATGGGCCCCTCATATATGTTGAAAGACTTGTGTAACGTTGTAAATAGGTTGGTTAAGAGGCGACAATCGTAAAATGTTCTTTGCAGTACCAATATTAACAAATGTTAAAGGTACTGGACCTAAATCGACACATACTGTTAATTATTTTAATTTACCATCAGCTTTGCGGCCCGTTAAGCATAGTGATGAACTTTCTGTCCCAGTTCCACCAGAATCTTGGTCTTTGGATGAATAAGTCGAATCCACCGATTCTGAAAGTGACGGTACAGAAAGCCTAAAAATTTCCGATCCTTCGTTTGACCTGCCAGGATGTTCAACAGTGCCGCATTTGATTACACAGGGCGAACCTAATGACATAGTTCGAGAACTAAATCTGTCAAGATCCCAGTCAGAACTTTTAGCGTCAAAACTAAAAGGATGGAATCTCCTGACGGTGATGATAACATTACTTTTTACCGAAAACGGCAACAAGACTTCACACACTGTTTCCGTCAAGAAAGGCAGTTGATATATTGCTCCGATGTCAACAATTTGTTTGACGCGTTAGGACAGGAACATTATCCAAATGATTGGCGCCTGTTCATTGATTCCTATAGGCTTAGTTTAAAAGCGGCATTGGTACACAAGGGTAATAAATATCCATCATATGAAATGTGCAGATTTAAAGGTAATAGCCCTTCTTCTTGGAATGCAACTGGGATATACCAAATATTGTTGTTTTCTTTGTGAATGGGACAATCGTGCGCGAGATCGTCATTATGAACAGAATGAGTGGCCTCTACGTCAGGTATTAACTAGTTGATCCCAGTGCGTGTTGCTTCGATCTTGGCATATTAAGTTGGTACTGATGAAACATTTTGTGAAAGCTATGGACCGAAATGGAAGAGGATTTCTGCATTATAATTAAACATTTCCGAGACTTACTGAGGCAAAAATTAAAGAGTTCATATTTGTGGGTCCACAAATACGGAAAATCATTAAGGATGATGTATTTGACAGTGCTCTAAATGAAACTGAATTACGAGCTTGGAACGCTTCTAAATCAGTTACTGCAAATTTTTTAGGCAATGTGAAGGCGGACAATTATAAAGATTTTGTTAGTGGACTAATTAATGCTTATAAAGGAATGGGATGTAACACGTCTCTGAAAATTCACCTTTTGGATTCGCATCTCGATTTCTTTCCGGAAAATTTGGGTGCGGTAAGTGATGAACATGGTGAACGGTTTCATCAAGACATTTCTGCTACGGAAAAACGGTATCACAGTGTTGATTAAGCTGTCAAATGCAAGCTGAGATACTCGACAGTTCCAACAGATCGCTGCAGTCAACTCTTGCAGTAATCGATTCTATCCTACCCAAGAGCAAGTGTAGATCATGCTGATGATTCCCAAAAAACCATAAAACCGCCGTACACGGTTGGTCGTCATCGAAGATATTTACAATCGTCGTACGTCAGTATTTAAGCCAGGCCTTCGCAGAGGCTTCTATAATATATTGCTCAAAGGATTCTGTGGTATAAAAGATGCATGATGTTGAAGTTTCAAGCTTCTCATTGAATCAATTTCCCTCGCTTGCCTTCTCGGCTTTGGTCCGACGTATTTACACGGAATGGCAGAACCGGGGCGATGCCTAATCAGGCATGACACAAAACGTCACACCGTGTACAGAATCGCACATTCGGCTGGCTCGGCTTGGCCTCGCGTCGGTTGCTCGAATTATCTCTCGAATGCCGTCCGAACCGCACAACGTGGTGCGACCAAGGCGGTAGAGCTGGGTCAGGTTTGAACGAATCGTTACATAGCAACGACAAAACTGCACTAAAAAACGATGAAATCGATTCTGGCTGGTGCAGATTTGCAATTCCTTAGTGAGCATGGCAATGACATAGAAAATTACAGTCTAACAGTTCGGATCAGGGGGATGTAGCTTTGCTAATCGAATTTGTACCCATGTCTGAGCCGTAGAAATTTTTTTGCGTAGTTTGTGTTTTTGTAATCTGACAGCCTAACCCAAACGTGAAAGTTGGATATTGAAAAAACCGGGCGTTAATCAATTTTAATTACATCTCAAAGTGTGACATAATTCTCTTTTTGCATCTAACATTTGAATTGTTGTGCATCGAATGAAGCTGTATGAAAGATTCATTGACATTTTGTATTTATTAGCCACTGCAACCATAATGCTGCTTATTTTTTGTAGTGCATTGAACCAGCTTGCAACAGCGAAAGGTGAATACAGACATTATACGGATAAATCTCTCTCTCAGATAATATAAGAGCCCCTTCCCACTTCAGTTGGCCCACTTCAAGATTTGTACCAAAATATGCCTTTATAAACTAAAAATGACGAAACTCCTTACTTCTAAAACAATTTATTTTCTCAGAAACATTTCAGATTCACTCTAGTCGTAAAAAATACATATTTGAAATCACTTAGACCTATAACTAATAGAACATCTGAACAAATAAACAATGTGCGAGTAAATGCGCGAAGTTAACAAAGCAACAATTGGGTAACATCACCTTTATTTTTTATTACGGCTGGGGAATAATGTTAACCAAGTTTTGGCAAAAATTTTGTGTAAAACAATCAAATATTTCTTGAAGCTTTTGTCTCAGTTCGGTGATTGTACGAGCAGGATGTTGTCATAGAACCTTTTTCATCTCGTGCCACAAAGTTTCAATAGGTGACAGATCTGGACTGCTAGAAACCCATTTCAAAAGTGGTACATTATTTTCTTCCATCCATTTTATAGCCTTTTTTGAGGTGTGGCACGCTGCACCATCTTGCTGAAGCACAAAATCTTGGCCGGATGTTAAACATTCTTTCATCACTGGTAAAAGCGATTCTTCTAAAATTGCCAAATATTTGTTTGTATCCACATTTCCATCAATAAAATTAAGTTTTCCTCCTCCTTTTGATGACATACTGCCCCAGACCATAATGGATGCTGGAAATTTCACTTTTCTCTTCAGACAGTCAACATGGAATGCTTAATTTTTTTTGCGAATAGCTCTACTGCGACTGTCACCAACACAAACTTCGAATCGGGCCTCATCACTCCATTGTATTGCACACCATTGTTGAGGTGTCCATTGTCTATGTTCTTTAGCTCATCTAAGCCGATTTTTTTTTGGCAGTGGGGTTAATAGTGGCTTTTCTTTGGCCTATAAACAAGTTGTGCAGCTTTAGGGCTTTTACTTCACTTTTTTTATAAGTAAAAATTACCTTGCAAGTGCTAAATCCCAGTTTGTGGGCTCCTCTACGAGTTGTGGACCTCGAAATTCTCCTTCGAACAGCGTCACTCCACAGAGCACTTAATTCTAAATAATTGGCACACCTGTTTTTCACGATTATTCTTCTTAATGCTCTTCGGTCGGCATTTGTGATATTACTTTTTTTCCCATATCGTGGCTTAATATTAACTGGACCAGTTACGTTATATCTTCTAACAATATTTATCACACTGTACCGCGATAAGTCTAATAAAGTTGCAATTTCTGAGTGTGATTTCCCAGAATTAAAAAATTTAATTATCAGTAACCGATTTTATTCACTAATAACCTTTCCTCTACCCATTTTGAAAACCTTAACTACCCAAAACTATTTCAAACCTATTCTTACATCTGTGATTAATAAAAACAATTGTCATGGCTTTTATTTTTCACAGCCACCTATGCGTTATAGACTTATTTTGCATTGAAATGAAAATAGGTTGATATGCTGTAATTGCAACATGTGTTATTTTTATGCTGCAAATTTGATTAGGGAGTGATAAAGTTGGTGTTTTCTACGATATGTTATCAAAATATACATTGTTAATATTTTAAACCTATAACACCCTGCTACATTTTTATTATTTCTGTTTGATAGGAAAAAGGTAAGATTTCAATAGTTGGACCAACTGAAGTGGGAAGGGGCTGGTATAATGAAAGTACACACATTGTGAAATATCATCTGTTCCTCCGAATTAAAAAAAATAATGCAGAAAAACGGAGATTCGTGGATTCGAACCTCCGTCCTGCGGTTCTGCAATACTCAATTATTTCCATTACGCTACGACGCCTCTTGGTTTATTGAATCCTTATACCAATACACTTGACACTGACAAATGTCAAGCGAACGTTGGAGGCATATCAAATCTGATATAAACAATACATTACAGCACTCTTGAAAACCATACAATGCTGAATCTTTAAATAATGAATAAGAACCAATAGCGATCATTTTGCCTAATTTTTAAGACGGTCAGTTGGTTGGTATTTCTCTACCGTTTTTTTCGTTTTCTCCAGTTTTTCCAACATTTTGAACTCGCAGTCGTTTTAGTCGATCGAGATTTCGGAAACAGACGTTTACTGTATTAATAGTTTAAGAAAATAAGTCTAGAGTATTATATTTCTCCGTGACGAAACTCGATAAGGTGACCTACTTATTTGACAAAGGCATGCAGTCGTCAATAGTGCAGCCATTTAGCACATGCTACATACTAACAAGTCTAAGACAGTTTGTGTCTTCAGTCTGCGTGCTTACTTTATAAAGAGTTCAGCGCATCTAAGTATGGAATATTTTTTTTTTATAAACTTTAGGGCTCATCTGTGACGATGTAAAAATGTCAGCTCTAAATATGTATAAACAAGAGTATGCAGAAATCTTGAAAAAAATTGTTTTCCTCGTAACAACAGAAGATAGACACATCTGCTTTGTTTAAAAATGTGCACAGTAACGTATGTCTTTCGAATATCATAGCGAATTTGTTCAGTTACTTAGATACACGAAATGTTTGAATTTGCTTAGAAGAAAAAACGTACCCTTGGTTTTACGCATAAAAATAACAACTATCTTTTGGAATGGTTTGTGATTTACATCGGCAAGGTAAATTCGTGTATTTTGCTATGAAATGCCCTTAAACGAACCCTGAATATTGCTCAGTAAACTAGTAGTGATTTTTTTATACATGTCGCAGGCAGAAGCCTAAATACCGGAACACCGCGGCTGCTATGATGAACCCAAAGAAATTTGCACCTACTTATGGTCGGAAGACACGTGTTTTGGAATAAAAAATTGACCAATTGACTCCAATTTGTGGTGATTAAGCAGCATAAAGCCTATGGGTTTGCAGAATTACGAGTAACTGCGTGAAATTATCGCCGCATTAGCAACAAGTGCCAAAACCTGCATTTTGCCTCGGTTTTCGGCCATAATATTTTGGCTATTAGAAAGCCAACACTTGAATCCCAATAACACGTTTTTCCATTATTTGTTGTAGAATAAAAAGTTTTACCACAAAAATTGGTGTAGCCATTTTATGCGTCCGTTTTAATTACCCTATTGAACAACTTGTATCAATAAAACCCGACTTTACAATTATTTCTGGGAAATTTGATGATACGATTAGACTGAAGGCCATATTGTAAATTGTGCATGAGTTGAGCTTACGAATTTTTGGAGCTATAACTGAGTATCATCAGAAATCTGTCACAAGCCCCGAAGAAGATTGTGAACTCCATAAATTCTGAGGCGTCGTCTAGTGGCTGCAAAGCCAAGACAGCTATTTATTTGAACAAAAAGTCTCGTCCGCTAGGGATTTTCCTCTATTTTCTTACATCCCTACTGAGTAGAACCTTGAAATCCACTGGAAATCCGTAGAACCGGCACACATGGGCAATAGTGGTGATTCGCAATAATATCCTCGAATAGCCTCGAATCTGCTTCAATATATACTCGGATTATCTCAGGATAAAATATTAAAATGCACTGAAAAATAGTACATATTTATTCCTAAGAGGCAATTGACATCATGGAATTTAATCATCAAAGGGAATTGCACGGTGAACCTCTAAAACGGTCCACATCGCACAACGCTAATGCAGTGCGGCCGAAGCTGACGCCGGGTGAATCATCGCGCTTCAGTTGAATTGCCAATGTTTCTGTTTATCCTTGACCACAACATAGCAGTGCAAACACAGGCGTTCACGCATCCAAACGAACGACAAAATAGCTAGTGTGTGCAAAATGACATCAGACCCTTGTGAATCTTCTGTATACAGAGGTTTTTAGCTAATACCCTAGCTATTGAGCAGCTGCACTGCAACCGGGGTGGACTTCTATGACAATATATCAGGTAACCAAAGTTCGTGCGGTTGCTGTATAGTATATCGCAGATTGCCATCGATGCTGTAGATCGATAGCGATTGTTTGTTACCTGCTGTCACTTTAGTATGAATCCTTCTTTTCTCACACACATAAAAAGTTGAAAGTGGCGACGAATAAAACAGTAATTCGAAGTTGTTTACTGTATGATTCCAAACTTGGTACAAAAGCTGCAGCGACGGCTTGAAAAATATGTACCGCATTCGGAGATGGTGACATTATGTTAGTGATCGAACCAAAAATCATGGACAACGAGGATCTTCGACAGGTTGTGGACGCAAATTCCAGGACAACGTGCCAAGAACTTGCAGAAATGTTCAGAGTGAGTCCTGAAAATATTCGTTTGCATCTTCATCAGCTAGAAAAGACGTGCAAGATAGGCAAATGGGGCCCACATGAACTGACAAATGATAACAAATTAAGTCGTCTTACAATTTGTTCAGCAAACATTGCAGGCAACGCTAATGAACCATTTCTTAATCGGTTATTAACCTGCAACGAAAAATGGATCTTGTATTCGAATTCTGAGCATTGGTTGTCGCCTACTGGTTCGGTACCACACACGCCCAAAGCTTCTTTGAACCCAAACAAGATTTTGTTGTGTGTTTGGTGGACAGCAACTGGAATTGTCCATTATGAGTTTTTGGAAAGGAGTCAAACCATCGGTGCTAACTTGTGTTGTGAGCAGCTTCAACGAGTACAAGCAGCACTCATCCAGAAACAGCCTTCTTTGATCAATCGGAAGAAAGTGATATTCTTGCCGGATAACGCCAAGCCTCACACCGCAAAAATTATCCGAGAAAAAATTTCTGAACTCGCCTGCGAAACACGTTACCGCACCCGCATATTTCTCCCGACATTTCGCCCAGTGATTATCACCTTTTTTTGTCTCTTGACAACTGTATGAGGCATCAACAGTTCACAAGTCGAGATGGTGTAATAAATGCAGTCAATTTTTTTACTCCAAATCCAGGGAGTTCTACAATGCCGGCATACAAAAATTGGCTCATTGAATGTGATGGTAATTACTTTGACGAATAAATAGTAATAATAGAATAATTTATATTTTTCTACTAAAAACCGCACGAACTTATTTGGTTACCTGATGACATGATTGGCGCTTTTTTCTTATTTGAAGCTCCGATTCAACTCACAGTCCAAGAAGTATCTTCGCGTCTCCTCACAAAAATACTCCGATGCCAGAGGTATTCTTATTCAAAAAGGACACTATTCAACGAGTCTTCATGCTGCCTGGCTCAAAAATTCATTTTGACCTAAAAAGTTTTTATGATTTTTTCTATAAAGTCGGCGTTGCGAGATAGCAACTTTTTCAATACAAAAATACCATAAGTCACACTTAATTAAGGGAAGGGGGGGGGGAATTAGCTCAGTTTGAAGAGCGGGGGGGGGGATTTTTGTCCAACAAACCTGTGATTTATAACCTTAAGACTCCAGATAGCCAATTATTCGTAAAACCTGTAAGTTATCCCCTCGAGAGAGTTACACGATTTAATTTGGTATCAAAACAGAATTGTCAGTTTCAAACTCAGATCTTTACTTACCCAGCCTTCGTCATTGAGGACTGGGACACCACAAAGTAGCCCTCTAGCTCTTTGTTTCTAAACACCAAAAATGCTCAACGACTTTATTTTTCGCCCAACAAATTCCCCAAATTTGGCAATCCTGTCTTCGACACCGAATAACCATATGAAAAACGAAAATGTTGACGTTGCCAAAGTTCCTAGTTTTTGTTCAAACATGCAGTCACAAATTTTTTAACATATTGGGGGGTATTGTTATTATAAACTTTAGTTTTCGATTATTAATCAAGTGCGCGTCGAACGTACTTTCTGCGTGGGCGCAAGAGAGATATAGCATAGGGCTACCGCCAGCTGCATCTCTCTTGCGCTCATGCAAAATGTAAATGAAGTTCTCCCTTGACTAACAATTAAAAGTGGCATTACGTATAGTAAGCTGACTCTGCACGCAACGCAACGCTGTCATCAATTGACAAGGGATTATATGCGGCATAAGTTAGTCCACCCCTCTTAGAAAAAACTGGGCTGCGGACTAGTATAATAAAGAAATTAAGTGGATCATGATAGTCAAACAGGCTCATACAATAAGCTCAACAGATTTGAAAACATTGCAACCTAGCCTACTGCTCTACCGACTACCAACTGGAAATGAATAAATTGCTATCATCATAAATTGACTTCTCTCTCTGACTCTTTACAACCCCTAACATCCACACCTGCTAATTTTTTTCTGAAAATGATCAAGATCCTTTGAAACGTTAAAAACCAAGTTTCAGTGTCTTTTTTCCATGTAGCTCCACCGCCACTAGACCGACATTCAAATACTACAAAGCTTTTTCTTCCTTGGAGTAGTAGCAACTTTCTGTGAATGTTTCATCAAAATTCGAGTAGTACTTCTCAAGTTATAGATGGTTCAAGTACTAGTGGGCAGACAGGCAGATTTATCGTCTAATATCAAAAAAAGATAGCATTTCATTTTGGAATTTTGTCTCGACCATAATCCTTCATCGCACAGTAATATAGGTTACAACAGAGGTTTGCAATACCAACAGGTCCTAAGATATTGTGTCTGCAACACTGAAGATTTATTTTCCATTTTTTAACATCTTTTGCACTTTATTAATATCAAGTCGCTCACATCTTGTCAACTGTCGCCCTTTAAAGAAAATCCACACGAATCTTTTTTGTCGAGATTGACGCATAAGACCTAAAAAGCTCGTCCGTCCATAGAATCATCTTCAAATAAATATTTATATACCTTCTGACGCAATTTAGGACCTAACAACATGTAAATTCGTTCTAATGAGTTCTTTTTATAAAAGATTTTGCAAAAAACAGAATTAGTTTTGCAGCGTGTTTATTTTCTTGACACTATTACTCTTATACCTTCTATGAATCAACCAATGAGCGCTACGAGATCAATTTATAGCTTTAGAGTGGTAAAGCCGATTAGTCTTTGCATCTCCCATTTGGCGCTCTAGATTGACAAGGTAGCAGCAGCCCCCACTTTTGGTCGATGGTAATTTTTTCAAACGTACTCGTACTTCTCGAATGGCAATGATGGACGTTTTTAATGCACAAGCAGCTGTTATTGGGCGGGGTGGTTAAATATAATATATCTTCATTTTTATTGATTATATTACTCTATTTCCATTTGTTTAGTTTTTACTAATTTGCTAACTTCTATTACATACTCTATTAGCTCCAAGATGCAATAAAAAAATGATTTATGTATTACCAAGTCATATCAAGCTCCTATGTCGTACGTATACAATATTCATATAACGCGATTATTCTTACTGCTATGAAAATATATATAGGAACACAAGGGACATCTCATTACAGCTTGAGGAGTTGTACATACTCAACTATTAAATATTTACAGTAGCTCTCAGAAGTTTCCCTTTTCCTTGGAGTGAGTAGTGGGTGTTTCATTATTCACGGAGTCCTTTGGTCTAGTGGGACAACGAATCATATGAAAAACGAGCACTTGAGAGTTTCAATACACGAAACTTTAACATCAGATATATGAGGAAATTTGTCTTTATGTACTTTTGACAACTCAAATACAAAATACAATTTTCGAGAATGTAACCATTCGCAATCGAAGTACAGAAACGTAGTGATTCTTTGTTTAAATCAAGCTTTCGAACATGTTTATTTTCTTCAGCAGGACATACTACAAAGGATATTGAACGCCAATCAGTACTGCTACAATAACAGTGATAAAACTTTTTTCAACGTGAAGGTACAAGCTCAACATGCACACGTCACAGAATAAGATATTGATCAATGTGAAACTTGGAGAACGAAAACTAATAAATTGTGTAATTTCCATACTATTAGGTGTGGCATTTGTAAGGTTCTCGTCCTCGAAGTGCTTATTGATCAACACTTTATTTTGTGATCTCCGCATTTTGGAGACTGAATATCTTTTGTAGTATGTCCTGTTGAAGAAAATGAACAGTTTGGAGAGCTTAAGCTAGATAAAGAATTACTTTTGTGTGACCTGACTTCTATTGCGGTTAAGCATTGCAGATGTTTAAGTTGCTGTGGAACAGCGTTGTTATTTCGCATCCGTTTTCTTGGCTGTCAGATTTCATAGCGCTGTGGTGTGTCACGGTTATTTCGACTGGACGCCTCTAGACATAGCATAATGAGAGTTTGCGCACTGGATTGTCGCTTCGCTTTGCCTCAGCGGGCGTGCAACTCAGGTGGCACTTCTGTAATAGTATTCGAACTATATCACATGTAGCATTGATTGAAAATACTATGGTTCAGTTGCCTCTGATTGGATGTATCGTCTATGGTTGGTTGAGAGGATGGTGTCCAGAACACAATACCTAGTACCCTGCTCTTTGGATTAGCGGGGGCTTAGTAAACAAAGCAATTTGCTTGCTCAATTATTTTATCGAAGTCCGATACAAAATTGTTAGAAACATCCAAGCAAAACTAATATGCCTCATGTAACGGAAATAGGGAGGTAAAAACAAGCAAGGAAGCCATTCAACTTTTATCTGGTGACAAATGCGAGTGGATGTTTGTTTTCCTCTATGCCGTCGGACCCGTTATAAATAAAGCAACCATTTGTCACGATCCACCGAGCAGAAAGCTGCGTCATTAGTTTCAGGTGCGATTAAGGGACAATTAGCTAAAATCGCCGTACACAGCTAAAATTAAATGGGTATTCAGTAAGAAGGGTGCTGGCCCTGGGGAGATTATTTTTGCCATACGAAACTCAAATGTCGCTTCACCATTTCATCTTTGATATTCTAACAATGCTTTACAAACGTTTATCGCTTAATCGGGTTACGTCAGCAAGCTGGAATACCAGATAAGGCGCATGAAAGTTACAGTTAGAAAATTACAAGGCTGTGCGCCATCTAGGTTCGTTTTTGAATGGAATAGAAGGTCACCTGATTTCTCGTATTATATCCCCTTAACACTGTTTTATAGCTCCGAAGCATAACTTTACTATTCTCCAAAATGACGGAATGACGGGGTGTCAAATTTGGGCATTTTTGTACATTAAATCGATTTGTGCAGAAATTCAAAATTAAGTTTGATCCAAAAAAATTCGGTGGTATATAATGATCATAAGACCCGAAATCACCTACGCATGCGCGGCTTAGGGTTTTCATGTCAAGACGCATATGGAGAGGCTGCAAGTCCTGCAAAATAGAACCCTACTCATAATCACCAACGCCCATCCCAAATTAGACCATTCACAAAGATCTTGATATCCCATATCTAAGCGGTAATGTAAAACAACAGGCACAGCGGCGTTATAATCAAGCCGAATCACACAGCAGCCCTCTGTTGGGTGCTTCAGTAGAATACACAGTCGGGCAGCGTCCAGGCCGCGCCGCGCACTGTGATCAAAATTAAATTGTGAACTTCAGACCAACTAAAATTATTTTAGTATATAAAACCGATCAAAATTATTTTCTGTAGTAACAAAATTATTCTGGTAGTCAAATCAATAATACTTAATCTATTTCAAATGACTTACTTATTTACTTTGCTCTATTTCTTTCTTCTTTTCTTTTCTTCTTTCCCTTTTTCCCTTAAACATGTTTGGTATCTGGGTAGCCAGACCTGACAGACTATCTGACCGACGAGACTTTTAACTAAGAGCAAGGGTCCACCGGCTCGCTCTGACGAACATTGACGAATAGTATTAAATCGATTATAACTCAACAACCAATCATTAAAATCCTATAGTGTTCTATAATCTTTTTCATTTGGCAGAGTGTATTTGATTATGCAGTATAATACGACTTTCCGTTTTCAGGGAACGACAGAATTGATATACGTATCTGGATGGATTAGTTGTATGATGGAGATCTAGCTCCCTTCTATCACAAGGTCAACAGGCTTTGCTTCTCAGGACTCTGCTTCATTATGCCAGGTAGACCTGCCTCGCTTTGGCTTCCCATCCTAAGCGAGTCGAAGTTCGTACATCCAGAAGTGACAGATGCGATAGCTTCCTTGTTCCTACGGTATCAAGATGGAACAATCTACTTGTAACGATTTTTCCCTAGCCTCAGGTGGTTCAAAAATTGGATTAACAAAAGTTTCTTCAAGCTCTATAATGTTTTCATAGAGGGTTAAAGGAGAGGAACGTTCTTGAGAAACGCTGTACAGAACGAACTACCCTCGTTCACACATGTTTATCCGGACTTTTGAACTTCTTTATCACTTTTATCCAATACCGTGGTCAGTACAGCAGTTCAAACCGATTCATACTGCGTATTTTAGTTTGATAACAATAAATCATACGATATTGTAGGGTTTTAAGTTCTTGCGTGATTGATAGCACTTCTAGCGAGTTATGCATCTCTGAGAAACTTTGTACAGTTATCGATTTTTGATCTCCAAGTAATTTGTTCTCCTCTTGCCATTTTTCTTTCATAACTATCTTGTTTAATTTCCGAGTTTTTCATCATCATTCGTATTGTGTGCTGTGCACAGGTACAATGGAGCATGATCCAAGATAATTTCTGCTTGTAATCATCCTTTTATTAAAAAGAATTTCTGTTACCCCTTGAACAAGGTTTTATGAGTTATCATCAGCCTTCTATGGCCTTGGACTACTTTTGCCAATAATTTGTTTTTTGAGTTGTGAGTTGTTATATTATGCAGTAATCGAATTTTGAAACTCAAGACCAAAATCTTCATGAACCTATACGAAGTCCTATTAAAACATCATCCACGTTATGATTGATAGTTAGCGCATAATGAAAATGACCACCACCGGGATGTTATTTTTGCTTGCGGAGAATTCCTTTCGATTACGGTATTATTTTCCTCCTTGCGAAAGAGATACATGGTGAAAGATTCTCGAGTGCCTCATATCTTTGATAAATGCAAGGTCACGCTATGTACCCTTTAGTGCAGGCGATTTATAAATCCTGAGAAAATACGGGCTGGGTATGCATATACGGGCCAGGTTATATTTCAAAGCGTGATCGGTATGCAGCATGGAGGCGGTATGGTGCATCAAGTCGCTGCCTAAAGCGCTATCCAGAAGACGCTTTGTTATTCGAAGTATACACTTTGATACGCCTTTCATCTCCTCACAACATATTCCTGAAAAGGTAGCGATAAGGTTTTTAAGAGGTATTGTGCGTTCGGCCTTCAAGAAATATAGAATATTCTAATGAGAAGAGTGGCTTGGATTGCATACAGGAATATCAGAAGGTCATGCTTACATCACAGTATATTTATATGTGTATCAGACGCATGGTGTAAACAGGCTAAAGCTACGTGACTTGATTGGCTTAACGGTAGCTTAGTTGATCACAGATCGAACGCCACCATGCATCAGAGGTCAATCAAGTTTATGTTCCAACTCATGAAATCTGTTTTTTTGTTTATTAATCTTTGGATATGTTTACACTGATTTGTGATATCTGTCTATACCGTGCTCATCTAACCACGGAACGTACTGACCATGTTTACGCTTAGTGAGTTATGCATCTATTTATTATTGTATACACGTGCATTTATTATGCATCCGATTTTACTAAGTCGGGGTGCAAAGAAGCACGTGGGTGACAAATTGAACCAACGAGAAGGCGTCTTTAAATTAATATGGTCGACTTCTCGTGAAATGTCTCTCAAACTAGATAAAAATTACAGGGTTTGTGTTAGATGAGCTCCATATTAAACCAAGAAATACGACATAAATCCATCATCTTAGCCATAAAAACTTACTTTTATATTTGCGTTCTGACACTAAATTAGCGACCAGAATGATGTAATGCAGCTACGAAGAATAAGCATTTGTGCCATACTGGACCCAAATCTGATACAATGTCTATATTGATATGACTACAACTAATTTTGCATTTTATTGAAAATAATAGTGTTTCACTAAATTCTGCTTGAGAAATTATTTGAGGACGTGAATAAAGTTACAAACCGCTTATTCTTTAACAAACGTCCAGCTCTTTTACCAGTACAGTGGCTTTATAGGAACAGTGGCGACAATAGATCGTCAACGTTCTGATTGGTGCCGCCATTAGGAGGCAAAGTTTGTGTTGTTGCAGTCTTTCCATATTTTAAGGAGATAACGATAAAAAATTAGTATCAATATAAATAGGTGTATTAGAATTTGGCGAGGTACTTTATGAAAAGTA
Source organism: Acanthoscelides obtectus (assembly GCA_963669975.1). Classification (NCBI taxonomy): domain Eukaryota; kingdom Metazoa; phylum Arthropoda; class Insecta; order Coleoptera; family Chrysomelidae; genus Acanthoscelides; species Acanthoscelides obtectus. The sequence goes on from CAVLJG010000004.1 coordinate 79,032,232, forward strand.
ATAAATATATGGTTAAATACCTAGGTACTTATTTAACCTGTTTTGAATCTTGTGGCTTAACAGCTGGTTAAAAATTCAATTTTCTATTGAAAGGTGCGTGAATTTTTCGTACGTATACATATACTATCTCGGTATTATTATGGATCTTATAAAAACATTAGATTCAACGTGTTACTAGGATAAAAAAGATAGCCTTCATTAGTACCTAAGTAATTGGTTTAAATCTACATGTATGTATCTAGAGCAACGTTTTAAAACAAAATGCCAGGGTGTGCACTAGTAGGATGCACAGATTAAAGGGATTTTTGATGAAATGGTCCCAGAGGATCCTCAGTAGAGAGAAAAAAGTCGGCAGCAAAAATGAAAAGGGGAAAGTGGAACCAATAGATTCCTTAACTGTATGTGAGGTAAGATAAGCCAGTATAGCTTTGTATTCTGAATAATATGCTATATGTTTGAATTAAAGACGAAATTTAATGCACTATTGAATTGATAAAAGTTATGAAATCACTTACATTGTCTCTAAAATTTTTGGTGATATTGTTTTTGATTCACTTTGCTCAAGAAATGAGGGAAAAAGACGATAGAAAATTGAAGAATAATGCTTTTCCACCAATTTTCTCTTTTTTTATACTACAACTACCACGAAGATCTAAGGCCTAAACACCCATTGGGTACCGTGGGGCTATAGGGGGATACAGGGGAAAGGGGGAACGCCACACTAACTCTGGCGAGGGGACACGTTTGCATGCAACATGCATACATTCTGGCTCCGTCTACGAGATCCGCCGGGTGGTACCTCCGCGTTCGACAGTCAGAGACCGTCTGCCACCTACGGACAATCACAACATCCATAGCCAGGAGAAAAATTTCTCTCGGAACGGGATCCGAACCCGCACAGCGCACGGCGACTGATCATGGGACCGAAGAGTCTACTACTGCGGCCACCGCTGTTGCCTAAAGCCAAACCGAAGAGATAACCACCGTCACAAAGAGAAGTTCCTGCAAGTGTCTCACCTCTTGTTTTGGATAACGAAGAAGAAAATTTTGATCCTACTCCTACAAAGATATAAAAGTTTCAGCTTCAAGTAAATCACACCCTTTTTACTCCTTTAATACATCGGACAGTGTTATGGTCAGTTCTTTTCAGGAAAACTCAAGTGATGAAATAATTATGTCAGGATCTGCTGTGATATTTCAAGCAGGTTTAAAAAATACTTTGACATAGACTGTTCTCAAAATATGAATTTGAAAGATTTTTTTATCAATTAAATGGAAGAATTAGTAGATAATATATTAAATTGTGATAACGTCAAGCATGAATTGTAAGTAGGTGGTTCTTAAGCTTAAAATAGATAGTACGAAAAAAGTTAGTTCACGCCATTAATATGCAAGTAATTAATATAAAAGGCGTAATATATATTTATTTTGTTACACTTGTTCTGAAACCAATTTCCAAATATCCAGACCATTGCAATAGTGCTTCTGTTTTTATTTTTCAAGCAAAAGTATTATCTACTGGTTTTATTCATCAAAATCAAGCATCATTTCAATGTTTTATTATACGAATATAATGTTGTTCAAAACTTTGATACATGAAACAAATAAGAAACTCTATTTCTGTATAACCTGTGTTCTCTTCTCCATGCAACTACAAATAACAGATTTTTTTAACATAAAATAGCCTCGAGATCTTCTATTGATTTCAGATTTCTTTATCTAAATGAAATTGAGTAAAATGTCACCACTTTAGGAAAGGCATCCGCATTTACATTAACATTATTTGTTGACTTCCCAAATTTTTCTTTATCCAGTTTGTAAATAATAAGTATAATGACTTTATGGGCTAATTTTTTAATGAATAAACTTTCCATGCCAGAAATTGTATAAAATGTGTAACTATTTACAAAGGATGAATTTTATTTCCAAAAATAAACTGATGCAATGATAAATATAGACCTAACAATAAAGCCAACATGTTATGTTTCCGTTGCAAGTAACATCTAGAACACTCTCTAAATACTAAAAATCATTTTGCTTTTCTCTTTATAAGCATAATTTATTATATTATTATACTAATCTTGATCATTTATTTAAAAACAATTGAATTGAATCCAAGATCTGTAGTTGAAGGTATGGAAATATCAATTAATTCCATCCAAGTGATCGATCACAGGATAAAAAAATAAATACACTAATACCATCTAGAAGATGAACATGCAATGAAATGACCTCACTGACTAAATGACAAACACAAAGTTATATCATCTAAGTACCTACCCCTCCCTATAAAGCCACTATACTTACTAGGGAGCTCTTGCGCCCTCTCCTGAACAGTAGGACAGCTACTTCCAGCCTTGCTACCGTCACCGCGACGCAGCGTGGTCGTGTAGTCGTCCTATCGTCCAGTACAATGCGCGACATCGTCCTGTCAGTTAACCGAAACAGGGCTGGCTTGAGGAACAGGGTTTTCGCACACTAGTCAAGTAACTTGATTATTTACTCGATGTTCTTTAAATAATAAGCATTCTGTAATCTTATTTATGTCTACCAAGAATTTAATAAGTAGAATGTTGTGTATCAACAGTGAGATATTCAATAAAATGCTCACTGATAGCGTCATATCGATATATTGTATCAGTTTTCGATTAGGCCTGAAATTCTTCTTGATTAATGGAATTGGCCTCAACTTATGTGGCCAGACACAAATGAAATGAAGGTTTAAGTAGCTGAGCCATGTGATATATAAGTAATTATTGACTGAATAAGAGAATTAGGAGCCCATATTACACAAATCGTATAATGCTTTTTAGTTTGAGTCTCATTTTACAAAAAATCGACCAAATTTATTAGACCCATTTCTTCAAAGATTGTCCAACTTGTGCCAAGGCCTCAAATTTTGATCCCTGCCGGTCAATAGTAAAACCGGGTCAGAAACGTCTACTAATCGTGTATTAGATGCAAAGCCACGGTGATAACAGATTGAAGGCGCATCGCCTAATTGGCAAAGCGGTAGCTTGGCTGCTCACAGATTGAATGTCAACATGTGTTAATTGTCCGTCGAATTTATGTTCTATTTTCTTCTGGAGAGAAAAGTGGAAAGCTGCACACTCCAGGTAAAACTATCTGGCAATCCTTCGACCCAACTGACATAAGGGTAAATAATAATAAGCAGCTTTATTAATATGTTTACGTATACAGTGAACAATTATATCTCTATGAATCTTTCGAAATGGATCACATGATCTAAGAACCTGATTGATCCTATGCTGCATTTCTAGGAGATGGAGTCTGACGTGCAGTTCGGAATGTATGTAAATGACTAGTATGGTATACGTACTTTTAATTTATTGAGATATTTGGATTATGTAGCTGTTTAAAGGTGTCTTTTCAAATTGCCAAACTTCCGGCATCTCTTTTTCGCCTTCTTCAGGGCTTTTGGGTGAGGCTGCTTTCTGTCCGTTCTGGTAACAGATGACGCTTTGCGTTGCCTTATTTCCGTATACCTTATACCTTGGATAGAGGGTAGTTGGTATGCTTTCATTTATTGTCCACCTTAGACCAAGCCTATATATACAATGCTGATGAGTTGCGAAAAAGCAGGAAACACCTATCCGTGGTTGGCAGTCTTTGCTTGTATGGACGGAAGTAGTATATTTCTATTATTCGCACTTTTTTTCCTTTAAATGTGTTCGCAACGATACTGTAATTCATCATATTTTAGACTAATCGTGGCTGAAGTGAACCAATTGATGAATTAACCCACATAATACTGTACCGACCAACATGTGATCCTTCCTCCATTTAACTATTATGAGTTATCATGTTTTTGCCTATCATATAAACATAGATAACATTGAAGCACTGCGCTATCTTTAATCTGCTATTTGTAAAATTCATCAAACCTCCTGTTCAAAAAGCAATAGGAAGCATACACAATAGTGTGTTAGTGACATATTAATTAAAATGATATATTACAGTTTGTATTCAGCGGCGCTTAGCTTGAAATGAGTGATGCTTTCAGGCTACAGGCGAACGGATTATAAGCGATAAACATCATTATTGGTTGACGTGCCATAAACACAGGGAAACTGTCGTTTAACGACCAGAAACTTGGGGGTCGCACTGGTTAGTGCATTCGAATGGAAGAAACATGGACATAAGTTTAGCAACTTGGGCGGACAATTATGTGCAGTAACTAAGTCTAATTATTATGGAAATCACGTAACTGAAGGTTTACAAAACTTAATTTGCCCATAGCCTTGAACTTGTGGACGTATCTTCCTTTCTTTTTATACTGAGCTGGTAAGCTGCAATAACGAAAATTTTAATGAGGGTAATTAGGAAGGGCAGAAGTAGATCACACTAATAAAGGGGGCGGTCATATCTAATGCTATAAACAGCTTTCAATGTGGCACCGACGGCGTCCTTCCTGTCAAATCCGAATTTTTCCCGTATACTTTTGACAATTTGACCGGCACAAGTATTATGTAAAAAACCTATAAAACGTCAAAAGAAACCTATAAAATGTCATCTTGCGAACTAGGTAGTTTTTATGGTGAGAACAGTCATTCCACGTTTGCTCACAAGGATTGTTGTGAGCGTCCATCTGTGGAGGAATCGCTCAACTACACATGTACACGCATTGTTGGTTGCATATATTTTGTGAAGCCGAGTAGTCCTATAGTTTTAATCTGTTCATCTCTGAGAAGAAATTCATTCATTCACGGGAAATCACCACCGCGCCTGCGTTGGTTGTAATACTCGTATGTATACGACTTGTAATTCGACAGTGTACAGTGAATATAATTATTTCTTATCTCTCTCATTTTTTAAATTCAGCAAATTTGCATAGGTAATTTATAGAATTGATAAGAAAAACTGTATGCGCAGCTAATTTCAAGCTTTGAGTTTCAAGTAAGTGTTTTTGAGACAAGAATCCAATGGAATTATCATCAACACATATTATTAGCACACAAATCCTCAATATGCACTATGCATTGCCGTTAACTCCAGTAATGCCATCTCTGAAGCAGATTTTACATCACATCATAGCCAAAAATTGATAACTGAAGCCTCAGGATGCTTAGACAACACGTAGAACTACAAAACGAGTCCACAACGTGTTCAGCAGCTAGTTAACATCTTGTAGGAAAACCTACATAATGTCACAAAAAAGCAACATAATGTCAAAAAAATCGACATCGTGTCACTTGTCAAGAAACGGAATACCCGTGCCGCTTGACCTCCAACACACACTAACGCTGATCTTGATTCAGCAGGACTTATGTTTAAAGTTCTTTTATCGAGTTTTGGATTTTCCAGTAAAATTTATTATTAAATTTTTTTGATGATGCGCCTCAAAAACCAACATTTTGACGTTCATTTTACGTCAGCCCGAGTGCAATATTTATATTTGAACTCAAATCTGAGGTTTCAGGCTAAGGAAATATTCGAGCTGATAGGATACGGACTTACTTTTTTTGGGGAGGTTTCAAAACACTGCGCTCCACACTATATCTTAATAATATTGCTCATATATGCTAAAAATGACGTCATGTAGATAGACTATGCAGTTCACACGTAACGCTGTAATCAATTCAAAGTAGATCATGTTGAATACAAGCGAGCCCCAATGAGAAAAAGGTAAGCTACAAACATGAGCGAAAGAACAACTAAATGATCGAGCCTGTAATACAGGTTCAAAGAATCAGTACATATTCCCTGGTCATTTGAAATCATTGTGATTTAGAAAATTTCTTCTTAAACCTATCGACTAACGCAGATATATCTTCATTGTCTCCAAAAATAGACCTATAGCGCACTGATGAGTTGCTAACGAGCACGAAACAGCGTTGTGTGCGGTTGTTCATGGTTACAGTGACGGGAAAGTACACGTCCTTTTCAGATTGTGTCTATTTACGCATATATGTATAGATAGCCATGGCTGATTTGCTTTGCAAATATTTCGTACTCTGACTTCTTGACGGGTGGACTGTAATGGTGGTGAGACATCTAACTGTGCATAGCGTAGACCGTCGAGGAGTTATCAATTAGTAGCGAATCGGTCTTCTTTTAGCTTCATTGTATGCGATCAGGATGAAAATCATCTTGGCAAACCATTTATAGGTGCCTAAGGTCAGATTTTCAACTACTTGCGCACAATAATTGCATATTCTTTAGGGATAGTTCACCTACTTGACAGGAGCTCTTTGTTTTTCTCCTAGTAACCCCTGCATCGTTTTACAACCCACAATCCACATCCTGCAGATGGGACAACGAATTACACGGTAAATAGTGACAGGCACTATTCATCAAGGCTGGATGCGATTAATTCTTGTACACTCAGCTGACGTGGATGTCATGTTTGCTTAAGAGCTCACCAGCAACAACCGCTACGTAGGAGAGGGTATAGTGCAAGATCCGTATGTCACGATCAAATTTATTAATATATTATCCTGTTACTTTGACAAGATGTTAGTCAAGAAGATCTTGGACGGGTTTCACTGTTCCCTCTGTTTGCAACGATCTAATATTTTGTTACAAATACTGGACAAGTACGAGCACAATTTCACTAATCACAAAACAAAGACTGTATTATACACGTGTTGCGTGTGATTATTTTTGCCATGAATCTGTTCTTATGCCGTCTAGAGGTCATTGTTCACTGTTGTGTTTCATCGTCCTATGCACAATTAGCGCTCTTTGGCTGACTATTTACAATAGAAATTAGGATGGGGCGGGGGTCAGTAGGGGCAGACTTAGGCACGTATATACCAGGAGAACCGAGTAAATGAAAAACAAGAGACTACCCCAAAACTTGACGCCTGACTGAGCGCGCAGTAATCGGAGTGTTGCCAGCTACTGCGCATGCACAGGATATTCGAGAGTAGGAGAAATGTTAATCTCAAACTGACAACTTGTGCTGATATTACAGTTTGATAATAAACTAAATCGAAAAATCTCCCGCGTAGGGCCCTAAACGCTAATCAGCTTGGTGCCAACGTACAGATGTTACGCATAACTTCTGTTTTCATAGTTATAAATCTTATAGACCTTATCTTTTCTGAAACACCTGGAATAAATTCGTGCATATTTTGTTTAATCTTCTATCAGTTTGCTATTTGAGTTTTTCACTAACATTTTGGAGAATAATCGGAATTCCAAACAATGAACATTACTTCCCTCTCGCTAAACAATTCAACACCGCACAAAGCGAGGCTATTCAAAAGTTTTTCACAAATAAATAAATGACTGTAACAATTTATAAAACATTTCTGACTATTTACAACAAGTATTTACTAGAAATAAGCAAGGATTTGGTGTCCGTATGGTGGATCTTTCAAATCACAGCGTTGCCAGATGGCCCGAAAAGAATTTCTCAGAACAAGCACAAACATCGGTCAGAATTTCTACAATCTCAATGAAAAAGTCTTCAAAATCGCAGTCAATAAATGAAAACAGCGATGGGTGCTTTCTATCCGCGAAATGTGTCACATTCCCCAGAACATTATATCTCCTAAATTCATCAAGTAAAAATCTGCCAAATGTGGGAAAAATCCTCTAACATAAAGACCAATAAAAATCACCACTTAAACTCCAGACGTCATGTTTCGGGGTCGTTTTTTACAGCAGTGCCATCGCTGCTCTAGGTATATAGGCTCCATGGGCTTAAGTTCGATTTATGAATTATGTTTGTTATTAAATCTCAATTCTTCTCGTTCAACTGTTACCTGTGTGTACTTTTGTAAATTCTTCAGTTAAAAACCGTTGCAAGAAAATTGATGTGTTGTAGACATATAGCCCCTTTTTATTGACAGAAGGAATTTGGATGCGCAGTTATCCTTTGCGCACTTTTACATCCAATTTCCTACAACATTTAGAACACGCCCTAAATGCTAGGAGAAATCAGATATGAAGTGAACAGTAATGATGCATTCATGCAATTTCTTGTATGATAAATATGTTGAACAATTTGATTGTGACTTTACGGGAGTGTGTTGTTAGACGCACCTTAAGGACCTTGTATTAAGCATAACAAAGGATCTTTTGTGCGCATGTGGGTGAAACTCTGACGATCGCCACCTACCAACGGTTAGCTAAAGCTGATTCTCATCCTCATTTTATACGATGAGGACAACAGAAAAATCCTTATGTTCTCCAGCCTATAGCCACTCAGCGTTATGCGCTAAGTATAGATATGTTGTACCGCATCGCTATCACGGTGGACTGTCAAGTGGTCAAAATACTACCTATTCGCAGAGCAAGCCAGCAAAGGATTCTTACGTTCATATGCAGAAATAATCGGCTAAAATGGACATGTTTGCTTTCCGACTCTGTAACCATGAGTTGCTTATAATAATAACATGTATTTCCCAACAGATACAAAATCCGGTTCAAGTATAAAAAAACAGATCTGGACAGTGAATGACATCATACAACAATTTATAAAGGAATGACAGGGATGTGTACGTCTGAGCTCCAAACTATCAATATCAAAAAGATTTAGCAAAATGTTGTACCCAAGTTCAACTGAACATGTCTGAGGCTTTTCAAATTCTAGATATATCGAAAACCTTTGTAGTTTATCCTGTGTTTCTTTGTGACACTGATATTATGGAACAGAACTCCAATTTGGAACGTACGAGGGGTACTAGAAAAAGATCTACCTAGCTATCAAAAAAGTTGTCGATGCCTAGTTTTAAGTCATCATCTGAGTCAAAACGGCGTCTAGCTATTTATTTAGTAATCGGAACGTCAGACAGAGCCAAGTCTAGGCTATAGGGAGGAAGGTCTCAAAACGAGGCTGCATTCATGCACAACTGGTCTAGTTTTGGCAGCCTTATGCCATTGGCCGCATTGTCATGCAGCAAAAACACTTCTCGACTGCAAAAATGGGGTGTTTTCAGGTTGATTGCTTTACGTAAGTTTTTCAGCATATTCGTATGGATGTCCGCATTTATTATTATCCCTTTTGGCATATATTCAATAAAACGACATCTATGGTGCCCCAAGAAACTGTTGCTATCAATTTCCTAGCAGAGGCTAGCGTGCCTATTTGGGGAGAGATATCCTTTATGAACTCACTGCTTGGATTCTGGTTTTGTCTCAAGATCCCAGTGATGTACCTAAGTACCGTGGCGTGTCACAATTTGTTAAAAAAGGTCAGAATCATTGGTCTTCGTTTCCAAGTGTACTTCTTAGATTTCCATCCTGCACAATTTTTGTTCAGGTGCCAACTGTTCCGGAACACACTTGACTGACACCTTACCCATGCGTAATTTCTCATGCAAGATGGGCTCCAATATAATAAATGCCATACTAAAGGTAGAGACTTTCAGACGACGATCTTCCAGAACCATGACTTCAACCTTTTGAGTCAGTTCAATATTTGTTGTTGTTCTGGGTCTTCTAGGATCGTCTTCTATGAATTTACGCCTCCGACGAAACTGTTTCAGCCAAAATTTTATTGCGTAATACGGCACAGACGGCAACCATTCTCTCGAGAATTGTTATTGCGACACTCTAATTTTAAGTTTCCCTACAATTCACTTCATAAGCTGGTTACCATACTGAGTCACAAAAAAAGGTAAACAGCTACGTTTGTTTATCCGATTTTAATAACTTTTGGCATATATCTTCAGTGTCCTTTACAAGTGAAATAGTTTAATTTTCAGCTTGATTCGTCAACTGACTGCAAAAGCTGGTCCAATAATGTGTTGAGGATCCACGATTTCCTATACACTCATTGACACCCCTGAGCATCGTGCTGGTGGTAGATATCCTGTTGGGGTACTTCATTCCAGGCTGCCGCAACTTCGTGAGTGAGAGCTGCTAAAGTCTGTGGAAGCAGGCGTTATGTCGGAAATTTCTTCCCAGATGTTGTCTTCCGATCTTGTAGGGTCCTTGGACGTGTCACATAAACATTGGATTTCAAACGAAACCCCATAGAAAAAATCACAAGACGCCAAATCGGAAGAGCAAGCCGGCTACTCTAAATCACCCCTAGTTGAGATGAAGTGTTCCCTCCGAACAGCTGCACCGTTTAGATGAAACTAAATGTCCCATCAGTCCCATCTAGCCATATAAAAAAATTCGTGTAACATGTTTACATACCGGTCTAAATTCACTGTCACTACGACTTAACTCTTTTCAAAGACTCAGTTACCAATATAATCACAGCTACGGAAATTGCACACCACATTGTGACTGGTGTCAGCCCAGTAGTACATGATTTATTTGTTGACGGATCCACATAGATTAAAACCGGCTTCATTGTTAAAAATGCAATAGCGGCCTCAGTAACGAGTTTGAGAAAACGCCCACGCGCGTTTATCTGTGAATTGACGTCTCGTTCAGAAAGTGTCTCCACAATTGCCATATTGTAAGGATGGAAATGGAGACCATCATGAATAATTCTTCTTACAGGACGCTCGGAAAGTCCAAGCGCAGACACATGTTGGTGCGCAGAACGCCGTAATGATCGAAACATTGAAGCTCTCACTGCCTCACTGTTAACTTTTCTCAGGTGATCTAATACGCCGCGGGACTCCAGTTCTTCGTGCTTGCAGTTTTTTAAACATAGTGACCCACGTAAGAATTGATTTCCGGCCCGGTTACAGGGGCGAAATTAAAGGGATTCCGGAAAGCGCTGGATTGCGGTCACAAAACATCCGCCCAATAAAACAGGTCTCAATGGCAAAAGCTTGCTTCCAACGTATGATGGTGACAGAACTGTGTCGACTGAATGGCGCATATTTTAAAAAGGTTATGCTGCCGCACCCTGTACAAAGCTAATAAGAGTCTTTTAGCTTCTACCATGTACTATACAGCACTCATTTCTTTGTGTACCTCATTATTCTTTTTTTTTCTGGTAGAATAATGATACTAAATATATTAAGTGACATATAAATCCGAATACCCAGTTTAAATGGTTTTATTTTAATAAAATTTTGTATAAGTACTTAATGAAGCATAATAAGTAAATGATAAAAATTTCAAAATGATTGCACTGCTTTAAAGCCCTTTGACCTTTAATAATGTGTGGATGCACCCTGATGTGCTACGCATTCTCCAACGCGCCTAGGCATGCTTCTGATCAGGTGGTCAATGTCCTCCTGTGGTATCTCATTCCAGGCAACCACCAACTCCTTTCGAGTGCTTCTAGAGTCTGAGGAGGACTTTGCAAATTGAGCAATCTCCTACCCATCATATCCCACACGTGCTCAATTGGGGATAAGTCGGGAGATCTTGGTGGCCATGGTAACAATGTGACATCATTATGTTGAAAGAAGTCTATTGTGACTCTTGCAACATGTGGTCGGGCATTATCTTGTTGGATAGTTGGATCTGCCAAGGTGTCAAGATAGGGTAAAAGATGGGGTTCTAGAACTTCGTGGATATAACGCTGCGCGTCCATGTTACCTCTGATGAAGATTAAAGGTGACCTGGAACCATAAGCTATAGCACCCCAAACCATAACTCCAACAGTGTGATGAACATGTCTTTCAACAAAAAACTGTGGATTCCTCCTTTCACCACGTCGCCTTCTAACCCTGGCACGACCATCGTGCATGCCTAAACAAAATCGAGACTCGTCACTGAAGACAATCCTGTTCCATTCCTGATCCCAGAGTGACCGTTGTCTGCTCCACTCAAGGCGATTACGTCGGTGTTCTCGAGTTAAAGGGAGGACCCAGTGTGGCCGGTATGAAAACAAGCCAAAACTTCTCATTCGTCGGTAAACACTTCGCATGCCAATAGGTCTTCCGTGTTCTGCAAACCATTCATTTGCAATGGACCTGGTAGTGGAGAAACGGTCCTTTAAGGCCAACAATCTTAGGCGGCGATCTTCACGGTCTGTTGTTCTACGGCGGCGTCCAGTGCCCCGTGCTCTTTGCGTACCGCCTTCTCAAAGCCATGCCTGACAACACCTAACCACAGTGTCTACACTTCTTTACACTCTAACTGCAATTGCCCGAAAAGAAAGTCCAGCTTCCCGAAGTCCCACTATACGGCCCCCATCAAACTCACTAAGTTGACGAAATCGTACAGGTCTCCGTACTCTAGGCATCGTAACCGATCGTAAAGGATGTCAAGAACCAAAATCCGCCAACGTTGATTCTTTACTGCGGCTGAAATATTCATTTTTAGAGCGTTAGTGAATTAAAAAAAAGCAATATAAAAACCGGAATGTCCAACTGATAAGGCTGAAAATTTTTTCACTTGTTATTTACAGTAAGATGGGTGTTCGGATTTATATGTCACTTAGTATAATATAATCCCCTACCTGTAGATGATTATCTTTATAAATAAATACAATAAGAGCCAATTTAACCAAAGAGAAGACCTTATCATAATGCAATATGACGGAAGCTGTCAAAGCTCTCTGAATGTCGGTGACTTCTATTGAAATGTTGAATAAAACAAGATCACTTTTTGATTCCAACATGATGCTTTTGTACGGAGAAAGCATGAGAACTTTCATGTATTTTGCCAGTTATAGGTCGATTTTCTAGCTTCTAGCTATTGAATTTGTAAGCATGTTTGAACGTTTCTGAATGCATGGAAATGTCGAATTTGTTTAGTTCTACATACTGAGTGTATATCTTACCATTATAGCTACAACATATGTTGAAATGTGTGGATTTGTCTGAATTTTGCAAGAAAATAGAATATAAAATACATTCCAACCAATTCCTCATCTTCCTTTACAACACAAAAGTAATCATTTATTATCAATTTATGGCTTAATCAATTTCTTCAAAGCAATCAAAGCATTATGTCCTGTCCATCCTAAAACACCGATATGTGTAAAACGTGTCAAACCCTACATCTCCATGTGATGCATAATGCAATTACTATAGACATAGACAAAAAACTATGAGTAATTTCTGAGAAATGCCTTCTGACTCCAAACATCATAAACAATAATAATGTATCTTGTTTGGTTGCCCTTTTTGACTGGTGGGGATACCTATCCGTCACTCGGAGGGTTGTCAAGTCTAACGACGATCACGTCCCGAGGTGGAGTGTGCGTAGGAACCTTGAAAATAATCTTTTATATTTGCTGGTTTTGAATTCGAAGTAATAACACAAATATAGTACCTTTGATAGTTGGAGAACACAAATATAGTACCTTTGATAGTTGGAGCTAGACTGATAATGAATCTTGAAGAATATTTGAAAAGTGTGAAAACCATCATGGTCTGTTGTATCTTCAAATTGAAAGAAAATGAAGTACCTGAAAATCTTACATACAGTGGAACTTCTTCATAGCTTACTATCCTGATTATGATCATCTTGGGCAGATGTGTTGTATCATCAAATTGATGAAAAAATATAAGAAAGCTCTTATATATATGACCATCTTGGTAGATCATTAGATCCGAAATGGGAAAGATTTCCTTTTTATAAAAATATTTTAGGTAACATCTAACCGTTGCAATAAATGCATAAAAACTGTGACATATATGATTTATCGCATGATCCGCTGCCCTATCAACACAAAGTTAACACACAGGTCGTGTAGCCGTGGGAACGCAGTGGTCGGGATGACAAGTCACGGCAACAACTGATGATCTGGGCAGGTCTGGTAACAACGTGAAGTGAAGTGAAACTCACTAACTTCACAAATTTGAAGATTTTGTACAATTTATTTGAAAATGATGAAAGATATGTCTGATTTGGCAAGGTAATGTCGCCGCGCAATGGCAATGGTCTTTTTGGACGCTGGCCAAGCAGAGTGAAAAGAATTTCTCACACATTAGCCTTCCACCACTTACGTGTCAGGAAGGAACGATTATAACGAACTCAAAGGCTAATGCGGAAGTGCTTGCCAAAATCTTTATTCTTTGCTGCCATATCCATCATGAACTCCACCACCCCCCCGCCCCCCAAAGCCCAAGTGGCTCCCTACACTATGCGGGAGGTAACATTTAGGCATAAGACCATAAGGGGGCTTTTCTCGCTCGATATCAACAAAGCTCCTGGTGCGGACTTGAATCCTGCCATTGTCCTGAAGAGGGGTGCAGCGGAGATTGCTCCAGTTCTTTCGCGTCTCTTCCAGATATCTTATGAATCCGGACCTTCCGAGAACTTGGCTCATGTCCAACCCAACTCAAAAAAAGTATCTTCGCCCGACCCTTATAACTTCAGGCCTATAGCTCTGCTTTCTGTTATAAGTAAAGTGATGAGAGGTGCATAAGTTGCGAGATTCTGGACTACCTCGAACATCTCGGCTTGATTAGCGGCAGGCAGTATGGTTTCCGGCACCAGCCATTCACAGGGCACCTCCTAGCTGATGTCACGCAATTGTGGAGTAAACTAATCCAGTCTTATGGTCAGGCTCATGTCGTTGCTCTTGATATCACGAAAGCATTCGATCAGCTATGGCATGATGCGCTGTTATGCAAACTTCCTATCGCCTCTCTGAAAAGCTTTACGGATGGGTGACTGACTTTTTCTCTGGCCGCAAGGTATCCGTAGTACGACGGGATCTCCTCTTCATCCCATAAGGTCAACGCGGGTATTCCCAAGGGATTGGTTTTGGCTCCGACACTGCTCCTCTTGTATATCAAAGATCTCCTCCTGCACGATCAATCAGATCCACAGTTTTGCTGATGACAGCACGCTACATACAGGATTTCAGAGTGACAAACCAATCTCTGCAGCTTAGCTGGAAAAAAGAAGACTAGCGACGAATTCCTCTCTGAAGACCTGGAGGTAAAAACTCTTATATAGTTCAATGCTTCCAAAACACAACACTGTACATTGACGAACACCTACCTGACGCTCATCCGGTTTCGGTGGATGGCCAGGTTTTGCCATAGAGTCGTTCATTTCAGGTGGTCGGTGTCTATATCATCAAGGACTTGGTCTGGCTCGAACACATCTCGTCAATAGCGGCAGTCAGGCTATTTGTTTAAAGCTAAGAGGTAATTTTCTCCGCATGACCTTGTCACTCTATACAAGGCCCAGATAAGGCCTATTCTCGAGTATTGCTCACACGTTTGAGGTGCTGCCGCCCAGACTACATTATTTAGACTCGAAGCTGTCCAGAGGAGGTCTGTCTCACAGACAATCTTGGGACCCTTTCACACTGGCGGTCCGTCGGCGATCTAGCTCTCTTCTGCCGCTACACCAACAGGCCTTGCTCCTCAGAGCTCTCTTCTATGATGCCGCCGCGCGATGTGCCTGCCATACATACCCGCCTGACTTTGGCTTCCCATCCTAACCGTGACTTCGTACATCCAGAACTGGCCAACCTTAGGCAGTTCAAAAACCGGATTAACAAAATTTCTTTGGGATCCTCATAGCAGCCGCGGTGTCCGGAATTTAGGCTTTTGCTTGCTCGGCTGCTTCGGTACAAAAAAAAGGACTACAGAGGAAGCTTCCTACCTCAATTGTAGGTGGAAAGATAGCGCACCATAATCACTACTTACACTCGGGCCTTAAAAAGACTTTAACTGTAAAGAGGGGAACCTTAATGGAATTACCAATGTAGCCAAAAATAAAATCGTACAAGTCGAGAAAAAGTCGCTAAAGCATACAAAAATCGCTAAGTCGGCGACAGTGTTGTTTTGACTAAAGAACCCAACACTGAGTCACGACTAGGATAGTGATGGGACATTTTATTCATACTGATCGGTGGACGAAAATAACTGAATGACTCACCGCACTGCAAGTGGGGAAAGTGCTTTTTCTCAGGTTCCAAAAGGACTGGTCAAATAAGAATTCAATCTGACAAGCAGGACCATGTGTTTAAATCAGGTTTAAGTGTTTTATGAATTATTTTTATTGATATCGATGAATTTCTAGAACATCCAAGGGTCTGAAAAATCTTTGGAAAATTTGAAGATCCCAGAAAATATATAAACATAATCAACAGTCAAGCTAGTCAGAAATCTTTCTAAAACAAGTACCGAGAACCACAGGTCCCAGGGGCGCGGGGGGAAGTGGACAATCTCTGGCATGTGAGGCAACTTGAAGTGAGACGAGATTATAACTGAGAAAGTGGCCAAAAGAAAACTTACTGAAGTCAGCCATGTATGGCCTAAACTGTTATATATTACCAAGCTATTCAATCGCGTTTTCTTGCAGTGAAATTAGTGTTGGACTGGCGTATACTCTGTATTTTATAACAGAACTAGTTTATATATTCATGTTCTTTTGGTGCACATGTTAAACTAGTTTTTCACTCATGGTAAAAACATACACGATTTGAAGCAACTCATGCTGGTATTATCTACTGTCTTCTGCTTTCATTTCCATCTTTGAATCCAGCCGTGCTGTTTGCTCGTAATTTACTATTTTTTTCGATGATTCATCACCATCAACACGGAAAAGGACAAAGAAACGAAAAATATGCTTCATTGACAGATTACTGCACGCGACACGGCATAAGAGTTGTTTAATGTTGTTTTGGGAGCAAATTTAGGATCAAGGGTATTAACTAAGGTAGAGTATTTTGAACACAAAAACTGTGCTAGTTTTATCAGAAGAAAACTCTATATCTCTGAGCCACAGGGTGTTGAAATAGCAATTTGTTCCTTCTTGGAATACTTCAAATAGTGATGTGCTTTTTAGTTCCTTTCATTAAGTTGCGTTCAGTTCTAGGAACTAGTTCGCGAACGAACTACTTTACGCAACAATACCACAAGAAATGTATAAACAGAAACAGAACAGATATTCCAGACTTTCAGTCGAGATAGCGTAAAAACGATTCAATTCATATTTTTTAACCGTTCCAATGCATTCCACTGATCGCAAATCTATTTTCCCATGACTAAAATCATGAGACACTCGATACTTGATATTGAACGAAAGTATTTATATGGAAAATCGTTAAACAATCTAACAGTTTGTGAAAAGAATAGTTTACTGTAAGTCGTAGTTTTTTGCAGGAATCTGGTAATCTAATTGCTGGCAGCTTTATCATAAATATTTCGATATCCTTCAATAAATTGCTATAAAGATAGTGCGACTGGTGAACCACAGTGAATATAAACCAAAAAGGTCTCAACTCTAATTGCATGTATGGATGTTGAAAATCTTGAATAGTTTCGTACCAGTACCAATTCAAGGTGTCAAAATGTCGTTGAAGAACTGGAAAGAAGGAATAAAGAAGGATAAACTATAAACACATAACACACGGTAGGTAATGTTAAATTAGTATAATCGCATATGAGTTACAAAAATTGAAATAAACATGGATAAACGTTCAGCAAAACAGAAAAAATAGTTTTTTAAATTTTGGCTGAATTTTATTTAATTGCATACTACTGCATAAATTTGACAAAGATATCTTAAAGCCTATTCGCTGTATTTAATGAGCAGCTACCCTATTGGTGTAAAATAGTGGCGACTCGTTTGGTGAAACTCACCCTTAGATTGTTATGTCGTATTATCAACTCGAAATATTCCAGAAATGATATTTTACCCTGACTTAAATCGTCAAGCCAAAGACGTATCTTAATATGTCTGTTTACTGTATGCTGTGAAGAATCCCACTAATTGCTATAAAGTTACTTACAAAATCAAGGAAATTGTATGTGTGTCACATACCCAGTTATATTTAAAAGGAAGTCTTTGATCACGAGAGCGCAACGAACGTTGCCTGAGATCACCATTGCGTAAACACCATGTTTATTTTAAGTGGCAGCAAATATACCCAGATTTTAATGAAAAGGGACCAAGGGCGCTTCCAGGCTGTGTCTGGGAGGAGAATGTTAATTACAAATAAAAAACAGCGTCGTTGTTAGACGAGACTTTGTTTTTTGATTAGGGATTAGATGACATCATAGAGATTGTATCTTAAGAGGTGCTTTCGGAATATCTCCTGACTACTTGTTTTTTTGTTACGTTGCGAGTGATGCTTAGCTGAAAGCAAATACCTAGATGAACACCATATGGTAGCTACTGCTCTCATGCTATTATCACTCCATTGATACAGCAAAAAGGTTCAGAAGTGGTTTGATGAATTTGATTTACGGGAATCCCTTGACATCATATCTCGTGGCATTAAAACGGAAAAATGTAACATTACTATTTATAACACGAAAGTAAAGACCGTTTCAGTGGAATTTAGATTCGCAATGCCATTAGATGAGGTTCCAGGTTCCAGCTCATCCTTTTCACAATTCATGATGAACTAACTTCCTGCCCCGCAGCACTACCCGCAAAACGTGTTACTAATAAATGAAGTAACCAAATTTGCCAACCAGGCAAGTTGGATGTCAACTATTTATTCATTTATGAAAACGCACTTACTCAAGAGACAGATATCCAATTGCAGATCAGGGAAAAAACAATAGAGTACAAAATAATAACGAAAAACAGAAAGTAACATAAATGTACATCATTTAAAAATCAAATTAGAAAATATCTTCTGTATGAAAAAGGAATAGTCAATCTTATTGTTGAGTAGTTTGAAAAAAAGTAAGGCCGCAAGTTCTGTGCGCTTTGACAGAATAAATTAAAGAACTTCAGAAGACCGTCATTTCGAAAGCCATGGGATGGATAGATATCATCCAACTTGAACCACAGGAATTTGGAATTGAAGTTTTTCCAAATTGTTTGAATTCACTTCGTAATTTGGATCTTACAAAAACGGAATATAAAGTAAGCACCGTTTGAGGCTCTGTAAGATTTTTAGAATTCCTGATTACAAAGCCTAAGCTTTTATACGCATCTGATATTATATTGTTGATGTGGCAAATAAATGATAGTTTTGTGTCAACAATAACTCCCAGGTCATTAAATTCATTGTTTCAGATTGAAGGTGTGTTACTTAAGGTATGTTAGTGTTAGCCTTCTTATGAAAAAGAGTTTGAAACATTCATTAATATTAAGGAATAGTTTGTTAGTCTAACTTCAATTCTAAAATTTATGAAATCGGTCTGTAATAACCCACAGTCACTCTTGTCAATATGATGAAATGATTAAAAGTTATCTGCAAACAAGAGACAGTTGCAAGTCATGGTGGATGTTATGTCAGTTACAAATATGCTAGCTAATAAGATCCCCAACGTAGATCCTTTGTATACTCCTGATGCAACGTGGGTTTTGGTCGAGTGAAATTCATGGTGGTCTATAAAAGATTCACTACGACCTAGCTAAGACTTGGAAACATTAGGATTCCGAACAAAGACTGCATATATTATGAAAAAGTCAACTTGGCCTCCATCATCTATAACCTCAAATGCAAATTGAGTAATTGTCCTTAAACTAGTTGTAGTAGACTTTCCTGAAAAAGGTCCACATTGGTTCGGAACCAACATACATTCTACGTGACTGAATAATATACTGAAGTACTGGAAATATCATTTAGAATAATTGAGGAGCAGACTTGCAAAATGTATTTTGTCCAAATTTTCCATATTTGGGACAAAGGTGGCTCTGCATTCCTATGATGAAATTCTAACTCTTTACGAACATTTTAACAGTCGAAAGGCATTTAGTCCCCGTATTACTAGAGGGGAAATAACACCTTGACAAACAAACTGACTTAAGTCCACTCACATTGTACTTTCAGAGTGCATTTAGTCCATAAACAATGACAAAAAGCATTTTGATGGGGTTTTCATTCATTTTATCAGAACCTGTTGTAGTTCGGTGTTGCCTTAGAGACTTTTTCGAATTTTCATTGTTGAAAAATTAAAGTGCTGTTTTTGGACTAAAATGGAAGAGTTAGAAGGGGAGCATATTGTTGGTGATAGTGTGGATAGGGGTAGTAGCAAAAGAAAATGGAATACAACAAGCCGTGAGAGACAAAAACAAATAAGTTATTTGTTATGTTATAAGCCTAAAATATTTTACTACCTTTCGTTTCATTTTTAAGGTATTCAAATTTGGACACCAATATAGTCAATTTCAAGGTAGTTTGTAATCATAAAAATTCTAATCTTGATTGCAACGAATTCTCAAAAGAAGCATTGCTGAAAACTCGACAAGCATTTTTTGAGAGCTCTGAGAAAATTACGCAGGACAACTTTCTTGCAAGCTACATGTAGATTAAGAAGCCAAAACGAAAACGAAGTCTCAAGGAAAATGGAAAGTCCCGTAATTTTTCCGTAAATTGTTTCGTAAGTATAGTCATCTGGAATGTATTTTAAACTGTCACTTACTCCCGTTTTTTTTTCCCAGATATTTCTTGAAGGTAGTAAAAAACAAATTTGCCAGAAATCATTTAGGCAATATGTGAGAAAACACAAATTGGATCAAGTCTTACTGAAAAAAGAGGAGGCGATAAAAAATCTCACAAATTTATCAACAAGTTTAATGAGGTGAAAAATTTCATCAGCAACCTGAAAGTAAAAAAAGGTCATTACGGCCGTTTCAAACCAAGAAGTATCTGCTTATCTCCCGATTACAGCATTGCTGAACTTTGCAACTTCTATTATGAAAAAGTGGCTAATGATAAAAAAGGAAATTATAAATACTTTAGCAGGGTCTTCAGTAACCACTTTAACATAGGTTTTGGTAGTCCGGTTAAAAATGTATGTAAGTTTTGTGTTAGAACAGCAACGAAAAATCAGTAATGCGAGGAATATTATCGATAAAGGCCAACTTGAGCCCCAGTTGAAAGTTCAGAACGTTATGGCGTCTTAGTTCCATAAAATAATGAAAGAAGAACCTCCTAACTTCAATTTGCCCACTCGCGAAAATACTTCATAGATAGCCATATCGAGTTGAACCTAGACCATATTCTAGATGTGAGCTAGATGTTTCTTATTATCTTTCTATTAAACCAAGAGTGTAGAATTTATTTTTTGATGTGAGTGGCACACCGACAGATACCACCTAATTTAATATCGCATAAAAACTGCTACAGGCTTAATCGATATTGTCAATTTCATATACAATATGAACATTAGCGTTAATTATGGCATTATATTGTTCAGCAAAGTTCGCTCAGGGATGGACGATGGCGAGAATTCCGCAATTCCTCCGCCAAGAATGGCGCCGCAAGCGACTTCTATCAATGTTCAGGAGTACAGCACAGATTATTAGCCACGGATTGCGCCGAATACTAACACATAACAGACAAAACTAAAACGGCAATTGTTTACAGGATTCTGATCAGTGATACTTGAGCCCCCTGTAACCCTCGAGTTGAATTATATTTATAAACAAATGTGTACAGGATGTTGTTAATTATGCTATCTTAAAAAATATGTATTCGTTATAGAAATTAGTCATTAAAACACACAGTTTCCAAGTTTTCATCCACGTGTATTCTGTAAAATAACCTACAACATATAGTAAGCATGCAAGTGATTGCAAATGTATTTGAAAAATGGCTTCAAGTCTACTGATAGGTGGCTAAATATTCTGTTACTACGTTTGTCTCACCAAATTTTTGAATCAAGTTCAGTTTCATAGTTTGCAATATTTCCAAGTGCATCGCATAATAGACTAACTTAAAGAAGGCGGTTCCACAGTTACATTTGAAATATTAAATCAACACCCTCTACGCCATTATCAGACCAACCAAAACCAAGGTAAACTATACCTGCTTGCTTATTAAAACTAGTGACGCACTTTGGCGCTTCAAAAGAAATACGAAATATTTTTAAAGACGACAAGTTCATCTGTATGTAAATTTAAGAATTTTATAAAAAAATGTATTGTGTATAAATGTACTGTATACCATTCTTGGCAGACTACTTCATATGCTATGCGCAATTAAAATAATGATTAATGGGTTGTGAGCAATGTTGATGTAAGGACATAAAATATTATCGATAGACTCGGAGCGAGGCTGCGGGGATGGAGAGGGCTAGACAAACATCTCTTACCTCACGTCCGAAGAGGACGCGGACGAGGACATAGCCTGTAGGTCTCTTTTCCTGTACTCATTTTGATGATTCCTCGAGGTTTGAATTTCATTTGTAAGCTTCCCAGTTCATCAATGAAATGTCATCTTGCAGACTAGGAAGTTTTCAGGGTGCAAATAGTTCATTCCACGTTTGCTCGCTATGACCGATGTGAGCGTCCATTTATGGAGGAATCACTCAAGTGAACTACACGTATTGTTGGTTGCATATGTTTTGTGAAGCCGAGTAGTCTGTAGTTTTAATCTCTGAGAAGATGTGAAAGGATAGCAAGATCGCATCCAGATGGATGTGTATTGGTCTGCATGTGAATAAAATCAGTGATATTTGCTGTGTCAGAAAACTATTAGTGAATATGCTGCCAATGAAGTTTATCTTCTAGCTACGTCTGATGAGTTATTTATATGTGGTCCATTCTGAAGACAGGTTATGTTCAAATTTATAAATTAGGAAAAACTTCGAGAAGAATACGGGAAACCATCACCGCGCCCGCATTATGTGTAATTACTGTTAGCATGTATATGGCTTGTAATTTGACAGTGTACAGTGAATATAATTATTTCTTATCTCTCTCATTTTTGAAATTCAGGAAATTTGCACATGTAATTGTCAGAATGGTGTGATTTCAAAAACTACCAGGAATCGCCACCGCGATCGCGTTGTGTGCAATTAAGTCACATCACAGACAAATTAGTAATGACGCATCACATCAAATATTTTCGCAATGCCTAACTTCCAGGCGCTGATTTCTATTTCTTAGTGACATCGCAAAACAAGTTTCTATAAAATTTAAATGACTGGAAATAAAAAATAATGTAATAACCCTTTCACTTTTATAAGCTGTAGCTTTACTCACCTGTTATTTCACCAACCAGAGATTTTCTTTTTATATTTTTGAAATTCAGTAAATTAGCATACGTAATTTCCGGAATAAATAAGAAGTGGATGCGATAATAATCTCAAGAATCTAATGGAATTATCACCAACACATATTATTAGCACAAAAATCCTCACCATGCACCTATGCTTTGCCGTTTCCTTCCAGCTATAGTATACAACTTACGGCTTGGACCTCCATTATTGCCATCTCTGAAGCAGATCTTACATCGCGTCAGAGCCACTGGTAACTGAAGCATCACGACCTCTAGGCAACACGTACAACTACAAAGCGAGTTCACAAGTGTCCATCAGCTAGTGCTAAGTTAACATCTTTTAGGAAAACCTATATAATGTCACAAAAAACGAATACAATGTCAGAAAAATCGACATAGTGTCACCTTTTAAGATACGTAATACTTGTGCCGGAGCTCCCGATATTGCATTCTCCCTATGTTCTGTGAATTTCGCCTGTTAATTACCTGGCTACTATTTTAAATTTAAATCAAATTACTTCTCGCTGGCAGTGCGTCTTTGAATATTCTTTTGGCAATTATTTGAAAAAGTAAATTAAGCTGCGCCATCTAGGATGATGAGTATCAACTATAGACATTAGTATTCGGCGCAGTCATCAGATGTCTCTCAAAGCATGGTATAAGTCCCTGTATATGGCTCAGACCCCCTGGAGTACAGTTCCCTGAAATGGCATAGAATCACTCATACTTTGTTTTGTGGAAGACAGTTGAGCTTATGCGAACCATAACGGTGCATGTGTAGTTCGATAGAACCTTATGTTAGAAAATGGCGTGGACCTCATTCTTGCCAGGCTCCGCAATACAATAACGTCTTTCATAAATCTAATAAAAGAAACACAATTCATCGGTGACCCCGAGATACGAAAACAGCGCCAACATTAAACGTTAACCCTTTACGATTCTGATATGTGATAGAAATCGCTGTTATGAAAATCAAGACACTCAATAGAGTTTTTAAGACGTCGATGTAAGGTTGAAAAATCGTTTCATGCCGAGGCAATTTCCTGATGTAAAAGCTTTTCCGATGACATTTCTGAATATTCCAACCCCGTTGAAAAGAAACAGGGAAAAATTCTTTCTACGTTTCAATAAAAACATGTTTTGTATGATCCATCAATGATGTTTAGTGTGCGCGACCCTTCCATTTCGTGATATTCCAAAGAGGATACAAAAACTCAATCCCCATTTAATATCACATTGATTTTAAAAGAATAGGTTATATTACAATGCGAATGACGTCAATGCACAAAAATTAGCATTTTGTATATGTGTTGAATTATCTGAAGCCGCGAAGATAAAATAAGGCGGTGTTTAATAAATGAGTGGAAGCAAGAATCAACCAAAAATTTTACAATACGCCCTAGATCCTTTCCCATAATTTTTGTTCATTACTTTCTGCATTTGTTAACGTACTCTCTAAGTTGGTAACCAATCCTGAGCTGTATTCAGATTATAGTAAACTAGTTTCTATCATCACGGCTATGTTGTAAGTACCTAAAACAGCATCTTTGCTTTCAGTTTAATTAAGAATTAAATGATATTTTTGTCTAGTTGGAAATATACCATTCTATACTTTTCAATGTTTAAACATTAGCGCTCCTCCGCATTGAGTTTTCAAATAACGGCGTGCTACGCCTTTATTCCCTCTTGATGTCAAACTGTACCATTTTTATTTGGAAACTTGAGTCGAACGAACTTTATAAATAGGCAAATACTGAGAAGTATAAAAGGGCATAATTCCAACTGGTTTTTTTCAGATTTTTAGTTGTTTTTATCAACAGCAAAATAAAAGCCTATTTTTAATATTGCTTTTTTATTCATTTCTTAATTTTTAGAATTTATCTTTCCACTAGTTCAGTAAATAGTACCTCATTGGCACATACTTTGTTAATATAGTTCTACGCACCTATTACATAAGCCATACACCGACTTTCTTGTACGTTCGCCTTTAGAAGAGAATGATAGAGATGTCTTGTGTGGTGGTCTCACGTCTGATCGTTCACTGTGCATTACTATACTGTAACTATCTAAAACTGTAATGACTCATCGATGTTCACGTGAACATCACTTAACTACCAGTTGTCGGCTGTTTATAGGCGGGGTATGAATGTTTAACATGGGTGAACTAGATTTGTCACATGCTTAATAAAGAGTGGTTTGAAACATATTGTAAGTCAAAAATTTGGGAATTACCTTTATTCATCGTCGCTTCCACTTACATCTGACAGTAATAAACTGTCGCTATCGCTTTCCTCGTTGAAATTGACTATAACTGGCTCTATGATGGTGTCGATGTGGTGGTCAAGCTGCCACATTTTTGTTTCTTCCTTCACAACATGACGGATAGCATTCTGCCAAGCTTCGGGCGTTACTAGCTGTATGGAAGTCTCAAGTAAAACCTTAACGTCTGGTAATTTGAAGGTTGTGTTATGGCGCTCAATATAGCCCTTCACTTGAGCCCACATGAGCTCTATTGGGTTCAGTTCACAGTGGTAGGGCGGTAACCGCAGCACAGTGACACCACATTGACGGGCCATCTCATCAGTCACGTAACTAATGTTCGCAGGTTTGTGCTGTTTAATTTCTTCATACAATTCCGCCTTCACACATGAATCGTCAAACGGGATTCCTTTTTCGCGCAACCCTTGCTGCATGTCACTTTTTCGAGATCCCATAGTCGGTACACGTTCGGCTCGACGACTATGGTAGGAAGCATTATCCATGACGATCACAAAGTTGGGCTCAACTCGCTGAAGCACCCCTTGAAACCAGCTCTCGAAGCAGCTGGCATTCATTTCGTCATGGTTATCACCTCCTTTCTTAGAGACGAAAATCAAGTCACACTCTTCTAAAAAGCCACTATCGCTACCGATATGAGTTACGATCAATCTTTGACCTTTCCCTGACTGTACACGAAGACCTGTTGACAAACCTTCAATGCTTGCTAGTCGGTTACTCACTACGTTTTTGTCTATCCAGGTTTTTTTAACTGTGTGACCTGCATTTACCCATGTCTCGTTCAAATAATAGATCTTTCTGCTTTGTCGCCTATATTCAATCATTTCGCGTAGGTATTTTCGACGCCAGGCGACTATTTCAAGTCTCTCTATCAATACTGACTTCCGATTACGCGTTTCGTAACGAAAATTAATTTCGTGCAGGGATTTCCTCATTACCTCGACGCTCACTTGGGGTATAATTTCATTTTCCTTGATCGCTGCATGTACAGCCTTGAGGGTTGGTATCTCATTCCTGAAGAAGAATGAATGTACTGT
The DNA here is from genome assembly GCA_963669975.1 of Acanthoscelides obtectus. Classification (NCBI taxonomy): domain Eukaryota; kingdom Metazoa; phylum Arthropoda; class Insecta; order Coleoptera; family Chrysomelidae; genus Acanthoscelides; species Acanthoscelides obtectus. The sequence goes on from CAVLJG010000004.1 coordinate 79,058,254, forward strand.
TCGCCTTAACGCCATTTTGCTATCGTCTTCCAATTTAACGGCCTTTCGTCCCTTCAAATTAAACTTTGGATCAGTAGTAGCTCCAGTTTTCTCCTTTTCATGCACCACCCTGCGAATGGTCCACTCCGTCATGCTTTCACAACGCGCGAGTGCATCTCCCTGCGACATAGTTCTGTTCAGATAATTGAATACGTTGAGCACGATTTCTTTCGCGTCCCTCTTCAGTGCCTTATGAAGCCGTCTACTTATTCCCTGGCTTTCAGTACTTCCACTCGTGCCATTTGTACTCTCCATGGTTAAGTATAACCAAAACAGTAACCACAGAAACCACAACAATAACAATCACACAACAATTCTTATAAAAATACACAATATGCGATCGCTCAACGAAACACGTTCCAATGCGTTGCCGACGCCTATGAGTCTGCCGGTCGAGGCGCGTCTTTGATTTCATTGGTTCTACCGGCGGAGAACAATCAGCCATTATTTGCATCTCTGTCTGTGCTGTTGACCACCGCAAAGCCACAGAAACGACATATGTCGTACGCTATACGGCTGTACTGGAAGGAAGCCGGGATCGAGCTCTGATCACGTGTTGATCACGCGTATGAGTCATTACAGTTTTAAATAGTTGTAGTATAGGGCTGGCTCATAGCAGACTTGCGCGGTTCAGCAACGTTGTCAGACTGTCGGTAGGACAGAGAATAAATATTTAGACTGCAACTTCATCACATGGTTAATAAATGGGTAAGAACTATAGACTTTCTTTATGGACATGTTCGACTGACTGTAATTATTAATTAATTTGTATAGATATTCGTAGGTAACTTATTTCTCATTGGGGCTAATTTCTGTCGAACACAGTCATTTATGAACTGATGACGGTCTTGCGTAGGAAGTGCAGCGTCGACCCAATTGACGACATTATTTACTCCATTATATGAGTATACCCTCTATTTTCCGGCATAGATGTTCGCCTAATATATAGCGTCGAAAATGGAGCAGAACATAGGTATATCGATGTTAGGGGCAAACCAACTATTGAAACATGGCAGCTCTCTGGAGCGGCGATACTTTAATTAACCACGTTTCTGTGTAGACAATGCGTAGACAATGTGCACAATGCGTATGTCATGTAAACAATACATGTACGATGTATGTAACGTATATATAATGGTGAAGACAATGTATAGATTAGTGTAAGTGACATTAGGTTTACTCGCAAACGTCAAAATATTAATCAACTGACAATAGGCTATTTGCCGAAATTTGAAAAATTGGTTAATAATTAATATCTATATAAGCCAAGAAAACTTTTTCTCAAAAAAATCTAACGTTTTCGTAATGTACTAAAAATTTGAATATACCTCAAAAACGCTCCAAGCTGTCGTGGCGTGTCCTATGACGTCGTGCCAAAGACAGCGAACCCGAAAAATTGCCGTTGTGTACAAGCAGTAGCTAGTTTTGTTCGTTTTCATTAATGAAAAACGAATCGTTAGTATAATAAGTGCTATGTCAAAATGTCAAAACATAGCTATAAAAACGCCAAACCAATAATTCGTGTATGTTCCAAATAATGAAAAAGCTGGGCGAAAGTGGATACAGATTCAAGAATATAGTTATGTGAAGACCATTTTGAGGTAATTGCTTACACAGTCTGTTTTTAAATCTGAATCAAAATTAATTAGATTTAGTTCTGAGATGGTCACGTTTATTGATAAACCGTACGAGTAAAGGAAACATGACTACATAAGACAAAGGTTTAAATTCACTCTACTAGACCGCATAAGACTATCTGTATAATAATTTTCTTTATTATCGATGCAGAACACTTAAATTGCAAAAAATGAAAATTGCAAAACAGAGGTTAGGACATCCCAAATAGTTATTTTTTTCCAACTGCAGCTCTTACTAGACAGCAACAGATGAGCGGCGGCGTTGCCAGTTCACCATATGTATTTGCTTTTTGTAAAATATGCTAAAATCTTGGAAATACATCATTCACTATTTACTTGGTAGATATGGAATAGTGTCTAATATATATTAATAAATATGCAATGCAAGTACAGACAAAACAGTGATGTTTATACTGTTTTTGCTTGGCAAAAATTTTTATCCTTACATCACATATTTTTGGCGTTATGCACTTTTCATATTCTTATTCATGTTAAAACGTTAAAAGATGCTTAAAAAGTCCACGTAAAATCGTTTGGGGTAACATTGTGCACTTTTTACTGCCACGCTTAGGCTGCACATACATTATGGCATTATCTCCATATGAAGAGGACCAAAATCTGTAATTTGCGTATGCATGCCTAAGTAAAAGTTTATTATCTACAAAACCGAAATGATACCACTTGAGCATATAACAGATATTTTATATATACTTACATTGAAACTTAAACATTACAGAATTTTGATGAACAAGAATCATTGTTGAATGCCAAAAATTTTCCCAGCATGAGGCCGTCGAATCTGGGTCTGTTGTCTGCTTTGGTGAATTCTGATTTCACAGCGAATTAAACTTATATTATATTCAAATCAATAGACAAAACCGCTAAAAATTAAAAATATCTGTGATAGGCTCTCTGTATAAAAATTTCACCAAGATGATCGACACAATATGACGTAAGGCTTTCTGATTGGTGTTTCGTGTCACGTGACTACATGCCTTTTAATTTAACTTTTTAAATATAACAATAATCCACAGGTCTTATAATTAATGATATTGTTTTCTTTTATCTCCAAATCATTATTAATTGTTCGTAACTATCTTCCGTCTGATGTGCATAAGCTTATTATAAGAACAATATTGTTAGGCGTGCTAAAAATAAGAAAATTGATGAACTGAACTTTATTTTGTTCAAAGATGGGACAAAATACTCCGTTGAAAACTAAGTCTACAAAAAATGTTGATACGATTCAGATACCTGGAATCGCACAGGTTAGCTAATTTTTATCGTAATATACTATCGACGTTTTGTTTCCAAAATGTATTTTCTAGAATTGTTCCGAATTTATTTAAAGCTATAGTCTATTTTGTCGGGCTTGTATATATTAGAGAGCTGATTGAACTATTATTCATCACTACTAAGGGCGATGGACGCCAAAATCTATATATAAAGGGCCTAATGTCTAAGATATTTGTTTTCTATCTGTAGAAGTATTTTCAAGTGTCACCCGCGTTCAAGGTATCTCACAATAAGAAACAACTCCGTTTCACCCACCTGATAACCTGAGACACTCTCGCATCGGCACGTTTGGTTCGAGAAATTAACTCTGAAATTTAATTCCCTACAGCTCCGGACCAAAGCCGTAGATATCAAGAGGACAAATGTTCTGTTGGATATGATGATTAATTTAGGTATTATCTTACCACATGTAATGCGGATACACGAGATGAGAATACTCAAGTGTCGGATTTCGTATTCACAGGGATTTTGAAAATTGAGTCCTAAAGTTAGTGCAGTGGCTTTATGAGCTGAATGTTTCGCCCCTCAGATCTGCAATGTTCAAACAAGATTTAAATTGAACTTAAATCTTGTGGGTCTGTCCGATAATCTTATAACCGCCTATAACTTGAGAAGTACCGCTTGTATTTGATGAAATTTGCACACAATGTTACTACTTTGCCAACCACGCAGAAGCTTTTTAGTTTTTGAAAATCGTCCAATTGCGGCGGAGAAAAAAGGCTAAGACACTCTAACTTCGTTTTTTGACGTTTCAGAGGATACTAAACATTATTGAAAACGTTTTTGAAGTAAAAAAATTTGGAGATGGTATGTGTAGGGGGGTGGGGAAGGTTTTTGATGTAAGTACATTCATACATTCAAACCATGGTAATTCACACAGCGCCAATATGCTTTTTTCTGTCTAGTCTGGATGATACTGATGTGAACACCACATACACAGTATGTCTAAAAAGTTACCGAACTGAATTTCTGCATTCGATACGAGCAGCGTGATCTCTCGAACAACCCCGGAACTGTGTAGCACGTTGACGAAAGGACGATTTTTTGATGAGATTTCGGCTATCCACAAGGCCTGCACCGAGCAGTTGAAAGCGATCTCAGAAAATAAATTATCCAGAGCATTGGACGAAACCTACCGGCACTGTAACGAGCGTATTACTAGAGAAGGTTCCTATGTCGAAGGCCCATGCGAATAAATTCGTTTATCTTTTAATTTATATTTTTTATGAATTTAGTTCGGGAACATTTCAGACGTACTGGGTAGGTATGGTTTTGTGAAGATCATGTTCACATGCCATAGATCTCGAGAAGCTTCGATGATCACAATTTGGTATACTCCTAGACCATGTGATTTAACGCCACTGAATTTCCTTTTATATGGTTATTTAGAGCCTGAGGTCTACACTAGTAACAAGCCCACAGACACTCGAGCATTTTAAGAGAAAAGTAAACGCTACCTCAGCGAATTTCATCCAAACTAAATGTTATTCCTAAGAGGCGATACTGAATGTTACGATTGATTGTTTTGATGTCTGGTCATTCAAACCCATAGGTGCTCCACGTATTTTTATGGAACCATCTCCGTCAACTATAAATAGGACAGTGTGGCCAATTTTGGGGTGTATTGTGATAAACATTGATTGGATTAGGATATATATGTATTAAGATATGCTACACACTGTATTATTCATTGTGATTCTGATTCCACATTTGATATTCATTTACTTTTGCATTAAAATGTCATAAAAAACAGCTCTATTACCAAAGTAACTGTTACAGAACTCATGAGTATTGAAACCAATCTGCTTTACACTAATGTAAAATGAATGACCTATACTTTACACTACTTCCACGCGAGCGGAGCCGCGGGTTTAGGCCAGAACAAAAATACACGGATATGAAAGAAAATAACTGACATCTGGTCGGTTTTTCTTCCTGTCGGTCCTCGCAAATAACTCTTCCATCGAACATCGAGCTACGCCTCTGTTCTACTCTACTAAAATTTCACCCTGGCACCGCGGTGCTTTGACATACGCCAGAGCGTTCCGATGTCTGGTGCAATTTACACCTGCATTTCTATAAACTTACAATTTCCTTTATGCAAGACCTCCTACGACCTCCGACGGTAGGTCTGCATGCTCCTCCGCGGAATTCGATCTAACTATTGTGTTCAAGCAGATGCCGGCGGAAATTGTATTTATGCCTCTGTGGTGGGGCGAGGCGATGTGGTTCACCTTACGTATGAATTATTCCTTTGATTTGGTCGTATATGTAATGCTCGTGCATTCACCGATACTAGCAAGATCTCTTGATGAATGCTTGACGATGTACAGGCATCGTGCGAGCAGTTATGGTTCAAAACCGTCATTCAAAGCGCAAAGTCCCTCAGCGAATATGACGTTATTTGTGTTTGGCTTTGATGTGTTTGTACAAATTTATAATTGTCGTTGTCTCATGCTTAGCGTTTTTGAAAATCGCTGGTCAGTCTCAAAACAATTACTTAGTGGTTGGTGTTTTGCTTATCCCTAACTTGCTTTTCTACGGGGCGAGCCTGCGGCAACTTTGGAGGATTATTGTTTTTGGGAACAAAAGGTATGCTGTGTTGTCCAACCAAGTTGTGGTATCTCTTCAGTAATGGCATGATGATAGGTCCAGGCAAAGCATCTTATTTATTTATTTATTTATTTATGTATTTATTTATTTATTTATTTATTTATTTATTTATTTATTTATTTATTTATTTATTTATTTATTTATTTATTTATTTATTTATATATTTATTTATTTATTTATTTATTTACTAGTATATACACTATCCGAACGATTTATTACACCATTTAACGGATAGGATCACAGGAATCAATTTTAAGACAAAGTTATTCAAAAATAACTTAAAATTGCCAAATGACTCAACCTACTGTTATGAAAAATCTTTTTAAGCTACGTAAATTACAAAAGGACAAATCTACTGCGTTTCTTGCACGTTCATAGTTGTTACATACTACATATATCGGAGAGGAAAGCAACGCATTGGTTCTATTTTAGCTACGTTCAAGTAAAAGTATTTTGAACTGGATCGGGTCTCAGCATTAGGTACATGAATAAGAATCTTACTGAGTAAATACTCACAATCTATGGCATTATTAAGCATTTTATAAAAAAATACACAAGCAGCGTAGTTTCTGTGCTTCTCCATGTTACAGAGGTCATATCTGCTAAGTAATATATCATGCCTGAAGCCAACTTCTGGATACGTACGTTCGTCCTTGTGCCACAAATATTTCACACACCGCCTCTGAATACGTTCAATTTTATTCGAGTGAACTTCATGAACAGGATACCATATTATAGAGCAGTATTCAATTTTGGATCGAACAATTAATGAATTATATAACGAGATCATGGTATGCACGTTATTGAAATCCCTACAATTCCTGATAATGAAGCCCAAACTTTTATAGGCCTTGATAATAACAGCATCAATACAAATGTAAGTTTGGTATCAAAGGATATACCTAAGTCATGAAACTCTTCACACATGTTAAGTTGCGAATTATCAGTGTTATATATGAATCTGATTGGGAGAAGTTTGCGCGTAATAGACATAGTGTAGCATTTATCAGCATTAAGGTGCAGCTTGTTACGGTGACACCACTTATTTAGGTTGCTCAAGTCGTTTTGCAATATATTACAGTCGTCCATCGTTTCAATAATTATTAATAACATTAATAACATTATATGGTTATTAGCATGATGTCCGTGGACAAACTGAAGCAATGCGGTTCATCTGTCCAAACCATCTTAATTATTGTACTTCAACTATATGCAAGATTGGTTCTACTCCCAGTTCTGCCCTCACTATATAATTTCTGATTTTGTATTGTCTAGTTATTCTTTTGACTTTTCTTAAAAATTTCGTATCGACTGCCTGAATCTTGCTCTTTAATCTGTTCGTTAGAACCCAACCTTCGCTACCATAAATTAATGTTGGCCTAAATACAGTCTTGTAAACAATCGTCTTGGATTTCCTACTAATTTTCTTGTTTCCAAGGAATGCTTTGCTCATTGCATGGTATGTCTGGTTTATTAATTCTTTCATTTAGTTCAGCTTCCATACTGCGTTAACGCTGTATCCTAACTCCAAGATATTTATAGACATTTGCCTGTTCCAGTTCATTGTCATTAATTTTGATTTTTATTCTTTGACATTTTTTCCGATTACCATTACTTTAGATTTGGCTAAATTAATTTTCAGATTTCTTATTTCTAATTCGGCGTTCGAAATGTCTAGATTAGTTTGCAGGTTTTTTTCCCGTTCGGCACAGATCATGAGATCATCGGCAAATGCACATTCTGACAAGCTAACCATTTCCAATTTGTAATGACCAATGTTCAGTTTTTTGAGTTTGTATTTTCTTGTTTTTATGATGACGTCTACGATAATTATAAAAAGTGTAGGACTTAAAACGCCTCCCTGTCGTAAGCCATCTCTTATTTTAAAAGGTTTTGATACCATGTTTTCCTTTCTTGCATAATTCGTGTTATCCGCATGAAGTATTTTACTTCCCCTTATTAGGTTAGGGCATATATTTCTTTTTTCGAAACTCTCCCACACTGCCTTTAGTGGTATCCTGTCAAATGCCTTTTCCAAATCTAGAAAAGGCATGCATGCTTCGGTGTTCTTCGTTCTAGTCTTTTCGATCATTTGATTAATCGTAAATATATGATCCTGTGTGCTTCTACCTTTCCTAAGTCCGCTCTGTGCTTCCTCCAAATCTGGTTCCACTGTACTTCTTAGTCTTTTCTCTAGGATTCATTCCCCTTCAACATTTCTGCTGTTATCATGTCGTGGCCAGCTGATGTTGCTTTTTTTCTGTTTTTTATAGCTTCTGTTACTTCTTCAATGATTATTTCGTCTTTGCTGTCGTCAAATTTACATCTTCAGTATCTTCTGTACCAACATCATATTTGCTATTTAGCAGATTTGCGAAATATTCTTTCCATCTGTCCATAGTTTGGGTATCTTCTGTAACTATCCTATTATTACTTTTCTTACTTGTTTTAAACTATGCTGCTTATCGCTTTTCAGGCTTTTCAAGGCTTTGTAGAATAGTTTTTGATTTCCGTGTCAGTCTTCCTCCATTTTTCTCCCAAACTCTTCCCATGACTCATTTTTGGCTTGCATTACGTTGTTCTTTACCTCTATTCTTTGTGTTTTATACGTTTCATAACTTTCTTCAGCCTTTTTCAGTTTTCAAATTTTTTCTTTCTATCTAGTTGCGATTTTTATCTCCTCGTTGCATTATTTTGTTTATTTTTTATTTCTGTTAACTATGGTGGTTCCGCATAAACTTGTAGCCCCATTTAGACACGTATTTTTAAACGTTTGCCAAGTTCCTTCAACGCCCATATTTTTCTGTGATAGTTCGTCCATTATACCTCGATAGGCCTCTGCGATGTTCTTTTCTAGTAATCAGTAGGATTTAATAACTTCCCTTGATTTAGTGTGCTTCTGCATTGATTGGTTCCTTTTTTGTATGCTTGTTTTAATCCTAATATGTGAAGACAGTAGATAATGGTCGCTGAAGATCTCGGGGCTTCCTTTGACCTAAAATGTATTTCCTATATTGCTTGTTAACAAGTACATAATGGATTATTGATTTCTCATTTCTGCTCTTTACCCCTCGAGTGTACATGTGAATGTCTTTATGTTTGTAGAAAGTATTTGTTATGATAAAGTTGTTCCCCATACAGAAATGTATCAACCTGTGGCCTTTATTGTTCCTATGCTCTTCTCCGTATAACCCTACAATTTTTAGTTAATCGCATCTAATTTATACATCTTAGAGCGAAAACATTAAACTAAATAAATGTCCACTGATTGTGAAGTAAGTAAACAAACTTTTGTTTCCAAAGGCAACTTGATATTGTTTTGTGTTTGTTAAAATTAAGCCCAGTGTACTTTGTGCCGAAGCTTTTAGGACATATGTTACTTATATGAATGTGGCATTATATTGCTAGGTACTGCTTTGCCTTTCTTGTCATAGGCAGGTACCATACTATAACTCTTAGTCAGCCATCTATCTCAACCTAGAATATGTTGGTAACATTGCGAAATTATCGTTGCCATGGTGTTTTAGCCGGATTGAACCTAAAGCATTCGGTAGAGTAATGTGGGTACCTAAACCAATCGCTTCACACTTTTGGCGTACATGATTCGCTAAGCTTTTTGAAAATGTACCGCTTCCGAGGTAATAAACGAGAATACCGATCCAGTTATGTCTAACGTGCTATCAGCAACAAGTACTAGAACAATTTACTTGTATCCATCAGAAGAGAAAGCATAATGGAGGAGAAGAGGGCGATAAACGAGAGGAAGTTGATAATCACACAGAGAGAAAACCTGGGTCGGTCCTGAACCAATCGTTCTGATGGAACGATACCGCAATCAAAATGATCGATTCTAATTATTCCGAAAGCATCGATTCCGGTGGTTTTGATTGCGATTCCGATGTCTTCGATTCCGATAGCTTCATATCCGATTCCGGTGGTTTCGATTCCGACCTGCACGGGTATCACGTATCTTGAAGAGTGACGTTAAATCGATTTTTTGTACAGTATACTGTTTTTTGTGACATTATGTAGGTTTTTCGACAAGATGTTAACGTAGCACTAGCTGATGGTACTTTTGTAAACTCGTTTTGTAGTTGTACGTGTAGCATGAACGTCAATGTTTGGCTTGATATAAATCTGCTTCAGAGATGGCATTACTGGAGGTAACGGCATAGTGAGGATTTGTGTGCTAATAATATGTGTGTTGACGATAATTCGATTGTATTCCTGCCTCAAATACAGTTACTTGAGATTCAAAGCTAGAAATTAGTTGCGCATCCACTTTTTCTTATCCATTCTGGAAATAACATATGCAAATTTGCTTCATTTCAAAATGAGAGAGATAAGAAATAATTATATTTACTGTACACTGTCGAATTACAAGTCATACACATGCTAACATTAATAACACACAACGCGGGCACAGTGGTGATTTCCCGTAATTCTCCTCAAACTTTTTGAAAACACAAAAAACGTAAAAAAATCGTAATTGATAACTTTAAGTGTAACCCGTCTTCCGAAAGGACAACATATAAATAACCCGTCAATCACAGCTTACAAATATACTTCATTGGGAGCATATTCACATATTCACACAGCAAATATCACTGATTTTATACACATGCAGACCGAATACTCGGCTCCACAAAACATATGCAACCAACAATACGTGCACTTGAGTCATTCCTCCATAGATGGACGCCCTCAGCGGTCATAGCGAGCTAACGTGGAATGAACTATTTGCACCCTAAAGACTACCTAGTCTGCAAGATGACATTTTATTGTTTTTTTTACATTTTATAGATTTTTCAGATAAACCCATGCCGTTCGGGTCGAATTTTGACGAACTGTTTGTAATTAACGATACTGCTTCGATTTAAATACTGCTGCTACAGCAATAAGAATAGTCGCATTAACGTTTTGGATTGCATCAGCTTTAAATAAGGAACGATCTAAATGATCATTTGGTATGGAGGTGCTCGGTGCTCTAGATGAGGCAACCTCACACTTCAAGTAGCGACGTCACGGCTCACGGCGTTGCGTCGGCTTCGTTTCGTTTCGTTGCAGTCAAGTTCCGTCGCCGTCTCTGAAACATTCTGCAATAATTCAAAAAATTGTATCACATACATATACATGTGTTGTATCTTTTAGAGATATATCCCTCAAGACATCATCAGGAATAGAAAGCCCATCCTGAAACTTCTGGTAGGCTACTTTTTGGCCGCTCCAGGGAAATTTGTGCGCCCGCTACCCAAAAATGTATCTAGTCTCGGAGCTACGAGGGTGAATCAAATATGAACCGAACTTTTGTTTTAGTAATTTTATTGGTATAGGGAAACTACACCTATTTACATCTTATTTTTTTACATAATCTCCATAACCTTGGATCTGAAATATTTCAACTCCCCCATCAAAGAGTAAAGTTGGTCGTGTCAGTAGCCAATTGTGCACAAACGTTGGCGCTTTGCATAGGCGTGTCTCGCCTTTTTCACCGATAGGCCAGTTTCACTTCTTAAAGCAGTTGGTAGTAGTAAGCGGCATTAGCTGTACGACGATCGTAAAGAAAATCAACTATAGTCAAATGTCAGAATTGATGAAAGTAGCAGAAGTCATCGTGCGCCACTGCTTTGACGCTGAACCTTTTGATTTCAGCAACGTTTACCGACATTCCACAAAGAAGCGCTGCATTTTCGAAGGCCTCCGCGTAATAGCAGTGGCGTACGATGAGTTTCGCTACTGTCATCAATTTTAGTATTCTACTATAGCAATATACCTTTGGAATCCCAAAATACCGTTACAAGAACTTTTCCTGCAGGAAGACTTGTCTTGGCTTTTCGCGGTGCTGTCTCTCCAGACTTTCGCCACTCCATGGAAAATTTATTTGTCAGTCGTATACTTGTGTCCTTATCGCCAAACTGAGGTGTAAATCAACGCAAAATTTCGGAAGGCTTTACGCCGTCCCGCGGCAAAACTTTTATGATAATGCGTTGCGCAACAGACGTGTGCAACTCTTGCTCAGACAGAATGCAATTAACACCTCATCAACTTCGGCGCGCCAAACCGACATATACTAAGACGTCGCCCCACTCCATTCACTCATAGCGCGTTAAACAGAAAAGTCCGGCTCGTATTTTATACACCCTCGTATTGTCTGGCTTTTCGAGGACTTTAGAGAGTACATTCCTATGTCTGTACTGGCCCTCCTGTGAAAAATTCCTGCGAGCGCCCATGGTAACTGACAGGATGGTTGTCATGTAGTTAATAATAATAATAATGATAATATTTATTCACTCAATGTACAAGGAGAACAAACAACATGAGTAAATAAATATAAAATCAAAACAGGCCCAATAGAAGGCATTGTACGTGGACCAATAATTTTAAGTTGCAACTGTAGAATGCAAATGACAAAAAAGGACAAAAATTAGCCACAGTAGATGATGATCATATTTATGAGTTTATGAATTTCAGTCCTAGATATAGAATGTAGCCACTTTTTTAAATTTCTTTTGAAGCAATATCCCAAACGTAAATCTTTCAAGACTTTAGGTATATTTTCATAAAATTGTGGCGCTAAGTAGAGATATGACCTCTGCATTATAGATTTATGCGGCTGAGGAACTACTGTGCCACGAATTTTATACCTTGTGTAATGATTATGTTTAATTTTTTGGTCGGTGTTTAAAAATTTATGGTAGTGAGTGATACTGTGTAAGAAACAAAGCTGTCTTATATCATACATTCGAACATCTGCATATAATTTGTCAGTGGGATAAGGTTTCGGTTTTTTAAACATGATTTTTAGAATACTTTTTTGAAAAACGTAAATTATAGATATTTGAGGAACATTCAGCTCCCCATGCTAATATACCATCAACCAGTGCATGGTATAATGTTTGAAGATATTTTTCTGTCAATACATTGGCAAGGTATTTAATTTTGTGGAATATAAATCTAACTTTCTTTAAAATATAATTGACATGGATGTCCCAACGTCAGTGAGGATCCAAGACCACTCCAAGGTATTTTATGATGGGCACTCTGTTCATTTGCATTTTTTGATCATCAATGTAGAAGGAGAAATTTGTGTAATTTGGCAAATGTCTAGCATCAGATCCAAATGGTAAAAAATGTGTTATAGAATAGTTAATGCTTAATTTTCTACTATTAAACCAGCGAATAATTTTGATAAAATCATTTTCAATTATATTTTTTAGATCAGACCGGTCAGTGCCTTCATATAATATTGCAGTATCATCCGCAAAGCTGGTTATATTGCCAACATAATTAATGTAGAAAGTATCTTCTAAATATATGTATATTGAATAACAGTTAACATAAGACAGTTGCTTGTGGGATACCACACTTCTCTTGATTGGCGTGTAATTTCATAATTGCTGATAGTTTTTACAGTGATGACTTATTATATAAAGATGTGTATAGTATATATCTTTATTTACTTCGATGAGGCCTGTATATGAATTGATGAATGAACTTTGACACTGATGATTGTTTATTGTATTGACTAAATGTAACAACAAACTGTATGAATTGTGTCTGAATGATTTTTCTTGATTGCCACGCCCGTCTGCTCTGATGGTCGGCGCGTGAATGTCTCGTTCTTCGGGCGGTGTTGCCAGATGTGTACAGATGTCTGCAGAAGTTGCCGGAACAAGGCCTTCATATAATCAAGATCGAACATCACTTAGGTAAGTTCGTTTGATCTGATTATTATATTACATATCAGACATATATGTCATACCCACTGTTACAGTGCTCGTTGTGGTAACAATGTCTAGTTTTAAAATACCCTATCCGGTATATTTGGAAAATTACACCCTCGAATCGTATTAGGTTTTTTTCAATTTACTTTTAGTTCATGTACTTTAACCTGTGGATAAGAATTCGGAAAAAGCTGATAATGCTTCATAATAAACCTAATTGGTCTTCTGTTAAAAATTCCTAAATTTATGGACGTTCTTGGAAGATTTGCATAAAGGAATACTTAATAAAAAGTAAGATAAACAGGAGTGCTTTACTTTTTCACGAAGTATTAAACAAAACAAAGTGAAACTTTTTTATGGCTACCGAATTCCAAATCAATTTACGTCGGCTTGAACAGGGCAGCGGCATCCCAAATGAGTTTCTCGTCTGTTAGGAAAACTTTTATTTTTCTTTATTTACATACTATTAACTTTCCAGACAGATGAAAAAGTACCGGCTATGAAACGTTACCGTTATTCAATCAGTATTACATGATCAAACTAAGATTCTTAGAGCCATGATACGCACATAAAGAATGACACCAAGTAAGATGACTTTGTACTTTTCACCCAATTCTGAGTCAATTTCTGTACGCCTTGGTGCCTTTGTTGTGCGCTGGCTACGTGCTACGTGCTTGATGACTTGATCGTCGCTAACACATTTGCAGAATTATTTTCATGTTGAGTGCCTAACAGCTTCACAAAAAGTTTTGGAAAAAATGTATCCTTGCCGTATACACATTTAACCACCAGTACAAATTCCATATTAATATCCCCGGTAACTCTCCAAGAAATCAGAACATTAATGGCCAATAGCAGCAATAAACATTTGCCTGGTTTTGATGATTTGTCGTTAGATATATTGGGAAAAGTAAGATGATATCTTGCTTCCTTGTTTAATAAGTTCATGGAGTTCAGTTGCTTTCCAGATGTAAAGCGACTGGCCATAGTGGTACCAGTAACGAAATAGGAGATGGAAAGTGAAAACCCCAAAAACTACCATCAGATCTCGATAATTAGTAGTATAGCAAAGTTATTGGGCAATCATGTGTATTTAGATCTACAAAAATCTACAGAAACAGCAACATGTCATTATTTGGAGTACACTTGTTCACACCTAGGTAAAGGTGAATATGCAGCATCACTACACTTTGGTCTGAAATAGTATTAGACACCATCCCGAAAGAATACATACAAGAGAAGTTAGAAACACTAGGTGGAACATCGCTTAAATGGGCTATATCCTACATGAGTGCACGTAAACTTCCAGTTAAAATTGGTACTGTTAGATCAAATACCACTTATCTTGGTTCAGGGGTACCACAGGGTTCGGTCCTAGGACCTCTAATCTTTCTTTTATATGTAAATGATTTGCCGCCTTACATAACATGTGGGAGGGTACCTATGTTCGCTGATGATACTACGATAACAGTTCACAGACAGAATCCTCAAGAGCTACAACGCAATACGCTATCCCCGTGTAGACCAATTTAGTGGCTGGTGTCAACGTAACAGGCTAGGCAACTGAAGCGGGTATAATGAACTACGCCACTTAAAAACATCAACCCAACGACTTTGCTATACTTCCTGGTACTAAATCTTCTAGCTGCGCAAGGCTCTTGGGCACTTAGTGAAATCGTATTTATCAGGTGATGAATCTTTGGAGCACAACGACAAATATTTAAATATAATATAATCCAATATTGGTGCATGTCTTAGCATGTTAAAACTACTTTGTATTTATAAGGATGTTGCTACGATCTTTTACTGGTTTATTTATTTTCCTCTTTGTATTGACCTGCCATATAAACTTATATATGCACATGGCCAATAAATATTACTACCACTACTAATGCTAGTACTACTAAATCAACTTTCCTTTGTCCCAGGTATTGTTACTGTTGGTGGCAATGGAAACCCTTACAGCGGATCATGTAATATAATGACTGTGATGTAACAATTGCATCATCAGGGTGTCGCTTACGACCTCCTCTCAGCTGTTGTGGCAACAAGCTCATGACGCGGGTGTTCGCCAGGCAGCGGCTAGCCCAAAGAAAAATATTCGGAGAACATATTTGTGAAATATGCCTAACAGGCGGGTAGAATTATTGGGGTTAGCAGCTTATGATTATCCGCCACCAAAAACTGCGGTATAACGTCCCTCGTCTTCCTGCCCATTTTTTGTCCTAAAAAATCCAGAAAAAGAATAGAAACGTTTGACCAATTTTTTTTTCATTTTCAGCCTCAAGCTGCGTCGCCAGTGGACCGATTTCCAAAAACAACAAAGCCTTCTTGTTTTTCCAACTGAAGACCAAAGCGTATAGAGACAGACATACCGATGCACATGAGTGGAATGGTTTTTCATGATGTAGATGTCATGTAAATCCAAAAAACAGTCTGTTTTTCAAAATTTCAGGCGATAACAATGCTACCTCGCCGGTTTGTGGGAAGTAGAAATGGTGTCTAGTAGATTGACTTATTATATTCTACGTTGAATGAACATGATATAAAAGATTTCTGGACGCTATACAAACATGTTTGTGAATTGATGAGTTTAGTTGAGGCAAATACTCGTGCATTAATTGAGAAAATCCAGTTTATCGAGATGAAGATTGCAGTAGCTTTAATACATGTAATTCAGTAAGATCTGGCAGTATTGCTAATGTCAAAAGCACGTTCAAAATCATAAAAAAATTATATAAACGTAGGCCTTAAAGTGTTCCGTTAGGGTGTTGAAGTTATGATAGACATCGACTTTTTTAAAAGATATAGGTATTAATTACACTTTTGAGCGAGGTATTAAGTTTTACATGAAAGGCGAGAAATCTCTGTTAGGCCACTCCTTTTAGAAAAACATTTGTTTCTATATTTGGGGTAAGATTCAAATAAAACTTCAAACAGTTCTACTTTGAGGGGACGCTAACGTTAGTGCTGTTTTTCATCAAAAATTGTATAAAGTGTACCTTTTTCTTTATTTAGTCTCATGGTAGATCTAGAAACCTACATCTTTATTATATTTAAAAACTATTTAGTTTATCTTGATGATGGGATGGTTTAAGACCTACTTTTTTGCTATTTTTGGATGTACTAGGCAGCAGCGGCGGCCGCAGTAGTAGACTCTTCGGTCTGCTGATCAGTCGCCGTGCGCTGTGCGGGTGCGAATCCCGTCCGAAGAGAAATTTTTCTCTTGGCTATGGTTGTTGTGATTGTCCGTAGGTGGTAGACGGTCTCTGACTGTTGAACGCAGAGGTACCACCCGACGGATCTCGTAGGCGGGGTCAGAATGTGTGCATGTTCCCTCGCCATAGTCCATGTGGCGTTCCCCCTTTCCCCTGTACCCCCCCTATAGCCCCACGGTACCCCATGGGTGTTTAGCCCTCAAGCCTTCGTGGTAGCTGGAGTGTAAAAATAAGAATAAACTAGGAAGATTGCTACATTTTCTGAATTACCCAGAGGGACTAATTCATAATTTCACGAATGCTAAAAACTTATAGAAATTGTTTGTACATGACACGTTAAAACGCTCATCTTAAAGCATGAGGCAAACTAATGCATGAAGCTTGCAGAAAACACACTGCAAGTTTCTCAAAAATATAAAATGTTCTCGCAATTTCAGGCGGAAGTGAGCGACGGGCAGAATTGAATTAAAGAGGCTGTTTGGCGACGAGCGTTCTCAAACCCACTTTGCCATACCCAGTTAATCTTAACAGGTTTTATGCAAAGGTTGTTGCTATTACAGGACAGAATGGAGGATGCGGTTCGTAGATGCTGAACACAGTTTATTCCCTATTTTCTTTCATGTAGGGGTTATTATGCGCTCATCTTTGGTGACGATAATAACGTAGGTAACAAGGTTTTTTCTATTACTGTAATGGTGCCGCCGACAACTAAAAGATAAACCTTATGTCGGTGTAACGCACAACACTTTGGCGTTATAAATGGCGCCTCTAAGGCAAAACCTAAATGCATAGAGATACAGGTTGGCCAACGTAACACGACCCATTCCCTTATCTCGGAAGCTAGTGGATATACAAAAAATTTTAGATACAAGCACGTTTTTGAAAAATACAAAAGGCTCGACTGAAGCAAAAAGAATGCACCGAAATGTCATAATGCCAATTTAGAAGTTCTTCGAAAAATATTCACTACGAGCATGTATAACAAAGGAATGTGATAGATCATGTCAGTCAACCAGGATCATACAATTTATCCATAGTCCCCACAGATTTGACACCATTGCGACCGAGCCTACCGCCCCATCAATCGTACTGATCACCTAGTAAAGTGGCAACTCTGCCTGCTGCGGCACCCGCAAATCTAGCACGGCGTTCTATACACAGATAAACGCGATAACCGAAAAGAATAAAGTTTCAATTGTGCTATCAAGATAAACGTAGGATACCTCAAATCTCAAAATACGTCAAGCCGTTTGGTCTATAGCCCGTGAAATAGAAATTTCAACGCTTCAGTTTGATTTATGTCATTTTGATTTTACAGAATTTTGGTACGAGTATGAACAGTGTAAGACGAAACTAGAGACACATGCCTGTGAAATCCCCTTTTTGATTTTATAAAATTTCAATGTAGCTAGTGTTATTCGCACTGCTAAGATAAATCCAAGAATACCTTATAAAAATATCAAAATTTGTCAAGCTGAAGCCTGTGAAATAAGAATTTCAAGGTCAAATTTCTTCATTTAAAACTATTTTATTTTTATATAATTGTAATGAATTCGGTGACTCTCGCACTGCTGATACGAATCCAGCAACACATGATATGTCAAAATCGATCAAACCGTTCAAATTGTATTCAGTGGAATCGGAATTTTGGGTAGAGGCTTTTTGTTAAAATTCTGGATATTGTTTTTACAAAGTATTAGTACAGCCAGTGTCACTTTCTAAGACGAATCCAGCGACACCTAGGGTGTCAAAATCTATCAACCCTTTCGGCCTGTAGCCGATCCATACACACCCAAGCGCAATACACATTATTACCCTTCTCCTGATATAGACGGGTAGCAAGAGTTTCTCGGTTTGAAGCACCGTTTTATTTAATTGTATTTTAGTACAGGATTCAGATTTGCGTCAACCTTATTTTTTTTAACAACACCGCTTATATCGTGTTTCATTTTCCAGCTCTACATATAATTTACTTTATACTTTGTCCTTGAATACATTAGGTTATTTCGTCAAGCTTTTAAGATATATCACGTTTATCCTTTATTACATGCAGATATTTTCAAAATGGTTCAATCCAACGAGCAAAGTCACTTATTATATGAGTATGTATAGGGCATTCCATTTACAAAAGTTGCACATTGTATAGTTTGACTTGCATTTTTGATCACCCTGTGTCACCCAAATGTCAAAATTTCCTTCTAAATATGCGTGCACGTTAAAAGGTATCCCTTACGTTGTTGAGTATACTGATTTGAATACATCTGGTTATAGAGATCAGATGGGTTGTAATTCGGCGCACACATGGGTCAAGATTAATACGTAAAAGTTTTGGTTGGCGTGTAACAATGTAATGTTCACTTAATTGCCTGGATAATAAATCACTTCAGACTGCCCGAAACAAGTTTATTAGGGTTTGCGGGAAGGTGAGCTGTTTGGCGCATTTTAGAGAGGTAGCAGATTTCTAATTTTAAGGTTACGAGGGATGTCCCTTAAGTTTTGCATATAGAAACATGGTAGGGCGCGCGGATCGAACGTCAGTACTGAATCTTAACCTCGCTCTTTAGTAAACTTAAATTCAAAGTTTCACAACAATACGTGCAGTGTTCCCACTACAGTGAATTTTTAAGTGTCACCAAGTCATTAGAAAAATGGAAATCAACCGAGAACATTTTCGCGCCATAATTTATCACAACTTTCAGAGACAATTAACGCAACAAGAATGCCTTGCTGAGTTACTGTCTGTTTTCGGCAACGAAGCGCCACACCAGTCGACAATTTCCCGTAGGTATGGAGAATTCAAACGTGGACAGGTGAGTCTTAGCGAGGATCCCAGGGTGGGTCCACCAAAAACGGCAGTTACCCAGGAAAACGTCGATGCTGTGCGCAGCTCATCATTGAAGATAGACATGTGACATATCGCGAGATTGAGGCGTCCTTGAATGCAAGCTCGCACACAGCCCAAAAAACAATGCAGTATTTAACGGAGGAAAACGTGGAATTATTGGACCATCCTCCATATAGTCCCGATCTAAGTCCTAACGATTTCTTTACATTCCCGAAAATTAAAAACAGACTGCGTGGTCAAAGGTTCCAGTCACCAGAAGAAGCAGATGACTCATTCAAAAATGCCGTTTTGGATCTGTCAGCAAACGAGTGGAATAAGTGCTTCGAAAATTGGTTCGAGCGCATGCAGATGTGTATTAATCTTCGTGGAGAATACTTCGAAAAACAATAAAGTCATTTAAAACTACCTGCCGTGTTGTTGTATTCCCATATGCAAAACTTAAAAGACATCCCTCATATGTTATTTTGTCCTAGAAACTACTATAATGCATCAGATTCCTTATAAGAACATTTTCAAAAATGCCTTATCTGTGAACTCGTCTCCGCATTCTAAATTCGACACTTGTTTGACGCTAACACTTACTGGTGGTCCTGAATTTCTTACCTTAAACTCCGTACCACAACATTTTACGATTTGTAATGTACATCATAAGCAAAACACGATATTCATTTCCGTCTGCCTGTCTGTCTGTCGCTCTATCTGCCAGTCTCTCTGCTACTCGAGGTCCACTTATAACTTGTGTGATTTTAATAAAATTTTCACACTAGGTTACTACTAGACTAAAGACGAAAAAGTTTTACAGTTTTTGAAAATCAGTCGAGTGGCGGCGGAGAAAAATTTCAAAATAAAAAAATGAGATAGATTAACCATTTTTTGGAATTTCAGATAATCCTGATCATTATTAATTTTTTTTAGAATTAAAGAATTAAGGCGTAGGGAGCTGTAGTGGGATGAGGGATAGCGTACTGCAATTTTTCCTGCAGTACCCTTTTTTTATACTCCCCAAGGCCCAAGGCCTGAACACCCATGGATACCGTGGGGCTATAGGGGGAACGCCACACGGACTCTGACGAGGGAACACCTGTGCATGCAACATGCATACATTCTGGCCCCGCCTACGAGATCCGCCGGGTGGTACCTCCGCGTTCGACAGTCAGAGACCGTCTACCACCTACGGAGAAACACAACATCCATAGCCAAAAATTTCTCTTGGGACGGGATTCGAGCCCGCACAGCGCACGGCGACTGAACAGGAGACTGAAGAGTCTACTACTGCGGCCACCGCTGCTGCCTTATAAAAGTTCCAACACCAGCTGATGCCTATCAGGCATATTTCAACTTTTTTACCCTGTATAATTTGCCCTTAAGACTTACAATGATATAAATGTTCCGTATATAAAGTACACTAGCCGCTGCTCGCTCTCAGGCGAACATCCACGCCACGAAATTTTTACCTGGACAGCTGAGAAGACGTCATCGATGCCGCCGTAGCGATGAAACAATTTCGGCCATCAGGGCAATATAATTTATTGAACATAAATTATCAGATAGGGTGACAACATTAGGTCTGTAGCTATTCAAGTGGGAAATAACGAATAGACGTACTGCGAATATGAAGATATTTTGTGAAGTTAAGAATTTCGTCGATAGTAATATTAGCAAATCTCCCCAAAATAATTGTAAAGTCTGGTGCTGTTGGTGCAAGTTGTTTAAGGCGGTATTTAAACCATAATCGCATAGAATGAGTACACACATTTTTGTGGGAAAACTTCTTATTTGACAACAAAGAATGAGAAAACGTGTTTTTTGGGTTTCAATCGAAAGTATTGACATGAGCGAAAAACCTTTCTATATAAGATTTTAAGGTATTTATGAGACTTACAAAAAGAGACCACACCTAAAAAGACCCGACTAATAGCAAAAATGTTATGTCCGAAATACGCAACTACTTGAAATTCTGCAAACCTTTAGAACTCATGTATTCAATTAACAACAAAATTGGATCATATTGGTCGAGTAGTTTTTGAGAATTTCTAATTGTTTGTCTCAAAACACCCGTCTTCCGGCCATCACTACGGTTTATTGTGCAATATATACAGAGCATCTGACAGCAAAATAGACGTGTATACCCTGCCGATATGAATCACAAATCATTCCTAAAGAGAAAAGTCATTATTAAGCGAAAAACAGATGTTACGTTTTTTTCTCCTACACAAACTCAATTAATTCGTATTTGTGAGTAATTGAACAAATGCGTTACGATATTCGAGAAACATCCGTTGCTTCACACATTTTATTGCAAATTACTCACAAATATGAAATGTTTGAATTTGTTTATAAGAAAAAATGTAACCCATCCTTTTTGCATAAAAATAACATTTATCTTCCGGAAAGGTTTGCGATTGATATCGACAAGGTAAATTAGTATATTTTGCTATAAAATGCCCTTTGAACTAACCCTGTATATTGCTCAATAAACAAGTAGTGATGGCCGGAAAACAGGTGTTTTGGGATAAGCAATTAGAATTTCTCTAAAACTACTTGACCAATCTACTCCAATTTTGTTGTGGTTTTTTAGAATTTCGAATCCTACGAATTTGAAGAATTCAAAATATCTGCGAGAAACCATCATCGCATTACCAACAAGTGCCAAAACCTGCAGGTTGCCTCGGTTTTCGGCCATAACTTTTTGGCTATTAGTCAAATCTTTCTACGTGTGGTCTCGTTCTTTAGGTCATATAAATACCTAAAAATGATAACAATTACAAAAGGAATGTACGTGTATCAGCCTATACAGGGTGTTTCAGAGCTATGGGATCAAATTTGTAGAGGTTATTCAGCGCAACAGTGGAAAAAATTTGAGTATAGGGACCCATATCCGGAAAAGTGTCACTACGGCACTGCGGCCCTCAGACGCGTTAAAATTTAGAAAGACGATTAATTGCCTAGATAGGACTTAATGCATTTAATTTTTGCCTTTTTTACATGATATCATCACAACATTGTTCAAAATGTCTTCCTCCAACCTGAATACAGCGATTTAAACGTCGCACATGATTTCGGCGGACTTGACTAAAAATTTGATACTCGTTTTGAATGATTTTAAATGCTGCTGTAATTCGCCCAAATAAGTATTGCTCTGTTTTATCATTATCTATCATTCAATTTTTAAGGGCAAATATAAAAATTGACATAACATATACTCTTCCCCATCCCCTACAATCTCGGACGTCCAATTATAAACCCCTGCATTTTTTTTTGAAAATGACTAGGATGTTCTGAAACGTCAAACAGCGAAGTTAATGCAAATTTCTGTTTTTTTACTTTTGCCTGTAGCTCCGCCACCATTGGACAGATTTTAAAAGTTTTTCCGTTCTTCTCGACAAGTAGTTGTGTGAAAATGTCATCAAAGTAGATATATGATAAAACATCAAAAAACAAATCTCGAATGTTTGAGATTTTCTGCATTTACAACATTTCCTCGCCAGTGTCCTAGAAGTTAAAATAAGCTGGATGACGTGTTTAAGTCTGTTTAGCACCCAATCGTTCCTCTAAAGGACGAGAAGTGAAATGATAACAGGGCAACACTGATGCCGCTATTCATTTGGATGTTTTGTGATTTTAATAAGTGACAATATCCGTTTTTTCTGCGCAAAATAGCGAAAACCATTATAAATCATGTTCTACTCACAGTTCCGTCAACAGGGCCCTGCTCTTTCAATGCCAGTAAGAGGCTTACCTGAAAAAGATGAAAGTCCGGCTTAATTTACATTTACAGAAAATACATTATCCTATACTTAGATAGTATTTATTGTAAAGGAATGCATGCATTGACGCGAATTAATTAATTAATAAAAATAATAATAATTTATTGTCATAAGGTTTACAATGGTAAACATAGACAAAGTCAACATGAGAATAAATAAACAGTTTGATAGCACCATTTCACATTTGAAAATATTATTGCCACATGTACACACTAAAACATTACATTGGACAATTAAAATATTTATTCAGTGAATAAAAGGCCTTTTCTAATAAATAAACTTTCAATGTTTTCTTGAAGCCATAATGTGTTGGTGCAGTCCTTTATATGTACGGGCAAAGTATTAAAAACTTTACACCATTATAGTTTGGGCTTGGCTCATATAATCTGGTCCTATGATGGGGCACACTTAGATTTTTACAGTCTCTAGTGATCATGTTAATGTAATAATACCTGTTTTTCCTGTATTTATCGAGGTTTTGATTTGTAACATAACATATACTCAGTATGTATAGTCATGGAATTGTCGAGATTTTCAACTGCTTGAAGTACTCTCTGCAAGATGTCAATTTGGAGTAATTTTAATGCTGTTCTTAAAATTCGTTTCTGGCATATAAAAACCTCGGCAGATTTCGAAAAACGAAACTAAAATACTACGCTGTATTGTATTATAGATTGCACATAAGCAAAGGAAACCATTTTCAAGACTTCACTACTAACTTGATCTCTAATACTGTGTACTAAATAGCAGGCAGAATTTATTTTCGAAAGCACTGCTGTTATTTCTTCTGTCCGCTTCAATGAATGGTCTATTTTCACACCGAGGAACTGTGCAGCGTTTGTTTGAACTGTGGTTTTTCCGTTTAATTTCACATAAAGTGATTAGGAAGAGTCATTATTGAAGTATATAATATTCGTTTTATCAATGTTCAAATGTAGTAAGTTGTCATTGCACCACTGAGTTACATTATTTACAAGCTTATTTGGTTTTTCAGACAACTGCTCTATGCTTTTGTCAGCCATTATACCCGATATATCATCAGCGTACATGAATAACGAAGTTGAGTTGATTTCGATAGATCGTTTATGTACACTAAAAATAAAATTTATCCAAGTCACCATTTTTAGCTGTAATACTGACTACTTGAGAACGATTGTTTAAATATGATCTCATTAGGTCATTGGCGATTCCTCTGATTCCATAGTGCTCCAGTTTTAAGAGAAGTATCTCATGATTTATTGAATCAAATTCTTTGGATAGGTCTAAGTACACCCCTGTTACTTCTTCACCAGTATCTAGTCGAGTAAGTAATGTATTTAGGGAACCTCTAATGGCGTCTTTTGTTGATCTTTTTGGCAAGATATTATTTTCAATAAAAGAGGATAATAGTCTATTGTAGATTATTCTTTCAAGTATTTTGGATACAATAGATAGTAGTAGATCATCAGCAAGTGATAACTTTTTGTGAAACCGTACCCGCTGTGGACTATGGAAGTGGAAGACAATTGTGTCATCCATGTGGGATAGGTGAAATCATTTGTACCAGTAGGAATTTTTTTCAAGGTAGTGGGGAGGGTCATTTATCGTGAGGAGATAATTTTGTGCTAACCGATTCTGACTCCATAACATTTTGACGAGTGGGGTCGCAAATCCTGAAAATCCTCAAAATTTTACACAAGATCATGCTAAATATTAAGGCCCAGGTGGATTCTCAGGGAGGGACACGCCCTACTGTGTTGCTTCTCTTCACTGCGTGATGTGAAGGCAAGCGACGCCTCAACATTTTTTAGTATTAGGCGAGGCGAAGACCTCGCATTTCTCGGACAAATCTATCAACTCGATCTATTTTCACAATCACGCTTGTTGAATGCCTTTAACATTAATTAAGATGTGTGGAACTAGATGAGAAACCTGATGGCTGTCACCTACCAATGGTTCGACAAGCTGATTTTCATACTCATCCCAAACGATGAACATGACAGAAGATCCCTACGTTTCTGGTTCATAACTGCTCGACGTTCTGCGCAATGCACAGATGGAGGTCACAATACCATATAGCATTCGGAGTAATAAGTTTTTATAGAGCAGACCAAGAATGGCTTTCTATCCATGTATACATAAATGGACATGTTTCCTTCCCGCCACTGTAACCACGACCAACCGCTGACAACCCTGTTTTGTGCTTATTAGCAGCTCTTCAATGCGGTATAGGCCTAGTAGTCCTAGAGACAGACGAACGGAAACCAAATAAGTGGGCATGGTCTTTTCAAATAGAAAAGCTACAAGGGTTATCTTTTTATCAGGAAGATCCAAGAAACAAAAAGAAACCTCTGGAGCAGCATCCATATTTCAGGGCTTCAGAATGCGGCTTTTTTTATTATTAATGACGTTTTTCCTCAGCAAATGTAATACTTGCACTGTTCGAATGGCATAACATTTCCCTCAACATTGTAATGACAATATTCTCTAAAAAATACAGTCCAAGAGAACCAAAATAGCAATGCATATTTTTCGAAATGCCTCCATAAATCCTGCAGCACAGAGAATGGTGCGAATTAAATGCAACATTATTGTGTCATAAACTCAGTGGGTCGATAAACTAGATCTAAAATAATTTATAGGATTATGATTATTTTAATGAGATTAATGCAAACGATTCATCATTTCATGACAGCGGGTTCGTTACGCAACCGTTTAGTTTTATGCTGAATTTTCAGCTATTGCAGTTATTAATTAAACGGTGCATATTAATATTCAGAACAGGTCATGATAAAATAACATAACAGGGAATAAATGCTAAATCGCATCTTCAACTTATTTAAGTTTGGTCATGTCGTCGGTCTCCGCACGTACCGGCATAACTAACGTTTTACTAACTTTATACGAGAGCTAGAAAACAAAAATCAGCAATAAATAAGATTGAAAATGACAAACTGATTTTTTAGTCCACACGTTGCTGTTTTTTTCTTGAACTAAAATTATGTAGAACTTTGTTTTTGTACATTTACGCCACTTCGTGACGACTCTTGTTTCTTTCATTGTGAATTTGAAGTTGGACACGGGGATCAAAGTATCGGAAATACTGTTTCAAAAATAAAAATTGTTATATCCTCTACATAATATTATAAGTGCAAACCAAAGGTAAATGACAAGAATAATAAACATTTTGTTTAAGTCGACATTCACAACAATATTTATAGGTTATATTTTCATATTATTATAGGCCGGTACGTGCTGTATAATTATCGACGAAAATCCATCTTTAACGCAGATGCGGATATCTATACTGAGTGACATACAAATCCGAACACCCAGTTTAACTGGTTTTATTTTAATAAAAGTTGGTGAATGTATTCATCTTACTGTAAATAACAAGTGCAAAAATTTTCAGCCTTATCAGTTGGATATTCCGGTTTTTATACTGCTTTTTTTAATTCACTGACGCTCTAAAAATGAATATTTCAGCCCCAGTAAAGAATCAACGTTGGCGGATTTTGGTTCTTGACATCCTTTACGATCGGTTACGATGCCTAGAGTACGGAGACCTGTACGATTTCGTCAACTTAGTGAGTTTGATAGGGGCCGTATAGTGGGACTTCGGGAAGCTGGACTTTCTTTTCGGGCAGTTGCAGTTAGAGTGCAAAGAAGTGTAGACACTGTGGTTAGGTGTTGTCAGGCATGGCTTCGAGAAGGCCGTACGCAAAGAGCAAGGGGCACTGGACGCCGCCGTAGAACAACAGACCGTGAAGATCGCCGCCTAGGATTATTGGCCTTAAGGGACCGTTTCTCCACTACCAGGTCCATTGCAAATGAATGGTTTGCAGAACACAGAAGACCTATTGGCATGCGAAGTGTTTACCGACGAATGATAAGTTTTGGCTTGTTTTCATACTGGCCACACTGGGTCCTCCCTTTAACTCGAGTACACCGACGTAATCGCCTTGAGTGGTGCAGACAACGGTCACTCTGGGATCAGGAATGGAACAGTATTGTCTCTAGTAACGTGTCTCGATTTTGTTTAGGCATGCACGATGGTCGTGCCAGGGTTAGAAGGCGACGTGGTGAAAGGAGGAATCCACAGTTTTTTGTTGAAAGACATGTTCATCACACTGTTGGAGTTATGGTTTGGGGTGCTATAGCTTATGGTTCCAGGTCACCTTTAATCTTCATCACAGGTAACATGAACGCGCAGCGTTATATCCACGAAGTTCTAGAACCCCATCTTTTACCATATCTTGACACCCTGGCAGATCCAACTTTCCACACACTTTCAACATAATGATGTCACATTGTTACCATGGCCACCAAGATATCCCGACTTATCCCCAATTGAGCACGTGTGGGATATGATGGGTAGGAGATTGCTCAATTTGCAACGTCCTCCTCAGACTCTAGAAGCACTTCGAGAGGAGTTGGAGGTTGCCTGGAATGAGATACCACAGGAGGACATTGACCACCTGATCAGAAGCATGCCTAGGCGCGTTAGAGAATGCGTAGCACATCAGGGTGCATCCACACATTATTAAAGGTCAAAGGGCTTTAAAGCAGTGCAATCATTTTGAAATTTTTATCATCTACTTCTTATTGTTTATTCTAAACCATTTAAACTGGGTGTTCGGATTTATATGTCACTTAGTATATTTAAGCCGGTACGTGAAAATTGTTTTCGGAATTTTATCACGCAATTTTTCAAGAATTTTATTTCCAAACAGCGAACTGATTGATATACAGTTACGTCACTTCGCGAGGTAGAGACTACTAAAAAATGTGTGAAATTATGGCGTAACTCGATTTTATATTTTTGTCATTTACTCCTGTACATGCGGAGGCCGACGATGTATTCGAGAAAACCAAGTGAATATTTTCATCGCCTACTAATGAACAGTGCGGATAGTCTTACACGAGCCAAAGATCTATCAAGATAAATGGAGAGTCTTTTATTTCGCCGGTCGACAGTGACCTTAAGTTTCTCCATGAGAGTAGGGGGTTTGCTGTTTGGCACCAAAATACGTAAGATAGGCGATATAAGCACAACTTTGGACTATTATTGGTCTAAAAAAAGACGCGATCTACGAATCGAACGTTCTTGGTTCGGCGATTTGCTTATTAGATGACTCGATTCCTTGCCAAACGATGTTGCCAAACTGACAAAAAGTGCTTAGAAAATGATATATTCATAATGAACTGATGGTGTTCAGCACCCGTATTACGTAACTTGAGAAGCGACAATGTGTTTTTTTGACATTATGTGGGTTTTCCTATCAAATGTCACCTGCATGAACTAGCGGCACACTAGCGGCTGCCTGATGCACACATTGACATTTTGCACATTTTGTTTTTGCCATATAGAATATAATAATAGTCGTACTGTATTCAGAAGCAAACTAATTGGCGAAGTTTAGGATTCGCTAGTTTGACACTTAACCAGTCATTAAGCGATTGGTATAGATCTTTTTTACGGTTTCTGCTGGTAACGTCAAAAAGTCATACTAAATAAATTAATATAGCGTCTTAAAGTCAAGCTGTCTATATAGATAACTGGAATCTATGTCAAATACACCAGCGATTGATTAAATGAGCAATTTGAGATTGGAAAATAATTCCAAGCTGATATTCCTCTTTTGTTTCTTAACTAAACCATGTAATGTCCTGCGTAGGGTACTGAAAGTTAACTAGCTATGTGATAACTTACAATTTTCGACAATAGCTGCTGTTTACATGACGTAAAGAGCACTCGCGAAAATTGTGATTTAAAACTTGAATGAATCAAAATGTTTCGTCGGCTGCTAGCTGATGAAAAACATCCCCACCATGTCCAAACAAAAGTAGATTTGAATAAAAAATGCTTTAACTAGGAGTGATGGATGACAATTAATCTGAAAAAGATTATCTATATGGCAACAGGACATGTTTAAACGCCATCAGCTGTTTTGTGGGTGCCATGTTTTGGTTACATCTGTGACTTATTTATCCGCCTCGTCTAACTGTGTCCTCTTGGTATAATTGCTCTTCCCACGAGCCTCATCTTTTTATATACTATTATAGTCACGTAGGCAGAACCTAAGCCAAGGCACTTCAACTTCTATAAGGAGCTTAAAGACACTTTGTTCATCCGATTTTTGAACAACGCACTTAATCAACGTTAGTAGCTACATTTCGATGTATGACTGCACGAGTGCCATCTATTACTGCAGTAGTGAATAGCAGCAAACTGTTGGAACTGTAAGCCCGCTTTTATGCACGCGTTTTTTGACGCCTGTCGCGTGGCGACAAAAAACGCGGCGCTTATAGATGAAACAAAATGGAACTTTTGTCTAACGTTGTTTGTGGCGTGTCGCTTTCAGATAGATCAGTGGCCATCGTATCGTCTAAACAAGGAAGTGTGATGCATTGATAAATAATGGATCCGTGTGTTGTATACTTGGCATACAAATATATAATCAAAAAGAGACGCAAGAGACGTTGGAGCGTTCACCCAATAAATAGTGCAAGAAATCTCAGAGGCACATATTATACACTACACAAAGAACTAAGACGAGACAATGACAAATTCTTTAATTATTACCGTATGTCGAAAGCTTCCTTTGATGAGCTATGTGAAAAGTTAAAAAACACTTTCAATAAAGATAGGGAGCTGATTCAAGGATTTGCATTCGAAGCAGAAGAAATGTTATCAATGACGTTGAGGTAAGTTTATGAAAAAGTTGAAGAAATAAACCATTTATTCAGGAAATAAGAGTAAAACATCAAACACTATAACAAAACAGTTCATACATATTATTGATTTGATAACAGTGATATTAGTGATTCGGCTTGTGAAATTATTGAATTTTCCGATTCCGTCGGAGAAAATGGCGTTTGTGGTGACGTCACAGCAAGTGATTCAGTAGTATCAGTATTAGGATGAGGCAAATGAGGTGTGATCTCAGATGATACTGTAGAATATGATGCGAATGGAGGTGCTGGCTTATTAAAACGTATATTAGAGATGTTGGTCATTACTGGATATTGCTGTGGTTGGTAATGGGGTATATGATTTGAAAAATTGTGTATATACTGATTTGGTTGTTTGTTAGTATATCGGCTTAATAATTGCATGACCTCTATTCGAAAATTCAATTTCTCATTCGGAGTGAGCGTATCTAAACTTGCTTGTAATGATCTAAAAAAGGCCATGTCATCAGTTTCTTGTGGTTGACTTTGTATAGCTAATGCTGGCTGTCTGATATGGGAATCAATATAGCTTGAAAGTTTACTTTCTAAATCTGATTTCTTTCTTCTATAGAGAGTACTTCTACTAGGAGTTCGTCCAGTTTCCATTTTGCTGTCTAACTGAGTATATTGGACATCTGATGAAGTACTTTGCATGTCATTTATGTCCTTTGAAACATCCATATCTTCTTGGCCCTCTCTTGATGTACTTGGTAGTGAGCTCTCTGTCTGACGGGAACCAGTCACCTTTCGTAAAAATCCTAATTGTTTAGCATAGATGTACGTTTTTACAGCTTTAGCAGACGCTCCTGATTTTTTTCCCTTAGACAGTCGAATGGTACGAACATAAGCATCCCTCAGACTTTTCCATTCTCTACCTAAAAAGGAAAAACAGATAACATGTTAGATACCTAAATGTAATTTTTTTTTAAAAAAATGTGTTTCTCATACGAGCCTTGACATCTATGTATATGTCGTACATCCCAATAATATAAAGTAAAGGTTTTAGATGCACTACAAATAATGAGAGACCTAAAATTTGTTGACAATTATTCGTATTCTTTGCATTTAACTAAGCCGAAACCCCGAAACATAGGAGATTGGCCATGATATTACTATTATAAGTACCTAACTGTATCGTTATACTAAATGGCAGTTTTGTTTTACAGGTATTTAGGTTCAGGATGTACCTATACAGAGCTGCACTACAGCTACAGATTAGGGGTCACAACGGCAAGTCTTCTAATTCCAAGAGTTTGCGTTGCCCTATGGCGTACATTACAGGAAGAGTGCTTTCCTGTACCTACTGAACAACGTTGGCGCCAAATTGCCCAAGAATTTGCAGAACGTACCAATTTTCCTAACTGCATTGGCTCTATTGATGGTAAACATTGCAGGATAATCGCGCCTGCACATAGCGGATCACTGAATTATAATTACAAGAACTTTTTTTCCATTGTTCTATTAGCTATTGCCGACAGCAACTGTTGTTTTATATACATCGATGTCGGGTTCTATGGTAAGGAATCGGACTCCATGGTGTTTAGACAATGCTCCTTGTTTAGAAAATTGGAAGAAGATACCTTACATATCCCAAAACCTGAGAAAGTAGCAGAAACAACACTGCCATATGTACTCGTTGGGGATGAGGCGTTTGGACTAACAAATAACTTAATGCGACCTTATCCTGCAAAGAACTTAACAGAAAAAAGAAGAAATTTTAATTATCGCTTGTCTAGAGCAAGAGGGAAAGTAGAATGCTCCTTTGGAATTTTAACTAACAAATGGCGTATACTGCATCGACCGATGAATGTGATGGAGGAAGTCGCTGTATCCATGATCAAAGCTTGCTGTATATTACACAATTTTGTTCGTGTGAGGGATGGCATCAGATTTGAGGATACTTTGACAATAACAGGGCTGCATGATAATGATAGAGCAGAACCAGAAGGACGTGGACGTAAGTCTGCTTACAAATACAGAGATGCTTTCGCTGACTATTTTAGCAGTCCAGCAGGGGCTGTGCCATGGCAAAACACCAACATATGATTTAAACAAAATAGTAAGTGTATGTATTAAAGTAATTAACATGAAATGCTTACCAATTTCCTGCCTTTCTTTTTCATCTTTTTCCCCAAATTTTTGGATAACAATTTCGCACACTTCCTTCCAATCGTCTCTTTTAAGCTGTCTGTTTTTGTAGTCTCCTGACGATGAATCCCACAAAGATGGTCGTTTTTCTATTGCGTCGATGAATAGTTCGACATCCAGATGTTCCATTGTAGCACACGTCTTCAGTCTTTAGACAACACCCACCAACTGAGAATGAGTTCCTATCATAGCATCAGCGACAATAAACGCGTTGAATAAAAGCGTAAATTCCATTCAACGTACTTACAAAACGCCTGTCGCCACGCGTTCTCAAATTCCAGGCGACCAAATTTGAGAACGCCGCGACACGGGCATCGAGCGGCTCACCGTCGTTGATGCATAAATGGCTACATACAAGACAATGCGTTGAGAAAACGACGCGTTTTTTGTCGCCACGCGACAGGCGACAAAAAACGCGTGCATAA
This sequence comes from Acanthoscelides obtectus, assembly GCA_963669975.1. Lineage (NCBI taxonomy): Eukaryota > Metazoa > Arthropoda > Insecta > Coleoptera > Chrysomelidae > Acanthoscelides > Acanthoscelides obtectus. Next base: position 79,090,680 of record CAVLJG010000004.1, read on the forward strand.
AAGCGGGCTAAGAGTATTTCAGTTCGCGTGAAACTCTCACTGTGACCGCTTGATGCCGTCAATTCTGGCGATTTAGTAGATATAACTACTGTCTAGTCGCCATTAGTCTCCAAGTTTTTCCATCAAAGAAGTTACCTATTGATCAATATATCATGGTGTAACATGAGAATTAGTTAATTTGTTATAACAGAGATCAACATTTTGTCTAAGAACTATCAATGGACTCCATAGAGGCGTCGCACGATTTTTGAGCTGCTGATTGCTATGACGTCAGGTTCAAGATCATTTCAACGTCAGAATCGGATAAATTGCTTTTCGGAAAAATTTGTAGTTCACTAAATATAAATCTGACGGCGTTTGTGTTGCTAAGCAAGGCCATCCAACGGCTACGAGTGTGTCAAGCTCAAATTAAGGTTATTCTAAGTAAGTAAGTTTGTGAAAGTGCTTGAATATATTTGAAAGCCTACGCTTACAAATTTTTGTTGGGTCTCCGAATTCAAATCTTTCTTTGGCTTCATCTGGCGACGTTATCGAGGGGTAATTTTGAGGTCACAGTAAGGTTGTTCCATAAGAGTGTCAATCTTCATCAGTGCGTTTTCAGTATTTATTTCAATGTCAAATTGAGGTTATTCCTAGGTCAATATGTGTGAGAATGTTTGAATCTCCACGTGTCGAATTTCTGGGTAACTGAATTCAAATAACGCATATCTGCTTACTGGAAAGCTGAACGTGAGGATACCTAAGGCAAAATTTGTGCTGCTTAAAGGTTAAGGTGGAAAAAACAAATGAAAAATTTGGATTCAGCTTCCCAAAAGAATACAATATACACCATTTTAAAAATATTAAGACCCTTTTTCCTAAATTTGACTTTGAAATGACCTGGAATATGATATGACGGAAATCATCTGACCATAACATTACATTTAGCGACCTAAAACCCCTACGATGTTCCTCATGATGACTCTTAAAGCTACTACACACAAGCCGCCGGCAATGCCGCCGGGTTTATGCCGAGCGGCTATGCCGTCGGCAATACAAGCCGCCGGCACAAGCCGCCAAGCATCATTCCGGTTGTGACAGTCACATAGAACGCTAGTGAAGTGCATATTGTATGGTTGGTTGGTTAAAATGAATAAGGAAGTCATCAGCACAGCCGCCGCAGTTGTAATTTTTATTTTAATAAGAAAAAAATACAAAAGGACGAGAAGGTTTGGGTTGCACCCAAGTTTACAAAATAGAAAATGGCGAAACGGTACTGTAATGATAGAAGAGTATAAAAAAGTTGATGTGGGGTGTCAGCGTTTGCGCAATAGCATGTTTTTTGGGTTTCTGTACATCGTCTATGCCTGCACCAGATTTGTGCAACTGTTCGAACTTCTTTTTTTCCCGAAAATAATGAGAGGTTACATTTTTTAACTTTCTCTCTACTTCGCCTTTATCAATGTCAAATACACTTGCAATTATGTTCAGTGCGTCGATTGTTCCTATTCTTATAGTCTGCATTTCTGGGATTCCATAATATATCATTTTCATGAAATTTTTCAATTAAGAGCAGCACAGCTTCGTCGTCCCAATTAAACGACATTTTGAACACACAAACCGCACAACACTACCGCTCGAATGCCAGGAACGAAGTGACGCCGGTAAGCCACGTAACCCGCCGGCATTCCCCGGCGGCACTGCCGGCGGCTCCTTTGCGCGGTAAGGCCGGCGACTTTGTATGCCGCCGGGTGTGCGGAGGCTTAGCCGGCGGCTTGCCCGGCGGCACTGTGTGTAGAAGCCTTTAGATCAAATGTTGAAAATCCCCTACTCTCTTTTGCAGCCATCAGTACTGTACGGTATATGTCTTGTTTTGGTAGCGGAAGGCAAGCATTGTGTATGTCTTCTACTAAAATACCTCAACAAGAAGTGTTAGAGAAGATAACTACTATCATGTTGTGCGGAAAAAACAGGAGAACGTTTTCACGGACGACCCGTCAGTCAGATGAGGCAGTACCGCCGTGGTTTCACTGCGAGGCAATGGGCAAGAAGTGGCGATCGGGTTATATTTTTTGCGGTGTCAGGTATTGGCTGGGTAATGCAGAAATAAATAATAGTTTAAAAAAACTAAAAACCACGCTTTTATAGCTAGTCGAACTAAAAAGTATCAAACAATTTTTAATTAGAAAGAGTTAATATTACAGTGGTAGATGGTCGAACAATCAGTCATAGTTAATGCCCACAAAATAAAATTATAATAAAATTTAAGTTACCTATTAACAGAATAATTCAATTCAGAATAGACAGCGTGAGGTGCTTGATATATTAAATGTTACAATCATTCTATGTGTCTATGAGAGGAGAGTTATGAAAATGTAGTAAAATGCACCCCATGCGTTTTACTCTGAGTTAAATTATTATGTTAGTAACTTTTATATTTTATTGTAATTTTATTTTGAGGTCATTAATTATGATTGATTGTTCGACCATATACTACTGTAGTATAGACTCATTGTAATTAAAAGTTATTTCTACTTTTTAGCTGGGTTAGCTATAAGAGCGTGTTATTTTTAGTTTTTTTTTTAACCATTATTTATTTTTCATTTTTTAGTTCGATTTATCAACTTGTTTTTTTATGGTTAGGTGGTATTGAAATGTCTTATGAATCATTTCGTAATCTAACCTTTTCATTTTAAGCTTCACTGTTGAATGGGGTTTTTCCTGTTAACTTAGAGCAATCAAATTGTTCCATTCGAATACTGTCTAAAGATCTTACACGACTAAGCGCTACATAAACTTGTCCGGCAGCAAACACTAGCAATTTTAGGTAAATGACTGCATGACCGTCTATTCAACCTTGCATTTTGTGGACGGTCGAAGCCCAACTCAGGATTAATGGCAACATTCGCAATGAACAAGGTTTGAATGCACTACCTTGAAAAAGTATATGCTTCCGTTGTGCTATATATAAGAGGATTTATCAGTCCTGGCGGTTCTAATAAGGATAATGGAAAACTGTTATCAAACTAATGCATCGTCATCGGTCTTTGATACGTGTGCGAAGCTTAAAATTAATCAAACTTCTGGACATTGGTGAAAATTTTGCTCAAAAAGATTTCGTTACGTACATAAATACATATATGTTATATGGCCATAGTAACTACGCAGTTATTATACAATGTTGCACCAGACGCTGTGTCAGCATATGATAACAACTTCTCGCTAATGCGTTGCTAGAATAGGGCCTTTGCTGTTTTCTACTAATTCTTAGTCAGCTTTCCGAATGTATAAATAGGCCTCGCGGCCATATCCTGTTGTTCAATACCCGGTTAGACTCCGTAAATGTCACATTTGTAAACCTTTGTATTTTATATGGACTGAAGCTTCAGTCCTCAAATAAATTTTATTAAAGAGTTATTTCTAAATCTAATGATTTAAGAAATTGGTGTCAGAAGTGGGATAGCTTCAACGCATTAGAACACGTGCATACTAACTGGTGCGGTGGATGCCCATCCTTTAAGCTGAAAAGGACCAACGAGCCTTAAGAAGAAAGAAACCCATTGAAGAAAGAAACCTACAAGTAGGAAAACTACAAGTAAGAAACTACAAAGCAACAAGAAGAAGGAAAACAACAGGGGACACAGCGAGCAGCAGCCACCCAACTGCAGACAGACTACTGGAAACATCGCAAGAGATCCACTAGGCGCCTGGAGAACAGGACTGCCTCCCGATGTACCCTTGGTGCAGTCTGCTGTTTCTTGCGGCTGCTACAGCCCAGATAGACATCAAACCGATTAACAACACCTTAGGTATCTATTTTCATGAAGACGCCCCTCTTAAGGTTTCCAACGAAATTTGGACACTCCTTGTATATAAAGACTTAGAACTCATTAAGAAAGCACTTGACGATAACAACTATATTCTGGAACACTTATCATATCTCGTAGAAAAACCCACCAATCGTATGAAAATATTTAGTGGCGAAATTAAGACTCATACAAGTCTCCTTTATCAAATTTCTCGTTCCTTGGAATCGAAATATTACGCGGTCTTCGATGACCCTGTAAGCGCATCGCGGATGAAACGCGGTCTGATTAACGCTATAGGTACCATATGGAAAGCAATAACCGGCAACCTCGATTCATCGGACGGTGAATACTATAACGATTGTATTAACAAAATTTCTAAAGATGAACATGAGCTCGAAAACCTCATGAAGAACCAAATTTCTGTTACCATGTCGGTTATCAAGAATTTTAATAACACTATTCAAAAACCTATGATTGATAAAACTATGTATAATGAAGATATCAAGGTTATTGAAAACAAAATTCATGAAATTTCAGACAATCTTGCATTTTATGAAGCTAAATTCCAATTTTTAGAAGTTTGCGAACAATTAATGGAAAGCTACATGTTTCTAGAAGAGACAATTAATGATATTCTAAATTCAATTACTTTCGCACGTTTAAAAATAATACACCCTTCTATTATCACTCCTCAAGACTTAGTAAATTCTCTTCAAGAAATCTCTCACACTTTGTCGAGAAATAATTTACCCCTTCCGGTTAATTTGGCAACAGTGTGTGTACCTTAATCTTATGGAACTCGAAGCGTATCAAACTAAAACAAGAGTAGTATTCGTCCTACGCATCCCGTTATTAGAGCCCATAATGTATACTTTATACAGAGTGATTCCTCTACCCATTCTCGATAAACGTACTGGTTTGTTTCATGTAGTTTCCACTATACAGAGATACATTGCTAAAGATAGCGATTCTCTTTTGTACGTTTTCTTTCAAAATTTAGGTAGTTGTAAAGTTCTTTAGTCTCAGGTGAAAATCTGTTTCAACCTCTTGCCGTATCCAATAGACAGTAATGCAGTCTGCGAAGCACAGTTGTTGCGAAATCCGGTCGATCTGCCGACAGCCTCCCAAATAGCAATTGTGGCATTACAAGATTACAAAATCCAAGAACTTGCAACCAATTTTTGGCTAATCACCATATCTAGCCCTCTGCCAATTACGATGAAGTGTGGACAACGGGAGACTACCACCAAAGTGATAAAAGTTAATTCTTTTTTAAAAATGCAGCCCGAATGCAGTGGCTTTGTAGGCACCACGAGATTACATTCTAGATATTCTGTTAGCACCTACAAGAATATCACATACAAAAGTCACCCTGTAGAAGTATCCTACAAATGCTGTGAACATCTCCCAGAGAAACAAAATTTACCAAAATTAAAACCGATCAAGCTAAGCAAGATCGATACTGAAGAACTCGAAATTGCCAATCACAAATTAAACCAATATTCTGAACAACTGGACAAAATTATGAACGAGCCGTTTGTTTCGAGATATCTCTCATGGTTCACGTATTTCATCATCACCCTGTTAGTTATCATCGTAGCTTTGTACCTGTTCTGCAAGTGCAGAAAACGTAGACCACCCGGCATCTGCGCATCAAATTATCCAGCCGATGGCCCATCTCCAGGAGCACCAAAAGTCCGGTACATTCCCAGACTTTTTCCTCGACGTAGACCAACCATCCACATGAAGAAGATATCGAACTGCAGTGAGTGTTCCGTGAAGTGTTTTCACTGTTCAAAAAGTCATTTTCAATTTTCATGTTATCTTCCATGTAATTTTGCCCGTACGACTGTATCTTATTATTTGTTTGTTCCAGCTTTGCTTTTAGATGTTATTTTGCATCGCCAATGTACGACATTTATGCTAACAATTTTATTTTTCAGAATCTGTATTTCCTGATTTTACTTTTGCAATTTGTATTTTGCAATTTTACTATTTTTATATTTTTATATTTTTACACCTTTTTATATTTTTGTCAAAAGTTGTCGCATAGCAATAATAAGATATAAAAGAAATTGCTGTTTGGCAATTATTTGCTTCATATGATTAGAACGTACATAAAATTCTCCCATAAAATACTTAAAGGTTTTACTTTTTCCCTAAAAAATTCATAAGAAATTTATGTCCCCCGAAAATTCTCCGTAAGATGTGAAAACCTCCCTAAATTGAAGGGCATCGCCAGATGGCATCACCTGCATCTGTCTCATCTAACAAATGCGGATGGCATCATTGTGACACTGCCGCATCGTCTCTCGTTAGCTATGTGGGATATAAACGGGTACATGAAGACCACTGCAAAACCTGCCACGTTGGAGTATAAGTGCGACCTTACATTCCTTTTCTTTCCATATTATACCATTGCTGATGAACTGCTTGGCAGCAACCACCTTCTTGCATCGAGCATGAAAGGTTTGCACTTTTTTTAGCAGTATATCAGAAAGTACGACCACATCATCCCTATGTTTTTTATCTCCTCAAAGTCATTCGGAATAACTCATCTCCTTAGCATACTTTTCAATTAAAGAAACATCAGAATTCACAGAGACTGGGTCGGTCGAAGGCTTTATTATGCAGGCCGTGAGGATGTGACCGGTGTGATCAAGTAGTCCATTATTGGAAATTTATCACGGCACTGTAGTTTCGATAATTGGAGTCGAACTTGACGTTTTGTGCTCGCAACCAGCGCGCCATGCAGCGTAGACAGTCTCCCTCGACAACTGTTCAAGTGAAATTTCCAAGCACGTTTTGGAGATCTGTCCGATACGAACTTCGGAATGTACACGGAGTGGATCCGGGTCCTTGATGTTTTAGCGAAACTGACATATGGTAGTGTTTCCTAGCATATGAGCTTATGTCAGCCTCAACAGTAGAATAAAGTGGCAATTAACATGCAAATAAATCTTTCAGATGTAATGGCAGATGAAGCGCTCGGCTTTCGAGATCATATAGATTATGTCATAAAAGTACTTAGTCCAGCATGTTTGTCTTACGTTACCTAAAAAACATAACGAATACAGCATCAACTGTCAGTTTATTTTTCAAAATTTGTGTAACCAGATATACAGGGTGTTTCAGTTTAATGTTGCATAACTTTAAGATTCGATAGAACTTTTAAAATTATTGCATAAAGTGTATATAAACATGGGTCGAAAAATGCGTGGCTTCCAAACTACAGGGTGTTTAAATTTACTTTGATGTATAACAGTGAAAATTGGTATACAAGGGTTCTTTGGTAAGACAAAACGAACGATGGGTATAGTTTTACTGTAGCCGCTAGAGGGCGCTCTCTACCGTACCTGTAGTGTATTAAAATGACCGAAAATTTTTTCTTAGTGCAATTTTTTGCTTTTTGAATAAAAAAACTGATTCTTCGCACTTTTCTACATAAAAAAGCTTTCCTGTGAGTTTTCGTTATAGTTAGCCGTTTTTGAGATATTTCGATTTTTAAGGTTCGATGCATTTTTGATTATTTATGGGTAAATAATATTTTTTTACATTTTCGATTTGGGCATTACAAGTAATTAAGATGATCGTTTAGATTGTGTTTTTAAACACAGCAATAATTCCTAACTCCAAATAAACACAAAAAAACAGAATATTAATTTGTTTCATTTTCCAATATTATTTTTAATAAATTAAATTAATTATTTACAACTAAAATGCTATTGGATAGTTAGGACAAACATACAAAATCTAAAGTAGTTGCTCGAAATGTAAATCCAATTGTTCAATACACAATTCACATGTACGAATGATCGAACGTGGTATAGCATTAGTCAAATAAGGCCTTATTTCATCACATGCATTCCTGATTCTGTCTATTAGCATATATCTTGTGGTTACGGGAGTCTGGTACACTTTTTCTTTTAGAAATGCCTGTATAAAGAAATCTAATGGATTTAGGTCAGGGGATCGTGGAGGCCAGGCGACTGGTCTTCCACGGCCGATCCATCTTTCTGGATAATTTTCGTCCAGCCAGTTTCTAACTATTCTCGAATAATGAGCTGGACAACCATCAAGCTGGAACCCGGCCAATCTTCTTAAATCTAACATAACATCATCCCACATATTTGCATGCTCAGCCTTTAAAAATGCCAAGAAGGTCGCGGCATTTAATCTTGCAGGCAAAAGGTAGGGTGCAAGTAGTCGATTACGGTAGATACCAATCCATCCAATTTACCACTCCACGTCTAGCGAAGCATGACTCATCGGTCCATAAAACGATACTTAAAAACTCCCTATTATTATCAGTTCTATTAAGAATCCACTGACAAGATGTGATTCTTCGTTCTCCGTCCCCTGGCTGTAGTCCGTGCACAGGTTGCAAATGGTAAGAACGTCTATGGTCATTTCTAAGAACACGGTGAACATGGCTTGCTGAAATTCCCAAGGCACCAGAAACTCTCCTAACACTTGTGGTCGGATCTCTATCAAACTCACGCAGAATCATACTGGTAAATCTGCGCTGACGAACATTTATGTTTTGATCCCTTTGGAGATTTCCAAAACCATTTTCAATTATTTGGCGATGCACTCTTACAAATACTGAGCGAGTTGGATGTCGTCTGTTTGGAAACCTTCGTTCGTATTCTCTGGCTGCTTCTGCTGCGTTTCCATTTACAAAGCCATGCACAAAATGAATATCCGCTAAAACAGGTAAAAGAAACTAAATTTCATGCATTCACAATTGCTAAAACACGTTTCAGGTTTCACCAGACAACAAATCTAACTGTCGACTAATTGATGTTTAACCTTATTTTGCTTTCAATTTCAAAAATATTTGCAGGCACAGCCTACTTCTAAAAATTATCGAGATACCGACTTTTTAACGTTATTTTATCATAAATAATTAAAAATGCATCGAACCCTAAAAATCGAAATATCTCAAAAACGGCTAACTGTAACGAAAATTCACAAGAGAGCTTTTTTATGTTGAAAAGTGCAAAGAATCAGTTTTTTTATTCAAAATCTTAATACACTGCAGGTACAGTAGAGAGCGCCCTCTAGCGGCTACAGTAAAGCTATGCCCATGGTTCGTTTTGTCGTACCAAAAAATCCTTGTGTATCTATTTTCACTGTTATACATCAAATATTGTTCGAAATATTTAAAAAAAAAACTATTTTAGAAAGTAAATTTAAACACCCTATATTTCGGAAGCCACGCATTTTTCGACCCATGTTTATATAGACTTTATGCATTAATTTTAAAAGTTCCATCGAATCTTAAAGTTATGCAACAATAAACTGAAACACCCTGTATTATGGAACAATCAATATAGCTTCGTAGGGGGACTAAGTACCAGGGATGCAATATGTGAACTCATAAGTCAAATGACTGGGAACCTTAACACCTAAAAGAGAAGCATAGACCTAAAAAAAGTATTTTGGTACCATTTCACATGTTTAACTACCTAATAGACTTCAAAATTGCGGTATTAGAGGCGCTGCACTACAAATCATTTGATCATATTTTTCTGACCGAATTCAAATTGTCGAAATTCGAGAATACAGTCAATAAACATACAAATATTGGTTCACAAAATATTAAATCCTGGTTAGACTATCACAAATTAACACTAAATTCAAACAAAGCATGTTATATTGCATTTCCTACAACTGCTGCTAATCGACTTGGTTTTTATGTAATCTTTATTTCAAATTTGAGAACGATATTCAGTCTCCTGTATGAAATATTCTGGGATAATAAACAAACATTTAAAGAGTGAAGACCATGTCATTTCCAAATAATGTTGGTGAATTAATCCATAAATTGTCACTCAATCTTTTTTGCGCGATATGCCACGAAATAACTTCTTAAGAAGATATCCTTTATCTTTATTATCCAATGAACAAAGATTTGAAGTTGAATTATTATACTCGTACATACCTGCTGTTTGTATATATTTTCATAAAATAGAAAAGGAAAGTTTATATGTAGATCATCAATATAACACAAGATGTAGAAGCCATCAAGATCTTTTGATAATAATGAGCCATTGAAATATCAACCATTGTTATTTGACATATATAAGCCCTAAGGTATGTAACTTTCCACCCTCAAGCATTATGAACACCAGGCCTCAACGTCTTTTCGTACAACAATGTTACTGGTTATGAAATTGCTTTAGATTTTTGCTTTAAACTGCTTGTAGATATTGTATTTTTATATTCACATATTCAAGTTATAATTTAATGAGTATGCACTAATGAATATTCATTAAATCATTCGTATGCATGAAACTTATAATCGTGAACATATATAGCTGGCGGATTTATGATATTGTACCTATCTATATAAAAAATGTGTTATACCATCGTATTTATCAAATTGTAAATTTTCTCAAATGAATGAACTACGCACCTCTCGCATTATTTGCATCTGAGAGGCTGTTATCTTTGTTTAGGAGATATTAGGATCAAAACGTCATTGTATAGGAACGAATGGTCTCCAACATTCAGAACGTTGTTCTAGTGGCATCTTTACTAGAAATATATCAAAATTTCCACCCATCCTACCTACATAACGGTCAGTTCTTGAAAACGAGGCAGTATTACACTGATAGAAACTATGCGTTTTCTTTTGAAAAAGAGAAACCTTTTACAAGTACTCTCAGGCAGAAAAATTTGACGGCACTGCCCTGTCACTTTTAGGCCCACGGGCAGCGTTGCGTTACGTATTCATACCAAAGGTCATCATATCCTCATCGTCGTGCATTCATACTTATGTATTCGTCTTCAAGAAGAGATCGATTACAGCTCCATTGATCTGTTTTTGCTATCTTGCACCTTTATCAACATCATCCTCCACACTATTCGTTGAATCTCAGCATTTTCCCTCGCCTATATATCTGACAAAGCTGTCAGTAGCGAGCCTCTCGCCGAGCGTCAATTCTAGTTGTCTAGCAGTCGACCCATATACCGCACTGGAATTGAAAATGCTGCTTTTCGTTGCAATCTACGCGTTTATCTATCAACTACTCTCAGTATCTATTAAACCGACCATTTCATGTGATAAACTGTGCACTATAGAGACGTATCCGCACCACTCCCTTGCCAATCCAGTTCTTAATATGCTTAACCAGCCATATCTTTTGTTTTATACTCCAACTACCACGAAGGCCTAAGGCCTAAACACCTATTGGGTACCGTGGGGCTATGGAGGGATACAGGGGAAAGGGGGGGACGCCACACGAACTCTAGCGAGGAAACACGTGTGCATGTAGCATGCACACATTCTGGCTCCGCCTACGAGATCCGCCGGGTGGTACGTCCGCGTTCAACAGTTAGAGACCGTCTACCACCTACGGACAATCACAACATCCATAGCCAAGAGAAAAATTTCTCCTGAGATGGGACTCGAACCCGCACAGCGCACGGCGACTGATCAGGAGACCGCTGCTGCCTGAATCTAACGATGTAACGATTTAACAAAGAGCACTTCCTTTTCGCTGTCTTTGGCTCCAGCGACCTTTTTACAGAGCGCTCACCTTCCCTCAGCCAGCAAATCAATGCGCGGGATACCAGCCACCACCAACAATGCATATTTAGATACCAGTCCACAAGTGCAGGTCAAACACAATATGACATTTTTCTGGGTTTTGAGCATTAGCCGTCTGTATTTCTTTTTCCTGACAATCGAGTTTGCCACCCCCGCCAAAATTTTACACCTCTCACTTCTGAGGCCTCCTTCAGATATGACTAGCCAAATGAGAGATGTAACGATTTTATTTACCGTATTAGTGGTACGCATCACGTGTTCAGTCATTTTAAGGTCAATGCCGAGCTACACGTCTAGATATTTAATCGCATTTGGGCGTCGAATTTCCGCATTTCCAATCATAACAGCCAATGAAATTAGTTTAGCTTTCAATTTCAAAACAATATCTTCCATCCATATGGTAAGCCTCGTGATTCCATGAGCCAAAAGCCTTTCGACTGTACCTATTTCATTGGCAGACCTTTTATAGATGAACATCAAAATATCAGATTCCCCACCTAGCGGTCAGTAGTCAAGTGGGCGTGCTGAAATCAACTTTCCCGTTAGATAAAAGACAGATGGACCTCGGCAAAACTTCCCAACTTTTTTCTCACATCTTAGGAATCTAAGAACAGAAGAATTGAATCGATTGTTATTATTGAGCATGAAATACATCAACAATATGAATGCCATGACCTAAGTACGTTAGTGGTTGATACTGTACAGAAACCGTTTAGCCAAAAAATTCTCTTCGTGGAATCCCCGGACATAAAGCAGGATGGTCTGTGTAAGACCGTCCGTCCGTGCGGAAATAGTCGAACGGGCAATCCATAAAATTTTCATGACGTATTCATTTATTCCCCTACGACTTGTGAATATCGAAGGAAACTGCCGTGCCGACGCCGCCTGCGAAAAATATGAAGATCCCTTTCCACAGTTTGCATAAGATTATTCCCAGATCTATGAGGACCCTCTGTAAATACGGGGCGACTGAATTTGATAGAGTGCGGCATTTCGTTTCGAGTAAACGTTAAGAAAGCCATATTTATCGAAAAGAGACTCAAGGTCGAATGTCAAATATTGCGAGCTTGTATTATATGTGATGGAGTATACTAACGGCTGTATCGATAGTCGTTGCTACAGTTGTAGGACGCCTTTATGGCCTCCTTGATCTTCATAGTTTTCTACTGTTCCTTGTTAACGCTCTATTTTGAGGTTACAGATATCTATTTGCATCAAATTGTTCATGCTTTTGATTTATATCGTGTGCTATATCAGTCTCAATTCAAAATAGGAGAGCGAGACTGGATAAATCTAGAAATTCCCAGCCCTTCTGAAGGAGAGAAAAGACTATCAAAATCAAGGAGGCCTTAAGCCTCCTACAATAATTGTAGGCACGATACGGCCCTAAGTGACAGATATAAATAACACCCAGTAATAATGAATGTATTCAAAAGTTTGTTTGTATACATGTCTCTTAGGGTTAAGTAAGTAACTGATCAAAATCTAAGGAAAATTCGACCTTTGAAGAAAATGTAAAAAATTGATAATTTGTTAGACCCCCTTTAATCTTTTATTCATTCTTACAGATACTCATATAACGCATTTGTAGTCTATTTACGCCCAGGTAAAACACAACATGCCCAGAAGCGAGGTTGTACAGGTCCGTATTTTCCTCAATGATCTTGGATTATTCTATCAAAATAAATGATTATTTTTATAGAGAGAAGTGCACATACTTCTCAGAATTCCTTACCTGCTGGAAGTACTTGAACGTGACGGATGCAACGGTTTGCAGTCACAGCTTCATAAAACAAATTTTTTACGTCAGAAAATTTGGATGTTCTATTGTTTGAAGCTACATAGTTTTTTATATGTACCCAAATCATTTCAATGGGATTCAATTCGCAGTGATAATGGGGTAGACTGAAGTCTGTCTTATTTTAGTTTTTAGCCACTTCGTCACTAACATTAAGATTATATTTATACTTGTGCTATCTAAATAGATGGATACGTTCTGCTTTGACCATACTTTCTCTGAAACTAATGAATTTTAATAGGAGTCATTGTTGAATGTCTGCCTTTCTTCTAGTGTAGTATGCAGCATTATCTAGTACAATGACGGCATTGTCGTCAAGCTTTGGGAGCGTTTCTTCAAACCATCGTTCAAATGATCTCCCGTCCATTTCTTCATGGTAGTCGGTCGTCTTCTTTGACTCAAATGCCCATAGGGCAGTGGGCACAAGGCCATCTTCACTGGCAATGTGATAGAAAACTAATAATAATACAAGCAGAATATCTAACAGGTATTGGTTCTAAATCTATCCGATATAGCTAAGTTTTCAGCGTGGTCTCATAAGTTCAGTCTACTTGACATCATTTTTACAACACAAATGACGAATTCCGTCTCCATAAAATAATCTCTTGGTTGTCCATCAAAATACAATTTCTGACCCGTCTTCTATGCTCAAAATGAAGTTCCTTGAGTAAGCTATAAGATGTGGTCCTTTTGAAACTAGGTAAGTCTTCATCACTATTAGCCTCCAGTACTACTTTTTCTATGGTGGGAAGTTCCTGCCTTTCAAAAAATTGATAAACTTTCCCACTGATGGCGATTCCGATCAAAGTTGTCAATTGTATTTATCAGCTTCGTGTAATGCAGTCTCTTCTGTGGTGGGGACAATTTTTTGCTTTATTTTCTATATTCTTTAACAATGTCAAAAATTGTCTTAGGACATAAGCTTGTTTTGTTCGCCACACGTCTTCCAATATCATGAACTTTTATTTCAGGATGCTCTAAAATTTCGCTCTTATAAACTTTAAGGACAATTTCTTTTGCCTGAATATTCAAATGTCCATTCTTGTCACGTTTTCGGGGAGGAGACATCACCGAACAGGAAGCATAGGGAGAAATATTTTCAGTTTCATCTGATGTATCCGTAGATGACATATAAACACACCCTATGTATGTGTTACCGGTAATCTGTATAATTCTGGTATTCTTTACAATACCTAGGCAATGTACAGAATATCTGGGTTGCCCAGGCAACGTATGAAATATTATGAATATTACTATCCATTAAATAGGTACTCAATGTAATTCCTAGGGATTGTATAGAGAACCTGCAGTTCCACCGGTAATGTGTAAAATAAATAGAACTTGGTCTAAATTCATCAATGTTAACCGGCATACCTACAAAATGACGGGCAAATGAAACAAGTTATATTATTTAAAATCAACCTTATTAAAATTAACATATTTTTTTACTTTTCTGCGGAGATTGTGGTGTGGGCGTCATTACGTTAACTTCCAGATTCTGGGAAATTAGACCCCCAAACACCAGTTTATGAAGTAGCACCCCTTTTATTTGGTACCTTACGTATAGTTGTTTTGGTTTCGGTGCTACCTCGTCCATTTTCTTAAGGAATTTTAACCTTCAGCGTGGGAAGGCATTGCGGAAAACGACCATTCACACACCTCCAGTTTTGTTTTGTAGCTGCCTTGACATTGCCGGGAGCCACCCCTTCCCCTTGAGTAAAACCCGTGCCTTGCTCCCGTCTCTTAGATACATTACCGGCTGCGCATTCGGTATTGTATAGAATAAAACAAATAACATTTCATACATTACCTACACATTTTAGGTATTTTATACATTACCTAGGTATGGAATACCGGGTTATACAGATTGCCGGTAACATATAAACCGAATATGAACAGCAACTGCCGGCGACGGAGTGCAGGTACAGAGCACAGAATTTATTTGTTCTCAGTAGACGTAGAATGCGCAAGAGGCGAGCTCTTCTGTTCGCGAAGATTAAAAGTTTGGAAAATAAAGTAAGGAACGCAGCTAAGCTTAGCGAAAAATACAAGAAGAGGCTATCAAAATCGATGTAGTGAATAGAGATGATGACAATGGCGGACTATCTATCCCTTCTACTTCTACTGTGATGACCAAAGGAATTGACATTGGAGATTATGTTCTGATTTTATGGGAAAACAAAAGGTATCCTGGACAAGTTACTTCTGTTTTTGATGAGGATACGATGGTGTGGTGGATGAAGCAGGGACTAAAATTTTTGAGATGGCCTGCTATAATACACTAAGTGACATATAAATCCGAACACCCAGTTTAAATGGTTTTATTTTAATAAAATTTTGTATAAGTACTTAATGAAGCATAATAAGTAAATGATAAAAATTTCAAAATGATTGCACTGCTTTAAAGCCCTTTGACCTTTAATAATGTGTGGATGCACCCTGATGTACTACGCATTCTCTAACGCGCCTAGGCATGCGTCTGATCAGGTTGTCAATGTCCTCCTGTGGTATCACATTCCAGGCAACCACTAACTCCTCTCCAAGTGCTTCTAGAGTCTGAGGAGGACGTTGCAAATTGAGCAATCTCCTACCCATCATATCTCACACGTGCTCAATTGGGGATAAGTCGCGAGATCTTCTTGGCCATGGTAACAATGTGACATCATTATGTTGAAAGAAGTCTATTGTGACTCTTGCAACATGTGGTCGGGCATTATCTTGTTGGAAAGTTGGATCTGCCAGGGTGTCAAGATAGGGTAAAAGATGGGGTTCTAGAACTTCGTGGATATAACGCTGCGCGTTCATGTTACCTCTGATGAAGATTAAAGGTGACCTGGAACCATAAGCTATAGCACCCCAAACCATAACTCCAACAGTGTGATGAACATGTCTTTCAACAAAAAACTGTGGATTCCTCTTTTCAGCACGTCGCCTTCTAACCCTGGCACGACCATCGTGCATGTCTAAACAAAGTCGAGACTCGTCACTAAAGACAATACTGTTCCATTCCTGATCCCAGAGTGACCGTTGTCTGCACCACTCAAGGCGATTACGTCGGTGTTCTCGAGTTAAAGGGAAGACCCAGTATGGCCGGTGTGAAAACAAGCCAAAACTTCCCATTTGTCGGTAAACACTTCGCATGCGAATAGGTCTTCCGTGTTCTGCAAACCATTCATTTGCAATGGATCTGGTAGCGGAGAAACGGTCCCTTAAGGCCAATAATCATATGCGGCGATCTTCACGGTCTGTTGTTCTACGACGTCCAGTGCCCCTTGCTCTTTGCGTACGGCCTTCTCGAAGCCATGCCTGACAACACCTAACCACAGTGTCTACACTTCTTTTCACTCTAACTGCAATTGCCCGAAAAGAAAGTCCAGCTTCCCGAAGTCCCACTATACGGCCCCTATCAAACTCACTAAGTTGACGAAATCGTACAGGTCTCCGTACTCTAGGCATCGTAACCGATCTTAAAGGATGTCAAGAACCAAAATCCGAAAACGTTGATTCTTTACTGCGGCTGAAATATTCATTTTTAGAACGTTAGTGAATTAAAAAAAGCAGTATAAAAACCGGAATGTCCAACTGATAAGGCTGAACATTTTTTCACTTGTTATTTACAGTAAGATAAATACATTCACCAACTTTTATTAAAATAAAACCATTTAAACTGGGTGTTCGGATTTATATGTCACTTAGTATAGATGAACAGTTATATTGCTGGTATCATATAGTACAACAAATAGAGATGTCACAGTTAATAAAGAGGAGGTATTACGATATCAAGTAGCTAGACCATTCTGAAAGCAACACTGAGTCTGACCGAAATGTGATTCAAGACTTAGCGACCAAAACATAGTGAGATTAGTTAATAAAAAGAATACACAGATTTTTTAATTGTAAGTTTAATTACTGAACCTTAATATTATGTATATGTCTAAGAAAAGCTACATGTCTGACACATATTGTTTTTTTAATTTTATCCTTGTGATATTATGAGAACATAAATGGCTAAAGCAGATCTCAAAAAATCTACATATTAATAAGTTAACATATGTTTTTTATGGAAATTCAGCATGAAATTGTTGTAAAAATTATTCCTCCATCCTATCAGTCATTCCCTCATTTCATAGTTTTTTAAAAGTCATTTTTCTACATGTTATACACAAAAATATGGAGGACCTTCATTTTCACTGAACCTCACTAAAGTAAAACTTAATATTTCTGCAAAAAAGGATGTATTTTTATTGATTTTTTTTTAAGAAATGCGAAATGAAATTTCTGAATTTGTTGAGAAATATCCATTTACAAATTGTAATATGTCCACGAAGATGATCTATGATCCGCCGCAGCACCAGATTTACCTGGTTCATTACATCTGTTATGTTCTTTGCGAAATTAGTCTCTTAAGTTGCTCCATTTTACTCCTGCAGTAGCTATATCCATTTCCAATGCTACTTCAGCTCATAGCCGTTTTGCAATATCTCGATTATATTGTAACTTTTTGAGTCTTTGTCCCACAAACACAACCAATTCATTTTTCAATATCCATATGTAAGCCGCACAATCATCTGCTTAGAAATCCCAACAAGTCCGGAAGTTGATGTTTATCGGCCGTTGTGTAGTGATGTATGTCCCCGCTTTATTTTAAATAAGTTTCATTTTATCGGCGGATAACGGCCGAGCATAGTTCGGCCGCTAACGGATTAAGTGTACGCAAGCCATAACGCGGCGATTTTGGTGTGGGGCCGTTCTTCTGACACGCCCTGTACCTCTGATCCTTCGTGTATGGCCTTCCTGGTTCCATGACCGACAACAAAAGACGGTATTAAGACTTCTGCGCATCCAGCCTCACACAAGCCCACCATTCGCCCTCTATAAAACTCGCGGAGCAGTTAACTATTTTTTCGCCTTCTCACTCTAGGCATGATCAGCTTTAAGCTGCGTACTGTGCGATGATCAAATACCAATTATAGCTACAAACACAACAGAGCTATCTACTACTTACTTTTTTGTAAGAACCGACCATATCATAAAAAACACTTCATCGATATATTTAAAAAGACCCTAACTTAATTACACTTAGGCACAATTTCACCAACATTAATATTTAACGGTCCCTTGGACCAATGGGAAAATACCTTATCGAAATGCAATTTGACGGAAGCTCTCGAAGGTCTCTGAATATCAGTGATTTCTATTAAAATATCGAATAAAATCGTGAAAATTCGACTGTATTATAAACAACATCAATTTTTGATTCCAACATGATGCTTTTGTACAGAGAAAACAGGACAACTTTCACGTATTTTGATTTCTGTTATAAATTTACATTTAACAATCAGTTATCCCCAAATCCAATGGGAATGCGGCAAATAACAGGTCGATTTTCTAGCTGTTAAATTTAACAGCAGGTTTGGACGTTTGTTAATACATGGCAATCTCGAATTTGTTAGTTGAATATACTGAGTGTTTATATGTTATCATTATAGCTACATACCTGTTGAATAATATGGATTTGTCTGTATTTTGGAATAAAATAGAATATAAAATACATTCCAACCAATTCCTCATCTTTCTTTACATCATAATAGTAATCATTCGTTAACTTATTGGTTGGTATCTTCCAAAACAAAGAAATTAAGCACTAAGAACTCCGAACGTAAACTCACTCCACTCTCGGAATGTCCGGGTCGAGGGTGGGCTCGAGGGAACAACATCGAAGATAAAATCTGTTTTTCGAACATCTGCGGGATTAACAGCAACATTGATGCTGTTCATCACTACCTGCAATCCAATCGTCCCGCCGTGCTTTTCTTGGCGGAGACAAAAATCTCAGAGTCTGCACCGATTAACCATCTTAGCTTCCCAAACTACGAGGTGCACTCCAACCTGAGAAAGAACGGGGGAGTTTTGGCTTTTGTCCGCAGCAGCCTTTCCTGCTCCAGCGATGTTTCTTTGGTATCAGACCGGAAAGACATTATGTGGCTTCGCCTCAACTCCAAAATATGACCCAAATTTATTTGCCGCCTTTATCGCTCTCTCTCTCTCTCTCTCGGAACATAACTGGGATGACCTACTCGAATACCTCGCCGTCCAGATCGACTTCCTGAACATCAACCACCCCGCTTCAGGGGAAGTTCTTCTCGGTAATTTCAATGCCCATAATGAGCTTTCACTGGGCTCAAACAAGATCGATGTAGCAGGTCGTGCAGTCGAAGCGTTCGCTCTTACCCAAGGGCTGACCCAGCTGGTGACGAGCCCTCCCTTTTTCCCACGCGTCTCGTCACACGCCTGTAGCCTGCTGGATCTCTTTCTGACCACGCATCCTGTCTCTTACAGCACTTCTGTCCTGTCCCCCCTGGGTAACTCAGACCACGGTGTTGTGGAGGTTAGGTTTCGGTCAGAACCCGCTGTGGCAGCAGAAACTCGTACAGCCCGCAAAACTTGGCATTACGGACATGCCGACTGTGGAAGTAGATTTCCTTGGAGAGATGCGTTGGCAGCCTGTTCTTCGATAACTGAAATTATCCACGTCGGAATGGAGGAATACATCCCTCACACAGTGAAAGTGCCTAGACCAGGGTGCAACGGCTGGCAGAAGATCAAGGCACACATAACCTTCTTACAAAACCTCAGTGTAGAGAACAGACAAGCCGACGTCGAGTCCAGAAATAAATATAATGAAGCGGTTCGCAATGCCAAAAACCAGCATGATATAAAAGTTAGGCACAGGGCAATGTCGCAGCGCAATGACAGTCGGTCCTTCTGGATGCTGGCCAAGCAGATAGAAAAGTAGCCTTCCACCACTTACGTGTCAGTATGAAACTATTGTATTCAACTCAAAGGCCAAGGCGGAAGTGCTAGCCAAGATCTTTGCTGCCAACTCCACCATGGACGTCCCCCCCAATGCCTAAGTGCCGTCAATTCAAAGGGTTCCCTACACTATGCGGGAGGTAACATTCACCGTAAGACTAGTGCTCTTGTCGCTCTACATCAACAAAGCTTCTGGTCCGGACTTGATTCCTGCCATTGTACTAAAGATGTGTGCAGCGGAGCTTGCTCCAGTTCTTTCGCGTCTCTTCCAGATATCTTATGAATCCGGTAGCTTCCCAGAAAACTGTAAATTTGCTCATGTCCAACCCATCCCAAAAAAGGGATCTACGACCGACCCTTACAACTTCAGGCCTATAGCTCTGCTTTCTGTTATAAGTAAGGTGATGGAGAGGTGCATAAATCGCGAGCTTCTGGACGACCTCGAACGTCACAGCTTGATTAGCGACAGGAAGTTTGGTTTCCGGACCAACGATCCACAGGGACCTCCTAGCCTACGTCACTAAATTATGGAGTAAACTCATCCATTCTTATGGTGAGGCTCATGTCGATCAGCTGTGGCACACTGCCCTCTTAAGCAAACCTCCATCCTATGGCCTCCCAGAACAGCTTAGCAGATGGGTGGCTGACTTTATCTCTGGCTGCAAGATATCCGTCGTAACTGACGGGTTCTTCTCTTCGCCCCACAACCTCAACGCGGGTGTTCCCGAGGGATCGGTCTTGGCTCCGCCACTGTTTCTTTTACATATCAACGACCCCCTTCCCTGCACGATCAACCCAGTCCACAGCTTCGCTGATGACAGCACTCTACATGCGGGAATTCAGAATGACAAGCCGATCTCTGCCGCTGAGTTAGAGAAAAGAAGGCTAGCGACGACTTTCTCTCTGAAAAAAAGACCTGGACCGGTATTCTCGTTCTTTGGCGTGAAAGCGATACGTTTTCAAAACGCTTAGCGCCTCATGTCGTACGGCAAAGCGCTAAGCCTTCGGTTTTGGTATTCACGTTGCTGTGCGAACGCTTCGGGTTCAAAACGCTTGGCACATATTGGCAACGGTGGTTGTTCCAGTGTTACCAACATATTTGTCTCCAATGTCACCAATGTTATATAACCACAGTACTAAAAAAGTTTCTATTTCTGGCATTATGATGGTTGTCACTTGTCAGATGCGTTTTGTCAGTGTTACTCGAGTTTCGAAATGTCTCGTAAACAAATTTCCATTTTACAAAAAACTATGCTAATTGATTTCCTGGAAGACCACCCGGAATTGGTGTCTCAAAAACAAACAAACCAATACACCAGCGCAGACGCCCGCAAGTTATGGGTGGAGTTGAGCGAAAAGTTAAATGCAATTCCTGGGGCCACTAAGCAATGGACTGAATGGAGAAAGGTACATGTAACATATTTGCAACTTTGTATTGAATTAATATGCTATTGACGGACATAGATCCATAGTTAGGAATGGTACTTCTGTTGTAATAACGAATTCACTAGAATACTAGGATCTATCGTTAAAACACGGCAATAGATTCTCGAGTCAGTTTGATTGTTACTCAGAATATTTGTTGTATATGAAGAGGGTCGGTTTTTAATACTCCAGTTTTCCTTTTCTAGACCTGGACAGATATGAAAACCAGAGCAAAAAGGAAGAAGTCAGAAAATAAAAAGGAAGCTAGCCAGACCGGAGGTGGACCAAGCTCGGCGGAGAGCTTGAATGAAATCGATGACAAAGTCTTGGAAATAATGGGTATGGTCATAATTCTTATATGGGTGACTAATATTTTAGTCATTCGTTAAATGTTTTTATTAGATGACAGTTTTTTTCTTAATATTGATAATCAAAGTATGGATCTACTGTGATTTAAGTGTTGATGAGATTTATTATTCATTTAAACAATGTAAATGATTTACATAGTTGTGCCTATCTTGCTCCATTGTAGTATCTCCATTACTTTCAGTAAATGTAAAAGCTCTTTTGTATTCTAGGGGGAGAAATCTTAATTGAAGGGCTCCAAGTGCCAGAATTAGGATTATTATACACCTTACCGAAAGAAGCTGAGGTTGGCGAAGTGCCTGTATGCAAAAGTTATCCTGTACATGATAATGATGACAAGGACAAGGAAAACCTGTGTCCAAATAATATTAAAGAAAAGAACCTTAAACGCGTGAGACCACCACATGGCACTAAAAGGTGTAGGCAGACAAATTCAATACCATCATCAGTCCACGATTTAGTTGCAGCACAACTGCAACTAAATCAAATAAAGGAAAATTATTATAAAAAAAAAATTGAAGTTTTAGAAAGAATTGCTTCTAGTTCAGAAACAATTGCTAAAAAATATGCATCATAGCTTCTTTTGTTTGTTTTTGTCTGTATTTTTATTTTATATATTTTTTATTATCAGAGTATAAGGTTTTGTTGTGATGAGATGTGTGGTATAGTTAAAAATAAAGTTATCTTTGTTCTAGACTACTCTTTTATTGTGATAAATATACTATAGTGTATCCATTCATTTATTTCAAAAATAAGTTCTCGCTAGGAAATTTTGTATGTGTCGACCCCTCTCCAAAAAATTATTATGTGGCAAGTTGCCCCTCTCTTCTGCCAAGGCATCACTGAAGTTGTTACCATCACCTACATCTTCCTGATCATTATATAATGGAATATTATTTTCTAAGCATAAGTTGTGCAACACGGCACAACTGTTTACGATTTTTGCACAAGTTTCTGGTGCATAATGTCAAACTCTATCTTTCAGTAGACACCTAAATCTGTTTTTTAATAACCCAAAGCATTGTTCTATGGAAACCCGGATATGCTTAATTTTTTTATTGAATCTTGATTCTGGAGTGTCTTGAGGTGGTTCTGGTAGGTAAGCGGTTATCAACCAGGGGCGTAAAGGGTATCCAGAGTCACCTTAAAAGAAAATACTATCTTTTAGTAGATCCAAGGGTACAACATATAGACATATTTCACCTAGTAAGTAGAAGCTGCCCATGTATTCTTCAGACAATGTTCTCAAAAATTCCCCAACTCGTGACTGACTCCATATAAAACTATCATGGGTGCTGCCAGGAAAGCGACTGTTTACGTTCATTATTTTCAAATTTTCATCACATATCTGCAATAAACAAGTGTCAAGTATGCAGGTTGACTTTGGTGCAAAATTTCAGTTGTAATCTATGCAGAGTCAGAGAAAATTTGATTAGGGGTTGACGCTTTGTGCATTGAAAGTTTCTTTATATGAGAAATTAAAATTATTCCATGCATTTATGGATGTAAGGGTAGCTTACCATCTGTACATTGAGGGAATGGTAATGTTTCCTATTGATATATATATATGTTCATTTTCGATTGGGCACACAATACCTATGTGAGTGCAATCAATACAGCCTATAATTCCAGGTACCTGGTACTTTGCGAAAAATCTAGACAAAATAAAATCAATATAGGTACAGCTTGACCATCAAATTTTGATCATCTTATTGAATAGCTTTGAAGAAACATAGTGTAGGACAACATCATGATAGTTCCTCATATATATTTATAATTCTAAATTGAAATATACCTTTCTCTGGTGTTGGTTAACTCTTGAATTGTGTTTGGAAAATGGACATATCTATTCAATATTTCTGGAGTGTTGAATGCTCCCAACACCTCATGTAAAGTTCTTGAAATCGATGGCTGGCTGAGAGTTACTGTATGATTTCTGCCTACATCCAGCTGGTAGCTTCCACTTGCAAAGAAACGCAAGGCAGACAGTATCTAAAACATTAATGTACACTAGGTTGTTATAATGCAAATATCACTATTTTATCAATCGTATATATAAGATTTTTTGTCAATCTTGGAAGTACAAGTACTTCATTATTATTGTTACTTACCTTCGTGCGATTACTTATCGCGTGCGATATAGGATGTACTGGTAAAAATGGCTGTAACATTTCTTCCAAATTTTGCACGTCCTGTTTTCGCAGACGATATAATTTCACAAAATTAAAGTCGGAGAATTCGAACGGATCATCGGCATTGAATCTTTGCCTCTCCACATGCTCAATAATCCGGATTAAATTAACCCCAGCAAACTGATATGCCATTACTAGGTATACTTTGGATATAATTATCTAAATATGAGGGCCACAGTAGCCTCAATTACAACAAAAATCACGATCTAAATAAGAATTCTGACAGCAGTGTCAGTACTCATAACGAAAGCGATAAGCAAAACACTGACCACTTGGTAGTCGTTTTGAAAGCGGCAAGCGCTTTTCAAAAAGCTGAGCGTTCGGGCAACGGGAATACCATATTTTGGCAGGTGCTTCGAAAGCAAGTGCAAATGACGTCATATTCGCTGAGCGACTGGAAAACGCTTAGCGTTTTGGAGAACGAGAATACCGGTCCTGGAGGCTATCACTGCTTGGGGACGCAACAATCTTTTACAGTTCAATGCTTCCAACACACAGTACTGTACTTTATCGAACAACAAGCGTCCTTGCGCTCACCTGATTCCGATAGATGGCCGAGTTCTGCCAAAGAGCCATTCATTTCGGCTGGTCGGGGTCCAGATCACCGAGGACCTGATTTGGCACGAACAGATCTCGGTAATAGCTGCAGCCGCTGGGAAAAAGCTAGGCTATTTTTTTAGGGGTACGAAGTTTTTTCCTCCGCATGACCTTTTCGCTCTATACAAGGCCCAGATAAGGCCTAGCCTCGAGTATTGCTCACACGTTTGAGGTGCTGCCGCCCCGACTACATTATAAATGCTCGATGCTGTCCAGAGGAGGGCGGTCCGACTGATCGATGGCTCTTCTCTAACAGACAGTCCCAGGACTCTTTCGCACCGGCTTTACTCCTCAGAGCTCTCTTCCATGATGCCGCCGCGCGATATGCCTGCCAGACAGACCTGTCTCTCTTTGGCGTCCCATCCTAACTGTGTCGAACTTCGTACATCCAGAACTGGCCGATACGACCGCTGCTTTGTCCCGAGGGTGTCGAGATTGTGGAACAATCTACAAGAGTTCTGTTATCCTTAGGCAGTTCAAAAATCGTATTAACAAAATTTCTTTGGGATCATCATAGCAGCCGCGGCATTCCGACATATAGGCTTCTGCCTGCGCGGCTGCTTCGATATAAAAAAATTAATTTCCTCAAAGCAATAAAAACATTATGTCCTCTCCATCCTAAAACACAGATAATATGTGTAAGACATGTCAATCCCTACGTCTCCGTGATGCATAATGCAATTGCTATGACCATTGACAAAAAATTTCTCACAAGTAATGTCTTTCAAGTCCAAAAATCATAAAAACTAATAATGTTTATTGTTTGATTGCCTTTTTGACTGGCGGGGAGATCCATCTGTCACTCGCAGGGTTGCCAAGTCTAACGACGATCACGTCTCGTGGTGGAGGGTGCAAAATGAACCTTCATCATTTGCTGGTTTTGAATTTAAAGTAGAAATACAAACATAGTATGATAGTTGGAGCTATACTGATATCAGGTCTGAAAAATCTGAAGCAAAGTGAATCTCAGGCTTTTGATTTTCCCATCACTAGTGTGATGAAATGAAAATTTGCCCCTTCTTGGATTACTTGAAATAGTGATGTGCCTTCTAGTTCGTTTCATTAAGTTGCGTTCAGTTGTAGGAACTAGTTCGTGAACAAACTACTCTATGCAACAATACCACAAAAAATATATATAGAGAAACAGAGCAGATATTCCAGCCTTTCAGTGGAGATAACGTAAAAACGACTCAATTCATATATTTTAACCGTTCCAATACATTCCACTGATCGCAAATCTATTCTCCCATCACTATCATTATAAGACATTAATTTCAAATGTCAATTCCGATCATCTTTGTCTATTCTCCTTCTCCAACGTCACTGTATTCTATGTTTTGTGGTCACTTGTTTTGTTATTTGTGAAAAAAAGGATTTTTTTAACAACAAATTTCCATATAAAAAGTGACCCCTCAAGATTTTTTTTGTGCAGAATTGACATATAAATCCGAACACCCAGTTTAAATGGTTTTATTTTAATAAAAGTTGGTGAATGTATTTACCTTACTGTAAATAACAAGTGAAAACATTTTCAGCCTTATCAGTTGGACATTCCGGTTTTTATACTGTTTTTTAATTCACTAACGCTCTAAAAATGAAAATTTCAGCCGCAGTAAAGAATCAACGTTGGCGGATTTTGGTTCTTGACATACGGCCGCATAGTGGGACTTCGGGAAGCTGGACTTTCTTTTCGGGCAATTGCAGTTAGAGTGCAAAGGAGTGTAGACACTGTGGCTAGGTGTTGTCAGGCATGGCTTCGAGAAGGCCGTACGCAAAGAGCAAGGGGCACTGGACGCCGCCGTAGAACAACAGACCGTGAAGATCGCCGCCTAAGATTATTGGCCTTAAGGGACCGTTTCTCCACTACCAGGTCCATTGAAAATGAATGGTTTGCAGAACACGGAAGACCTATTGGCATGCGAAGTGTTTACCGACGAATGAGAAGTTTTGGCTTGTTTTCATACCGGCCACACTAGGTCCTCCCTTTAACTCGAGAACACCGACGTAATCGCCTTGAGTGGTGCAGACAAATGTCACTCTGGGATCAGGAATGGAACAGTATTGTCTTTAGTGACGAGTCTCGATTTTGTTTAGGCATGCACGATGGTCGTGCCAGGGTTAGAAGGCGACGTGGTGAAAGGAGGAATCCACAGTTTTTTGTTGAAAGACATGTTCATCACACTGCTGCAGTTATGGTTTGGGGTGCTATAGCTTATGGTTCCAGGTCACCTTGTTTTGCGATGCCACCTAACTCAAACGATCTTACTCCGCAGCGAGCTCCAAGTAACGTGACGTTTTTACGATTAGTTTTTAGAATTCCAATCCTGCTGAAAATTGGGATTAGAATGTGATGTAGAGAATTTGCAATCGGATGTTGAAAAATGTGGTGCAATTAATTTGTTATCATTCGAATGAACTGGATGGGGTCTGGCTGTTTTCCGTCTCTGCAACCATAAACGTTAATGCTATTTAATACTTTTTTGTAATAGTCAGTACGGTATAGGCCTAGTCAGTGGAAACAGGCGAATATGCATCTACTGAAAAGCAATCCGATGGAATATTACTAATTATGTAATATATCTGCTTCGTAGTAGCTGTATCAGTTGCATATACGTTGACGCAGAGTGTTCGAACAATAGACGGAGATATTTTGGAGGGTGATTCCTTGTTAAAAAATACGAAAAAAAGTTTCTACGAACCGGAAATGTAGAGTTTTTAAGATATGACGAATGAGAAGTTTTGGCTTGTTTTCATACCGGCCACACTGGGTCCTCCCTTTAACTCGAGAACACCGACGTAATCGCCTTGAGTGGTGCAGACAACGGTCACTCTGGGATCAGGAATGGAACAGTATTGTCTTTAGTGACGAGTCTCGATTTTGTTTAGGCATGCACGATGGTCGTGCCAGGGTTAGAAGGCGACGTGGTGAAAGGAGGAATCCACAGTTTTTTGTTGAAAGACATGTTCATCACACTGTTGGAGTTATGGTTTGGGGTGCTATAGCTTATGGTTCCAGGTCACCTTTAATCTTCATCAGAGGTAACATGAACGCGCAGCGTTATATCCACGAAGTTCTAGAACCCCATCTTTTACCCTATCTTGACACCCTGGCAGACCCAACTTTTCAACAAGATAATGCCCGACCACATGTTGCAAGAGTCACAATAGACTTCTTTCAACATAATGATGTCACATTGTTACCATGGCCACCAAGATCTCCCGACTTATCCCCAATTGAGCACGTGTGGGATATGATGGGTAGGAGATTGCTCAATTTGCAACATCCTCCTCAGACTCTAGAAGCACTTCGAGAGGAGTTGGTGGTTGCCTGGAATGAGATACGACGGGAGGATATTGACCACCTGATCAGAAGCATGCCTAGGCGCGTTGGAGAATGCGTAGCACATCAGGGTGCATGCACACATTATTAAAGCAGTGCTATCATTTTGAAATTTTTACCATTTACTTATTATGCTTCATTAAGTACTTATACAAAATTTGGTAAAATAAAACCATTTAAACTGGGGGTTCGGATTTATATGTCACTTAGTATACATATTACACTATCGTGTACACGTTAAATCTGCACTAACCCCCAAATACGTGGTAATGTTGAGTGTATCATGTTCCATCACCGATGGTGCAACTGATTATACAATGAAATCAAAACAAAAAACTGCAACTGCAATTGTATGTATAGTATATGAATGTTGACAATGTTGAACAGTTTAGGACCAGTGGTATTAAAATATCGTTGAGGAACTGGAAGGAAGTGTATGAATATTTTGAAATGCAACACTAACTAACAAAAATTCCAGTGAAAAGGCTTTTTCATGTAAGGGTTTGGAAGTGCAAGGTTGCAAATGTAGGATAAACTATAAACACACGGTAGGTGATTCAATCACATATGGATTACAAAAGTTGCAATAAACATGGAGAAACCTTCAGCTAAACTGAAAAAAAGGGATTTTACTCAGACATCAAGCATTTTTTTAAGTTTTGGCTCAGTTTAACATAATTTCATAATATTCATTAAACTGAAAACATTTCAACGGCAAGCTGTCACTTCATATTTTACAGTGTTTTGTTTTGAATACCTTGATGCTATTTGCTGCCAAAAATTTGCCGGAGAGATCTTGGGGCTAATTGGGTATATTCAACGGTACTCGTACCCTACTGGTGCAGAATAATGGTTTGTGAAAACCACCTTTAAACACTTAAACAAACACACATCTAATAAAACTTTGTAATGTACTAGGTGATATTTTGTCTATGTCACTTGGTATATATGGATGATAAGAGCAAAGTGGACTGGGGCATCAGTGAACAGCTTTTATGTAGTAAGTTCAACATGGATTGATAGATTTTGGATAATATGATAAAGTAACGTTCATGCATGGATCCGTTTTTGTTCCATAGCAAATGTATTCATATCTTAATTGTAATGGAAATGCAGGTTTAAGACACTCCAAAGATGCTGTGCTCCTACTACCACAACCTTGCCATATCTGATACCTCTGAAACATAATCTGAGTCTAAATTTAACTTACAGCCGCAGTCAGGAGTCAGTCCAATAAGGATTTCATCGGATTTTCAAGAAAGGCCGCTCTCTGTGCTGACCTTTGGCTAGCTTTGAATCCGGATAATATATTCATCGGCTTTTTGTTAGAGTAGAGCTGGGTTCGGGCAACCGGTGTCTCTCCATTCTCCAGCGGATTTTCAGCCAGGATTCTATAGTCCAGACGATTCAGCTTTCCTTGAATGTCGGTAAAAACTATTTCCTCCGTCACAACTAACCTGAGAGATGGCCATTATTTACCGCATTCCTGTAAGGAATATTTATCGAAATAAGACAGCACAAAGCGCGATTTATTACCAGAATCGACCACTTCAAAGGTGTATAGCAGCTATAGGTTGGAAGATATTCTTTCCGCGTTTGATAGCCGAGTCAATACAATGACCGCTAGAGGCGAAGAATTCTGGTGGTATAGTAAATATGGTCTACTCGTGATTGAGCAACTAAGCTGCTCCTTATGTCCATCAGACCGCAGATAGCCAACAATGGACAGCTGTTCCGTGCTTTTTGTCAACTCATCAGCTTTGTGCAAGCTTGAGTTCTGGAACAACATACGGAAGCATAACCTCTTCGAACCCAGGGTATCATGTACATACGTATGATACTCACTAAAATACCTCAATATTTCATTTTGCCCCGCCACGCTCTGCTTTAATATCGCGTGTATCAAATATCATATCCAAGTGTGGACGGAATACTACTCATAAACAAATACATTTTGGGAAAATCTATTTATGGGATGGTATACACGACATTTGAGGGCACATTTCTAAAATATTGGCCAGTATACAGGGTGTCCCTATTTCAACCTACATATCAAAGTTGTGATTTTTCAAATGGAATGCCTCAAATTTTATTGCATATTGTTTTGGTAATTAGTTACTGAGATATAAGGTGTCTTGTCTTGTTTTCGAATTTTAATTTTTGCTCATACAGGATGGTCAAAAACGCAAATTGTAGTTTTTCTCAAAAATTTCAAATGCATCACCTGTATATTTATGCAAGTTTGGATTCAATTTTATTAGCATGTCTTCTACGGAACGGCTTAATATCTAATATGGCATCATCCAAAAATTCGTATTCGGTAACGCAATTTTCAACCGGTTGCCCAACTGTCATTGAATGCAATTTGAGTGCAGTTTTTGAGACCGAAACAGCTCCACTAACAATCGAGTAGCAACCGGTGGAACTAAAGTGATATACGATGATAAACAATCGTCGTGTTTATAAATCGAAAAATGATAAATACATTTTGGATCGTGATTGTGAATTTAAAATTAACTATGGGACCCAGTTTTGTTGAAAATTGAACACGTACGTAAATAATACGATGGTCTGTTATTTAAAATGAATGTCTGTGTGAGCCGCAGATGTAAGGATGTTTACATAAGTCAAGAGTGGACCCTTGAGGCACACTTAGTATAGACACACAGTCATTTGTCGACAAATAGATGACACAGTTTCACATACATTAGCCTTGAAGACTTATCTCAAGACAGAAAGAGCGATGCCAAATAACGCGAGGGTGAAAACAGCTTATTGAAAAGTGCCAGATGTTTCTCTAAGTCAATCAGCACTATATAGTTCTAGATGACTGCTTGTTCACTAAAGGCTGCAAATAGATCAGAAAACGTCTAATTGTGTTTAAGATTTCGTCTGACTAGGAACCGTTTGTGTTAGTTTTTTAAAATGAAATACAATCTCAACATTGCAAATCGATGAGGTACTTGTCTTTGCAGAAATTCACCCTAATTTAGCTAAGGACAGTGTTGGGATTGGAGGGAGATCAGAGGAGACAATTAATAGAAAGTGGGACGAATTAGCGATATGTCTGAATACCCATCGATCTGGAGCTACACAAAATGGACAATGCTGGAGAAGGGTGAGTTTATGTTACATTCTGCTATTCATCCTTTTGTCATCGCTAAGTCATAATTTTTATAATTGTGCTGAATCTTATTTTTGATTATAAGATTACAACATTTTGGTATAGTCATTATTCTGTTGTATCCCTCTTTTCATTAGGTAAGTTCAAAAAAGTTGTAGAAAAAAATGCAAAGTTCATTAATCGAAAATTATTTTTAACGGTGTAACAGCACAATTGTTCCCAAAGACTACCCTTTCACAACATTTTATCAAAAACTTTTTTATTTAAGTAACTTGAGAAACGATGACGTTTATTCATTTTTGCAGTAATTCAATTCTTGTTGGACTAGACTTTATATGAAACTCTTTTGTACTCTACTGGTAGAAAATAGTTTGTTTAATTCAATGTATTTGTATTTTTCCGAACAGTTGCTATCATCTTTTAATATTTGCAAACATAGCTTACACAGATTCCATAGGTAATTTTCTTTGATTAGTACTGTAGGTTATAATAAGGCATTTTGTTCCATGTTTCATATGGTTTTATTAATGTACTAATACAATAATACTCTTTTACAGTATTGGATAGACCTTAAACATAGGATACAATCTAGAGCTGCACAATATAGGCAGGATGCTACAGGTACTCTCGTGGAGGGTGCTAATGTTGATAACCTATCTGAAGTAGATATGGCCATATTGGGAACAGCAGCAGTATTTAGAGATACTGAACTTCAAATTCCATTCAGTGTAAGTACTTAACTCCTGGATAAATTTAAATGGGATTAATTTTAATTAACCCTTAACTGGTATCGTCATTTTTACGTACGTAACTGGTATCGTCGGGTCAATTTTGACCCGACGATACTTTAAGAAGCTGAAGCTACCAACTTCCGAAATGCTATTACTGATCAGTTGTTAGCCTAATATACTACATGTTTGAACAAATAAAGCATTCGTACATTCAAACTGTTTATTGTCCAAAATCAAAACAAAATACTGCATCTGAAAATGAGTAATGCAATATAATTTACGAAATTTCAACTCAAGTATGAATTTATCAAAAAACTAACATAATGGGCCATTAAACAACATATTTGGTCTTTATATTCTATAGCGAAAAAACAAATACTGTCTCGTATTAGAAAACGTGCAATAACGTTTTCATAGCCTATCACTCACATTTGGCACTTTCCACATAACAATGTAGCTGCGCTGTGAACTTTACACACGTGCTGGTTACACTTATTACACAGATCGTAGAATATTTATTGTCATTGTGAGACGGGCACATGTAACACCTACGTCGTTTTTTTCCTTTAAGAACTGCACAAGGATCAAGAACTCTGGGCTGAGAAGTGGACGGCTGACTTTCATTCGTCGGCGTCGTCGTGTCGTCACATTTCAGGATTCTTTGCATGACTGAGCGAAGCTCCCTAGGAAGCCTTGGTTCCGATAACGTCGTCTCACATGAGGTTCAATTAGAGTTTGACCTAGGTGAACAATAAAATTCCGTCGTCTCATAGAATTTTCAGTCCCAGACTGGAACAAAATAAAGGAATTTACAGAAGCTATATTCATAATAGCATACCAAATAGCACACGGCCACCTTCTTGTTCTCCGACCAGTATTGTAATTTGCACATTTCTGATCTAGTGCATCAACTCCCGCCTTTGTGAGGTTATAATATAAAATCATATCAGGCTTCTTTGATTCTTCATCTATTTTGTTATCATGGTGCATAGATGACACTACCAGTACGTATTTATTTGGTTTTGGAACGTAGGACACTAAAGTTGTAGTGCCAGTAAACACAAACTTAGAAGTACCTGGGTCGGTTTTCTTATTTGGGACTACATATTGTGGTATTTGTGTCTTATTTTTACGCATCGTGCCGACATAAGTCAGTTGATTTTTGCGCAATTCTTCAACTAATTCTATTGATGTGAACCAGTTATCTGCCGTGATATTTCTGTTCGTATTCTTGACTGGATCAATTAGGGATATGACAGTTAGGGTAGGCACTGACAGCTTTCTTGGATTAGGCTGCACACTTTCTGATTTACCTGTATAGACAAAAGCATTGAGCAGGTAGTGAGTCTTTGCATCACAAAGGCATAATATCTTTAGTCCGTACTTGTTCGGTTTACTTTTCATGTACACACGGAAAGAACATCGGCCTCTAAAACCCACGAGCATCTCATCTATTGTAAGGGACTCACCCGGCATATAACAATTTTGACAGTTCTGTATGAATGTCTCGAAGATTTCACGTATGTGGCGAAATTTATCAGGCTTTCTCGAGTCTCTGGTAGAAATACTATCAAACCTCAATGCGACTAGCAAAAACATGAACCTCTTTAGGGACATCGTAGCACGGAAAATGTCTCTACCAGTGCCGTCTGATGCAAATAAACCTTCAACATCTTCATGGTTGGATTTGAAAACTGATGTCAAATAGAGCAAACCAAAAAATGCTTTCGTCTCTGCTGAATCTGTGTAACTCACAAACGAAGCTGTTGTTAGATATTTGCTGGACAATTCCGTAATTTCATCATTTCATCGGTTATGAGAAGAGACCAGTAGTTGACAGGGTTCTTATCTTGCAAATTTCTTGCCACGGGTTTTAGTCCAGGTAAATGCGTAATAATATTATGTCGTCTGGTTCGACCAGCTGTTGGAGCTCGTTTTGACCATTTGTACCTGTTCTTTCCATAAACATAGCCTATGGATGATAGTGGCAAATCTGAAGAGCTATCTGAGTCCACACTGTTGTCTACACCGCCATCAAAATCAAAGTCGCCCACAGGAACTTCTTCAGCTTGATCGGCAACAGCGTCGTCCTCGGCGTCGTCTATGGTGTATTCTTCATCAGAATCGTGATTACTGTCGAAAGTAGCCGCATCACTTATATCGCCATCATCTTCACTGTCTAAGAACAACTCACGTACTTGTTCTTCGGTATATTTCTTGCCGTCAATAACGAAAAAATCCATTGCGAAGAAAGTCCAAAACGCACACGCAACTGGTATCGTCGGGTCACATTTGACCCCAAAGCAAACAAACCTACACTTGCGACGCTCAAATTAAACTGACCTTTGCGGTATATGTGCATACGTATACTGTCTGAGAAATCACGGAACCCCCACCACATAGCTGCGAAAATCCCAAAGCTATGACGAACTGAAGGCGCGCCGGGTCAATTTTGACCCGACGATACCAGTTAAGGGTTAATGAAAAATCAGTTTATATTCTCTATCTCTATTGCCCACTTAATTAAACCACATTTAATTTGATTTTACTTCCTGGCACTCCACACCATCTTCTAACACTTGATCACAAGATAAAAATAAGTACAAAGATCTGCCTCAAATGGAAAAAATACAAATTTTTAATTTAATATTTCACTAGTGATGATCTTGTTTTAGAATGAAAAATTGCATATGAATTCAGTTTCAACTTGGTATTGCTTCATAACTTCAGATACTAATTAAAAGCTTTTTGATTTTCAGAACCAACTCCTTCATCTTCAGCTGTTGAGCCACCACCAGATATAGGATTACAAATAGCTATGCAGTGTGCTGAAGCCAGTTGTATGCAGGCAGAGAAGACAGCATTAATGCAACTTCAAAAATTTCACAAGAAATTTGGTCAAGCATCTCAAACCTTCAAACCTGATTGAAATTCAGAAAGGATAAAGTATTTTTATGATTATTGTTCACTTGTGCGACCTAATCTTTTTCATTTTAATAAAAGATATATGCACATATCAATTTACTATATTATTTCTGTCGCTGTTGTGTAACAGTGCCCTGTTTTTTTGTGTTAAAACTACTTCTCTTAAATCATTTCATAAAAATCACTGACATATTTTTTCTAATGGCACCTCCAATCCATAAATCATTTATAACTCTTAATACAGTAAAAAGTTTGTCTCTCAACATATTTTTAAGACAATAAGATGTTCTTATTGTATTTAAAATAACTGCTATACAAATTGACGAAAACAAAATAGGAGTGTCAGTAGAAAAATTATATTTGTAGAAATGCTTTTGATACATTTTCTAAAGAGAATTGGTCCGCATTAGAAATACATTTAGCGATTTGTACTAATCTTCACAAGCGTCGAAGTTCTAGGTTGTTTGAGCGATTGTGGAACACAGAGCTTTTTTTTGAAATTTTTACGATTGTATTTAGTACCATTAATGCTTAAATTTGATAAAAAGGTTGAGGGTTCTATTACAAAAAGAAGGTCAGCGGTTTTATAACTACGTTTTAAAAAGGCAGTGCTTTTTGTTACAATTTTTCTTGATCTTCGCTCAAAGCGTACTTTTAGGCTTGTTCCAAATCCTCTAAAATAGATATTTTTAAATATGGACATGTGGACATAAACCTTCCTAGAAAACTAATTCTATAAACATTAATATTTTCTTTACAGTGGTCGATAAAATCATTTTAAAGCAGAGCTATCATTAAGCATAAGCGTATGACAATGAACATTATATCAAGGAAATTTAAAATGCTCGATACAGTAGATAATACAAATTTTAATACCTCTGTGCATCGCCCTATGGTATTTCTGGTAAGACCGATTCTTAATGGATGTCCAGAGTCACTTGTAAAAATATATCTTTCATTATTACTCATCTTCAAGCAGGCTTATAACAACAATTACAACTAAAGTAAAAAAAAAAGTAAATATTAGTGCTGAAATCGGTATGTTGCCTAAAATATGTGAAATATTGAGTCTCGGACTTGTTGCTGTATTGTTGATAATGAGTCTGAGGTACTGATCTTATGATCGAATATTAACTTATTACTCTTGTTAATAGGAAATTTCAGCTTCTACAGCTATGGAATTTTTATCAGGTAATGTAAACTTCCATCTGTTGAAAATTTTAGATGTAGCATTAGTTTCTCAGTTAATGATCCATACAATTTTGATATGCAATCTCACTTTCTTAATATGCATGGTAATATAATTAGTATCCTCTCTGACAGTCTTTGAGAAAAGTAAATATGCTTAGACAGAATGTCTGGATGATTTAATGCATCCACCATTTCCCTTAGTGCTTTGGATACACTAGATTGACTGAGCCCATGTAAATAACCCATGCCAATATGTTTCTGACAGGAACCAACGGCCAGCACCAGAAGTGCTGCTAATACCTAAAACCAATATGTTTCTATACTGTGGTAAGAAGGTGCAAGTAAGCTTATTTGATAATCATTATGAACTTCAAGTCATAGATACTGAAAAATACGACGTAGGCGAGAAGTTTGAACGTGCATTCTTTCGCTTTCCAATGCTTCCATAGGTAAATATGCACGAGCCATCCAGATAATCAAAATTGCTGAAAATACAAATTGGTAGCATACAGTCACTTCTTAGACTCGTCCAGCTATTTTATTCCTTATTTGAACTTGTTATACTTATCTTTCTTGTTAAAAAAATGAATAGTTTTGACAAATTTATCCAAACAAAACACTAGCAACCGATTAGCGACCGACTAGTCGACTACCACTGAGCAGTTGTTAATTTGATAGTTCATATCGCTAGTGAGTTGCTGTTGGGTCGCTGTCAATGAGTTAGGGAATACCAATTTTTTGATACTCCTTACAGAAGAATGCACTTTTCGTTCACCAGTTGCTCCATAGAGGCGCCACCATAGGCGGTCGCCGATTGAGACGCGCTGAATGATACATAATACGAAATTTGCGTTTGACAGCAACTATCGACCAACTCGAGTCGGTTGTCGGTCGGTTGGAAGTTAGGTAATAAGCCTGCGGAAACATTTTCCATACTACGAGAATGGTTTGAATCCAGTGGAGCAGTGGAATATAGTAAAAAATGTATAAATAATCCAAGTGTCACCAATGAGACGAATTAGTTGGAGGTTCTATTAAAATTGCAGGTTCATTTAGATGCACGGCAAATTGGAGCAGAAACTGATATATGCAGAACTTCTGTCCAAAGGATTATTCAAAAGCATATGTACCATCCATATCACCTATGCTTGCATCAAGGACTTCGCCCTCAGGATGTCGCAGCTCGAATGGGGTTTAGTAGAATAATGCAAAATAAAGTGAGTGAAGACACTACTTTCCTGGATAAGGTTCTTTTTACCGATGAGGCAACAGGCAACTTTTAAAAGCATATGTGTTGTCAACAGGCATGAGATGCACTATTATGGGACGGAAAACCCTTACTGGGTTAGGCAAATAAATTTCCAAAATAAATGGAGCTTGAATATGTGGGGAGAAGTTATTGACAGACGAGTTATCGGGCCTTTCTTTTTCGACAACAGATTAACAGGTACAGAATACTTGAATTTTTTGATCGAGCATTTGCCTTTGCTTTTGGATGATGTCGACCTGCAAACTCGGATGCATATGTACTTCCAACATAATGGCGGACCTGCGCACTATCATAATCATTTGCGTAACTATTTAGACACCTGGAGTAACAATTGTTGGATCGGTCGTGATAGGCCTATATCTTGGCCTCCTAGACCACCGGATATGAAACCGGTACTTCTTTCTATGGGGCTACGTTAAGCAAGAGGTTTATAGATATCCACCATCTACCCCGGAAAATATGAAGGAAAGGATTAAGGATGCTTTTGTGAGCGTACGGGAACACATGCTGAGGGATGTGCAACACTCATTTATCCAAAGACTACGGCTGTGTTTTCAACACGGTGGAGATATTTTCGAGCATGTTTGTAGATTAGATCTTGAGTAGTGATAGTTGTTTGTTTATGTTGTCGTTATAGTTGTTTTTCTCTATTACGCTTGAAGCTGATTTATACTGTTCTGATGCTTATTAGTTTTTACGTCAAATCTGTACTCTTAGTGGCAATATGGAACTAGCCCACAGTTTGTCTTTTGTTTCCATGGACGATGTGGTTCTATTCCTTAATTTATGTGCGTTCTTCTATTAAAAGCTTAATAATTCGAAACCTAGTGAATTTAGCTGAATCAAAACTTATATAAAAAAAAAGTTTATAAAAAAGTGAATCCAAACTTGCACAAATATATAGGGTGATGCATTTTAAATTTTTGAGAAAAAGTACAATTCCCGTTTTTGACCACCCTGTATGAGCAAAAATGGAATTTCGAAAAAGTAACAAATAAGATAAAAGCTGAAGCGTGTAAGTTTTTTTTGATATAAAATTCAGCACTCCAATTTCAAAAAGGCGGATTGAGGGGTTGCTGAAACGGACGGTTTCTGGACAAAACACATCTCAGTAGCAAATTACCAAAACCCCATAGTATTTCATATCAATCGCCTTCTTTTGAGTTGGTTTATCCAAATATTCAATAAAATTTGAGGCATTCCATTTAATCAATCACAACTGCAATATTGGTCAAAAT
Source organism: Acanthoscelides obtectus (assembly GCA_963669975.1). Classification (NCBI taxonomy): domain Eukaryota; kingdom Metazoa; phylum Arthropoda; class Insecta; order Coleoptera; family Chrysomelidae; genus Acanthoscelides; species Acanthoscelides obtectus. Next base: position 79,129,036 of record CAVLJG010000004.1, read on the forward strand.
TGGGACACCCTGTATAATTGCCGATATTTTAGAAATTTTCCCTCAAGTGCCATGTACAAAATGTCATAAGCAGATTTTCAAAAAATGTATTTATTTATGAGCAATATTCCGTCCACACATGGATGGGCCACCCTGTATATCCCCACTTTACAAAACCGCTCGTTGCAGCGTATCGCTTCGTGATCTTTCACGCGTACAGTGGTGTTTATGTTTGTGCACAACTTCAAAATCGATCTTTGTGAATATAGACGTAAGTAAACATAATTTTATTCTGTTTTTTATGTAAGTTTATTGCGAAAATGTTTCGTTAGATATATCATATGATACTTTGATAGAATACGAAATATATTGCCTTCGGCACGTAATGCTTGCTAAAGTATCACCGATGATACTTTGGGTCGCTGCTTTCACATTCCATTTTTTTCTCAGGTATCATTGGAGATACTTTGGGTCTGTAGTTATACAGACCCCTATCTAGTTTTTCTGGGAAAACAATTGTTTCTGACTTTTTAGGACATCTGACACTCAAAGAATCATATTCCACAATCTGATAGCGACTGGGATTCTTCAGATCATGAGGCTCTTGCACGGTTAGTTCCGGCTTCATCAAAAAGATGTATCAGGAAAAGTCAGTTTCAGTCAGTTAAAAATTCACATCCAGTAACTACTGAGTTTGTCTATGAGAAAGATTCCTATAAACTAATAATGGGTGATTTTTTTGCTAGTATCTTTTTGGCAACACTGTTTTTGACAGATGACGCGTGAATCGTGTCTTGTGTCATTGTCAAACTTGTTCAGTCTGGTATATAATTTAACTATGAATCGACTTACCAACGAACAACGCTTGCAAATTATTGAATTTTACTAGTAAATGCTCGGTTAAGAGAGTGCATCGAGCACTGCTTCCAATTTATGGGCAATTTGGTCGGCCTACCGAGGGAGCTATTCGGAAGCTTGTGACTGAATTTCGAACCCAGTTTACATTATTGGACATTAAACCACCAACACGCAGACGTAGAGTGAGGACTGAAGAAAATATTGCGGCTGTATCCGCCAGTGTTAGTGATGACCGTGAAATGTCGATTCGCCGCCGTTCTCAGCAATTGGGCCTCTGTTACTCCACTACGTGGAAAATTTTGCGTCAGGATTTGGGTGTAAAACCTTATAAGATACAGCTGGTGCAAGAATTGAAGCCACACGACCTCCCACAACGTTTCCAATTTGGTGAATGGCCGCTGGCAAAGTTGGAGAAAGATCCACATATTTATCGAAAAATTGTGTTCAGCGACGAAGCTCATTTCTGGTTGAATGGGTACGTTAACAAGCAAAATTGCCGCATTTGGAGTGAAGACCAGCCAGAAGCGTTGCAAGAGCTACCAATGCATCCCGAAAGAATCACTGTTTGGTGTGGATTATGGGCCGGTGGCATCATCGGGCCGTACTTCTTCAAAGACGACAATGGCCGGAACGTAACTGTGAATGACGAGCGCTACCGTGCGACGATAACAAACTTTTTTGCCCAAAAGGGAAGAGCTGGACTTGTTTGACATGTGGTTTCAACAAGACGGTGTCACATGCCACACTGCACACGAAACAATGGCCCTATTGAGAGGCGAGTTCGGTGAACAGATTATCTCACGTTTGGGGTCCGTCCATTGGCCGCCTATATCGTGTGATTTAACGCCGTTGGACTATTTCTTGTGGGCCCATGTTAGGGCTAATGTCTACAGGGATAAACCAGCAATGATTGATGCACTGAAAGCCAATATTAAAGCATTTATTCGTGAGATACCGGCCGATATGTTGGAGAGAGTGTACCAAAATTGGACCTTGCGCATGGGCCATCTAAAGCGGAGCCGCGGCCAACATTTACATAAAATAATCTTTAAACATTAAATTATATCGACCATTCTATCGTTTTTTCAAATTTTTTGTGTTTTTTTTTTGAAAATCAAATGCTATACCTCTTAAAAAATCACCCGTTATTTCATAAAGTACATTGATTCCCAGTTTTTTGAGGACATTGTTTACTAACATGAGAGAGGTTAGCAGAACAGGACAGTCGCTAGATACTTCGACTACGGAAATTAAAAGACTGTTTTGATGTTCAATGTTAATTGGGATATACGTTTTGTCTCGAATGCGCATGTACTGTCCTTAGATACTAGGGTTCCTTTGTCTGCAGACGGCATAACATGAAATCGTTTCTTCATATTGCGATCACGATTGAATGTTGTGGATGAAAATATAATTACAAATGATATGAAAAGCCTAGACAGGTTCTGGAAGGTCTTCTTGATATGGTTCAGAGAGGATGTCGCTTGAATAGGAGACCTAATGAAATTTCTATCGATGAACAAATGATACCTTTTCACGGTCATGTTTTGATGGGGCAGTTTGTCCGAGGTAAGCCCAATCCAGTGGGCTTGAAGAATTTTTTAATGGAGACAACAACTGGCATTCCACTTGACATTTACCTATATGAAAGGAAGGGTTCATCAGTAGAATCTGTATTGCCGACCACTCCCGAAAAGCTAGATGGAGGAGGAAGAACGGTACTCATATTGACAGATACCCTTCCAATACGCGTTTCTGTATTTACGGACCGATATTTTACATCCATACCACTAATCGATACACTATTATCTCGCCACATTAGTCTAGCTGGGACACTTATGGCGAGCAGATTACAAAAAGGGCAAATTTTCTAACAGATTCGAAATTAAAGAAGATTGGAAGAGGATCATCCAATCAACTGGTCCGTGAAGATGACAAAATCAGCATTGGCACCAGCATGGCTTGATAATACACCTGTATGTCTTGCATCTTATTTTTGTGCCGTTGAACCAGAGGGAGTCTGCAAGAAATGGTCTAAAGCTGAAGATAGGCACATTGAAATCAAACACCCTGCAATTGTTAAGGAGTACAATGGAGTAATAGGAAAATTTTCAATGCGGAAGAGAACGAAGAACTGGACAGTTCGTACGATATTCAATTTCATCGCTTTTGCTGTAGCAGCTGGGTGGTTGGAATATCGACAAGATGCCAATTCTACTGGATTAGCAAAGAAAAATACCATCGATTACTTGGATTTCAAGTTGTCTATAGCCAAAACGCTTGTGCTGAAAACCGAGGAGCTGGACGAAATGGAAGATGAATAAATAGGAGGGTTATACGTCAAGGGAGTGATCACCTGGGGGAATTCATAAAACACAAACAAAAATCTAGATCAAAATGTCGGTTTCCAGGTTGCGACAAACATTTGCTAGATGTATATTATGTGACTTTTATTTATGTTGCAGTGTTGAAATAAACTGCTTTTTGTCATTCCATCAATGAGGTTCTTTTGTGTTAATTCAGGCCCAAAGTATCTCATTTGACACCTCCGTATTTTTACAAAAATAAAAGAAAACCTTCAACAAAAAGATATCTTGTTTTCTTGAGTTACATTAATCCGAAAAAAGGAATGCTTGTATAAGAAATCTCGTATTATCTTCTTGTGTCCGAGGAGGATAACAATGACCCTGTATCCGAGGTATGAGATCTGTCAAAATAAGACAGCACAAAGCGCCATCCATTTCCATAATCGACGTCTGTGGGAGTATGCAGTAGATATGGGTTTGAACTATGAATATCTTAGCTCGCGTTTGATAGCCCAGACACCACCGTGACCGACATAGAAAGTTACATTTTCCCCTTAGGTAAATATATTATAATATGTATCCGTTGTTCAATTACAAATTTTTGATGTGCGTGGTGAGATGTATCGGGCATAATTGTCATCATAAGTACAATAGTCATAATCGGGCGTTGACGAATCTGAGAATGGTATATTAGGAAGGTGAAAAGTTGAGAAGCTTAGAAACCTTTAAAAGAGTCCCTTGACAGTTTGTGTTGCCGGACGTTGGGCAATGTTAGATATGCTATATTCCAAAGTCTAATAAAATCAATCAGTGAACAACACTTGTCTTATGCTATCATATATGAATAAATACAAAGTTAATCTAACAAGTTTATTTAAGGGCTGTCAATCTAACTATAGTAGAAAATGTTTATACAGGGTGCCCAAAATAGACGGAAATATTTTAGAGAGTGATTCCTTGTTAAAAAATATAAAAAAAAATTCTCATATACATGGGTCTGGAAATTCAGAGTTTCAAAGAAAAATGATTTTTTTATTAATATCTTGAAAAATCTCATTCAGCTAAACTTTGGCAATATTATTTATTGTACCAAGAGCCCTGAATAGACTAAAATTAAGACCAGCGGCGTCTCGAGGCGAATATTATTGGCGAAAGAATGTACGCCACTGCCTTTTTAATATTTGTTGTTTGATTAAGCATCTAAAAGTACAGCTTCTTCACCTCTTGTATTTTTTTCATATGTCACCCCGTTTTCAGGTAAAAAAAAATAAAAACCGTTTTATTGCATGTCGCTGGACAAAATTGTATTATTAATTTTTGCTAAAAAAATACAAATGCCTTTGAAAACAAAAAGTCAGAAAAATCATGGGAAAGAGTGTTACTGCAACCTTTCTAAAAGGTATCATCACATAAAGTACACTACAACATATACTAAGTGGCATATAAATCCGAACACCCAGTTTAAATGGTTTTACTTTAATAAAATTTTGTATAAGTACCTAATGAAGCATAATAAGAAAATGATGATGATGAAAAATTTCAATATGATTGCACTGCTTTAAAGCCCTTTGACCTTTAATAATGTGTGAATGCACCCTGATGTGCTACGCATTCTCCAACGCGCCTAGGCATGCTTCTGATCAGGTGGTCAATGTCCTCCTGTGGTATCTCATTCCAGGCAACCACCAACTCCTCTCGAAGTGCTTCTAGAGTCTGAGGAGGACGTTGCAAATTGAGCAATCTCCTACCCATCATATCCCACACATGCTCAATTGGGGATAAGTCGGGAGATCTTGGTGGCCATGGTAACAATGTGACATCATTATGTTGAAAGAAGTCTATTGTGACTCTTGCAACATGTGGTCGGGCATTATCTTGTTGGAAAGTTGGATCCGCCAGGGTGTCAAGATAGGGTAAAAGATGGGGTTCTAGAACTTCGTGGATATAACGCTGCGCATTCATGTTACCTCTGATGAAGATTAAAGGTGACCTGGAACCATAAGTTATAGCACCCCAAACCATAACTCCAACAGTGTGATGAACATGTCTTTCAACAAAAAACTGTGGATTCCTCCTTTCACCACGTCGCCTTCTAACCCTGGCACGACCATCGTGCATGCCTAAACAAAATCGAGACTCGTCACTAAAGACAATACTGTTCCATTCCTGATCCCAGAGTGACCGTTGTCTGCACCACTCAAGGCGATTACGTCGGTGTTCTCGAGTTAAAGGGAGGACCCAGTGTGGCCGGTATGAAAACAAGCCAAAACTTCTCATTCGTCATATCTTAAAAACTCTACATTTCCGGTTCGTAGAAACTTTTTTTCGTATTTTTTAACAAGGAATCACCCTCCAAAATATCTCCGTCTGTTGTTCGAACACTCTGCATCAACGTATATGCAACTGATACAGCTACTACGAAGCAGATATATTACATAATTAGTAATATTCCATCGGATTGCTTTTCAGTAGATGCATATTCGCCTGTTTCCACTGACTAGGCCAATACCGTACTGACTATTACAAAAAAGTATTAAATAGCATTAACGTTTATGGCTGCAGAGACGGAAAACAACCAGATCCCATCCAGTTCATTCGAATGATAACAAATTAATTGCACCACATTTTTCAACATCCGATTGCAAATTCTCTGCATCACATTCTAATCCCAATTTTCAGCAGGATTGGAATTCTAAAAACTAATCGTAAAAACGTCACGTTACTTGGAGCTCGCTGCGGAGTAAGATCGTTTGAGTTAGGTGGCATCGCAAAACTTTGATTAAAATCTACGAAGGTCTACTCTGGGATAGAGGAAGATTTTTTACTTTCATCTCGATTCTTTTAGCTGGAACTTTAACGACAGCCAAGTTACTCTACATCGCAAATGGGAAATATAAATTGAGTGTCCGATTTTGTTAATTTTTTTAACAGGTTCTCCTTACAATAAAGTACAAAAGCTAGTATGTAGGTTGGACTTACAGAGTAATGTAACAAAATATGTTTCGTCATTCAAAATTACATTAATGTTTGTTAAGTATACACGGATTGGTCACCCTTCAATCGGTGCTCAGTCCTGACCAGTTCCACCTTTGCTATTTTTGTGGATAAATTAGAGAGTATAAACGCATTTTTTGGTTGAAGCAGTCACAGCAAAAACCCGATAAGTCACACAGTGAACTTCTCAGAATACTATGAAAACATTTATGGCTTTTGACTTCCCTGCCGATACATACTCGTATGTGTCTCAAGTTTTTGTCACGTACGAAAACTATTTTTTGTATTACTTTATCATCGCCACGGGGATAATGATTTTTAACCATCCATTTATCAGACTATAATCATTATCCTTATTGGGATCGACCGTCGGTCGTAGACCGCATACAACTTCTATACGTGTGAATAATACGTAATTTTGTGATGAGCAGCTATTCATATCTTTTTCGAAATCCACAATCCTAACCAAAAAACAAAATTTTATACAGTTCGCACCATATTTTGTCACGAAAAAGAACTTCAATATCCCTCAAATTTAAGGAATTGTGCTTTTTCAGGTCTAATCATGAACACCCAATTTTGAGTTTACAATAAAACCATTTTTAGGTCATTGTACGAGTACAACCATTTTTCAATAAAGCGCAAAGCTACACTATTTCCAAAAATGAACTTATTTTACGAAAATGCATTTTATTGTTTTGATTCTGCATCACCAAACCTCTTCTCCTCAAAACGTAGATCTTTTTTAGCATTACAATTTACATTAGCAAGAAACGTGATTTCAGGATTATCATAAAGCTCATAACTTTAAACTTTCCAGAATAAGTCAAAGTGGCTTCAGGTGACAGTCCAAACGATGAAACAAAAGAATATAATGAATGAAATATCTAGAACCTCTCCATCAGTTGCGACTAACATTGTTTGTTCAAGCTGGAGCACAAACAGAATAATTTCACAAAATACACGTTGCATTTGAGATAAAAATTCTAATACTCGCGTTCTAAATTAAACAGAATTTAAGAGCAGGTATGGCATGGAGCGTAATTAAGTTTAATGCTAGGAGCGCTCGGAAAGAGACACAATAAGCAGTTTTTGAAGGAGATGGTATCTTTCTTACAACATTTCGCTAAAAGCATTACTAGAGCTGAAGGTTGGATACCTACTGTCCCATCAACCTCCAAATATTTTTATCTGGGTCAAGCGAAAGAAAGAGACAACCTAAGGTGGTTTCAGTTATAATATACTGCTTCTAGTTAACCGATCCCAACAAAGTTGGCACTAGATTTTACTGATGATTCATTTGAGGTACATTTTGAGAAGGAAAAAGTATAGAAACAATCAACTTTATTAAGTTCTTATTATCCAAGAAAGAGTTGATTATTAATATTCAGTTTCTAAAGATTGATTCTTTTTTAATGTCGACTGAGACTATGCTCTTAAACATAACGGCGCGGTACTAGCTGAGGTAGGATATTGAGATTGTGGAACAATCTACATGGGGATTCTTTTCCTAGCTCAACTAACCTTAGGTAGTTGAAAAATCGGGTTAACAAAGTTTCTTCAAGCTCCTGCCTTAGCAGCTACTCCGGTGTAAAAAAACGCTTCATCGAAAATTGAAGCTCCAAAATGGCTACGTTAGACGCAGTGACGAACTGACCTGGAAGATGAAAGATCAAATAATGAATGTCATCGATACTTCTTTTGGTTAATATCAAAGATAATACGATAATGTTGATTGGTATTTTCTTTGTCCTTTTGAAAAACTATATTTTAATAAATCAGTTTCAGTTATAGTAGACGAGGAACGTTGATGTAATACAGTGAAAGCTCCCATAAGCGGACACTCACGGTTCCGTAACTTTTGTCCGCTTATGGGAGGTGTCCGTTTAAAAGAGAGTATGTAAGTATAGAGTATAAATAACGGGGTATACCTATAATCATGAGGAAATGAGGTATTATAATCATGAGAAAAATGAAACAGAAACTCGACACATTTTTAAAGTATGTATTTATGCTATATATCTATATAATATATGTACATATACGCATACAAAAACATAAATGCTTCAATACATGGTACGAGAATTTAAAAAAAACATTATTCTTTAGCTTGTTGAAAAAAGTTTAAAATGTTTGTCTGACGAAATTTCACCATCTTTTGCTGAAGGAGACAATTTTCGTAATAACTTTCTAAATTTTTCAAATGTTGAAATGCAGTGAAATCATCTTTAGCAAATTTTTTCAATATAGAAATATGATTTAGAGCTTCCCCATATGAATTTATCGTTTTTGAACCGCTTAGTGAGTCCACCAGTTCCACTTCTTCTGAGTCGTTTGGACTACCATATTCAAGTTGGCCTGGGCTTTCTACATCCAAATTCGAAAAGTTGCCAATGGCATTTTCTTCTGTTGTTATGTTATTGTCTATGGCCAGGAAATCATCTACTTTCTGGGGATCTGCTACTCCTAAATGTTTGGCATGTCGCAGTAACTGAGCAAGTGTCGCTAAGGGCAGATCGTCTTCAGCATTGCAATAATTTTGCTCAGCAAATTCTGAGCTACATTCACTTTTTCTGAATCCAGCTTTGCCAAAACAGTTTTTAATTGTAGAGGAATTTACTTTATTCCATGCTGTTTTTATAAAATACAAAGCTTTTAACACATTGATAGACTTTGTAAGCTCAGATAAGCTTTGACCATCGTCAATTTTTGTTAAAATATGTTTTAAAATCAAGTGCCGATAATAAAATTTAAAGTTCTGTATGACACCTTGATCCATGGGCTGACAAACAGAAGTTGTGTTTGGCGGTAAAAATATAATTTTCACATTTTTCATTTTCATATCACGAGGATGAGAGCATGCATTGTCTAAAAATAAAAGAACTTGCCTTTTTTGGATTCTCATTTTCCGGTCGAATTCGACTAACCACTCAGACATGATTTCTCGGGTCATCCATGCATTTTTGTTGGATTTCCAAGTCGCTGGTAGATCCTTAATAGCAACATTTTTTAAAGCACGGGGACGAGCCGCTTTCCCGATCACAATCAAATCGCATTTTTCACCGGCCATATTTGCACAGAATAAAATGGTTAGTCTATCTTTAGACAACTTTCCACCCACACATGTTTCTCCTTTAAAGGAGTTTTGTCGGGCAATGCGCGAAAAAAAAGTCCACTCTCATCTGCGTTGTACACATCTTCTGGTTTGTAGCCAAGCAACATGGACGGAAGTTTCTCCAAAAATTGTGACACATCAACTTGATCTACTGCAGCAGCTTCGCCAGATATGCATTTGAAACTCACACTATGTCTCTTGCGCCACTTTTGCAGCCACCCGTCGGACGCACTGAAATTATTATAGCCCAAAGTAGTGGCGATTTCTTTAGCTTTCATTTTCACTAACGGCCCTGAGATTGGAATGTTCTGACTTCTAACTTTCACAAACCACTCAAAACATGTTTTGTCTATAGCAAAACCTTCCTTTTTTAAAAAATCCTTCTTTTGATTTATATTAGTTCCTGATTGCCATTTACTCCTGATATCTTCCTTATTTTTGGCAATTTCAGCTGCTTGCGTTTTCCCAATATTAAACCTCTTTGCCAAATGACGAACTGAAACACTTTCTCTATCTAATACACAATTTCCATCTTTTCCTTTAACGAGAGCATCCTTTTTTTTTGGTGCCATTTTACAGTTACAATAATAAAATACGTAACTCAATCAACTACGAATTTGCCTGAACTGAAGACAAGCCACAAGATTACATACAGGCTACCCAACGAAATGCGTAAATGGGGAATCACCTAATATAAATCGGGGAATTACCGAATTTTATGTATGTAGATATGTGCATTGCAATAAGCGGAACTAAAAAATCGTCCGGGTATTAGAGTTTCGCGTCCGCTTATGGGAGATTTTTTGATCACATACAGGAAAATCTAGTGTCCGCGTCCGTTTATAAGAGCGTCCGTTTATCGGAATGCATTTAACATTGAAAATTGATGGCTGAAATTCGGTTCCAGGAACTTTGTCCGGTTAAAAGAGATGTCCGCTTATAGGAGCTGTCCGCAAGGAGAGCTTTCACTGTATTTGGTTTCGTCATCCCTTTATCATACTAGGTATTGAGCTTGCCACGGCTTATTTTTACTCTGGGGCAGTCCGGAGGCAGAACTCCAAACATCAAAATAAGCCGATTACAGGTGTTTTAGAATATTGTTCCATAATCTCAGCTACCAGAAATAAAGATGCAGCTATGCTGACCACCACCAAGGCTCAGTGACGTTGGTAGACGACAATTATATCACCAATCCCCGTCAGTAGAGCGCTGTCATCCGCAAAGCCCTGGATCGGATCTGTATTGAACAGGAAATGAGAGCCTTGTTGAGTTACAAACACATTGTTGGTGTCAAATCGGACACTGGAGAGTACCCGTGTTGACAATTTAGGATGACAGGAATCAACGGCTTCCTCTTCTGGACGATGCTGATAACAGCACTCTATACGAGGACTTTGACGAGGGATCTGGAATTTATCACTGCTTGAGGCGCAATAATCTGGTACAGTTTGACGCTTCCAAAGGACAGTACTGTATCTGGACTAACAGAAGAGTATTAGCGATGGACCACTTCTGCTATTCGTTCCAGCTGGTCGTGATGGGGGAACGTTGGGTATTTGTTCGCTGTTCATACTCGATCCTACAGGGAGGACACTTCTCTAACGGATAGTCTCGGAACCCTTTTGTGCCAAGTCGAGATAATGAAACAGTCGGCCTGAGAAGGCGTTATTTGGTGCTATTAACCTTGGACTCGAATTAACAAAGTGTCGTTAAGCAGTTGCGGTGCCTAGACATTTAAGTTTCAGCTTTCGCAGCTGCTTCGCTTCAAAAGAGGCCTACCATCCCAAATCTGGTCTCATCCAAAGGTATTATTCATATGTCATTGGGCAAACTGTACGTAAAATTGAGGCGTCATGATCCTGGCAATAAATACGTACTCACATTCCAGCTAAGATGTTCGAAAATCCACCATAATAGGCCAAGGTATATGGAGAATTTATATAAGGAAATCCTACAATTTTGGCCGGTATCGTTATACAATTCCTGAAGGAAGAAGCGCGTTTGATCAAAACTCTCGAAATCCATCGATTTTGTGTAAAAAAAGTGATTGAAACAATTTTGTAGGGAATCAAATTTATCACTTTGCTTCTATGGAAATTAAATATAAGGTATATTATCATACGGTCAACAAAAAAGGTAGCAGCAGAATGTGTGCATGTCGCATGCACACGTGTTCCCTCGCTAGAAAGACTTCTCCTCTTTTCCCTGTATCTTCTACAGTCATACGGTACCCACGGATGTTGAGGGCTTAGGCCTTTATAGTGGTTCAAGTATAAGAATACAGATTACGACAAGTTAAAGGGTAATCGAACAGGCAATGGTATTTCCCCTTAAACTAAGGATCTAAGAGTGAATAGCACTACTACGTAGGGGATAAAATTTCCTACAAAAAGGTGTTTGTTCCACGTTTTTTTGACACCTTGATGGTTGTTGGAGTATAAGGAGGGAATTCGTATCAAAAACAATCGCGCAACATACCCCACATGCTACGGTCGTTGTTCACGTTTTCCGCATACAACATGATTATTTCACATAGAGAACTTTTATCCAACAAGAATGCATTTTCAAAGTTAATCCATTTTTACTGCCATGTGAAGGTAGGGTAAATGTGATAGTCTAAGAAAGATAGCAAAATTGTTGAGCGAAATTATAAGTGGACAAACCATGTGATGAAAACGTGTAAAAAGGGTTTTTCTACGAGAATATGGGTACTCGCTTCGGCGGTACATATACTAAAATTGCAACGATACAGAGAAGATTAGCATGGCTCTGCGCAAGGATGACATGCAAAATCGTGAAGCATTCCACATTTTTTTTGTCTGGTCGAAAGCACACTCAGGAATACGCGCTAATGAGACAGCTGAGAAGGCGGCCAGAGAAGCTTGTTTAGTAGAAACTACTGAGTACAAAAACTATGTTTCAATAAATGATATAAATAATAATTTCAAAAATAATATGCTCGCCTCATGGAAACAGCGATGGAGCATATATTGTAGTAATTCTAGAAACGCGTATGCAATAATCAATCCTTTTTTAGCAGTCAGGTCATCACACATTTTCGATTATCAAGTCGGAAGATTTTACTCTACCCTTATAACGAGATTGAGACTAAATCATGGTAGATTCGGAGATCACCTCTACAGAATGGGAATCACTGATAATAACTGGTGCCAGTGTGACAACACCAAAGTAGCAGATTTAAATCATATTTTCATTGAGTGCACAGGAAATCAGCCTCATGATTCTAATTTAATACAAAGATTAATTTTGGAGGATCAGATATCACTTCGAATCCAAATGTCATCATTGCTAAGTTTAAACAGAAAGTCCATCCTGGACAAAATAGTTCGCAAAATTAGCTAAGGTGGTGATATAAGACTTAAAGCATGACGTAATACAAATTTATAAAATCTGTGGCTAATGGAATTCTGTCCAAAGCCAACCCCCCCCCCCATATACATACATACATACATACGAGAATATGGCCCATGTCTGGAAAAATGGTTCAATATTTTTGCAATACATCAGTTTTCGTTTCTTTCGTCAAGAACCTTGGTCTCATTCTTATCTCTAAAATACTCACAGATTTTATTTTTGATCAGTGGATTTGGGCAAAAAATATTCAAGTTATTGCGATAGAACCACTAAAATTCAGATAAATAATCCACTATTTACTATGATCACTTCTACTCACACGACACTGACGTCTAACTTTGTGACGAATATGTTCTCTGACACGTTACAAAATTGCAATAAATTCTATATCAAAATATTTTCGATTTTTGATTTATTGCAGTTTTTGAGAAATGCATTTTTTATGAAAATCTATTCAACAGCGCGGGAAAGTCCAACAATTGTCGGCAGGTACTTATTTTGTAGAGAAAGTGTTGCAGTTGTATGATAACAAAACATCTAACTGTGATTTATAAAAATTCAAAATAGCTATACTTAAAGTTTAAATTGCAAAAAATGTACAATGCAATGAAAAGTAATGCGTTGGTTGATCAACCTTTTTCTACCATTATCGTTATTAAATGGGGCGACCCCACAGCCCAATTGGAAAAAATAACTTTTCTGGCGCAGAGGGGGCTGCGGTTAGTGGCGGCGGGGAGATGATCTTAGATATTCAAAGCATCCTCAACGGTCGATTATAAATATTAAAACTTACGTTATTCTCAGGCGTTCAGCGCATACATGTTGCACAAAAGCTTACCGTATGGGATTACGGTTAATTAAATTTAAACAAATCATTTGTTTATCATTGTTCATCACTAAAGTGTCAAACTCAACTCCCAATGAAAACAACACTGAATCACAGGGAACTGAAGTAAGTTTCTTCCATTAACCAGTAACTGTTGGTAAAGCCTTAAACAGGCATGCGTCCCTTCCGGAATTCGTAGAAATATTCTTGCAAGAAAATATTTTAGGGAATGTTGTGTATAACATATAAGATCTAGTACATATATTTACACGAATTTAACGCATGCAGTAGAGAGTGATACTGATAGTAATATAGATTTAAATACCATTAAACAAAAGATGCAGATGGGAATTATGATAAACAATATTGTTGCATTTTACAAGTTTTTGCTTCTTCGGGAGAAAGGTGGAGGGTAATTATACCATGTGTACATTTTATTGCTTTGGTCATAAAAGCAGTACAATAATCATAATAGGTTCAAATTGTTTAAACATTTTCCAGATTCTGCATGGATATACACATATTTTATTTCGCGTAATCTCGTACTGTAAGCTTTTTTATTAAAATCTATATCCTGAATGTCCGAGCATATCGTAATATTTATAATGAACTATCAGCAATATTCTTAATATGAGCCTAAAATCACCTCCTCGCCATCCGCCCCCTCCATCTGAAACTGGATGGTTCATTTTTCTCAAGTAAGCTGTAGAATGGACCTGTCTAATAACAATAATTGTAGAACAATGTTAATCAACATTTATCTTCATTGCATTGTGAATTTTTATATATAAAATTTAGAAATAATTTTTCAGTTTTTTAAATCGCTGTATGATAATACTGTTTTACTACCATTCAGCTATCATACCTTTTCTATAAAATGATCGGCAGCCGACACTCGCAGAACTTGAGCTGTAGAGCAGATTTCTATAAGAATTAATTTTAATTTTACTTACAAAAAAGCTGCAAAGAAAATAAAAAACTTAGATTTGGAATCTATTTTGCTTTTAAAACGTGTCAGGGTACATATTTATCACAGAATTATCAGTGTTCTGCGAATGAAGGACGTCAAGGTAAATGGTGAATTGTCTGATTTTTAGCAGTTTTATTGCAATAACTTGAAAATTTGTTGCCCGATTTTGGTGATCATAAATCTAATTTGTGAGTCTTTTAGGGCTAAAGAATGGGTCAAGGTTCAGTCACTTAGGCCCGTATCGTCAGTCATCCCTACAATTCTAGGGCGCGTTTATGGCCTCCTTGATAGTCATACTCCTTTCTCTCCTTCAAAAATTTCTAGATTACACTTGTCCCGTGTCAGCGTCAGCGCTCTCCTATTGTGAAGATATGTTTTCTTTTTAAATTGTAGGAATTTTCAGGCTGATAGAACATGATATAACTCAAAAGGAAGCACAACTGGATGCAAATAGATGTTTGTGACATAACCACAAAATAGAGTTCTGACATGGAGAAGTAGAAAACTATGACAATCAAGGAGGCCATAAAGTCGCCCTACAATTGTAGGGACGACTGACGATAAGGGCCTGAGCTAACAAATTTTAACCCTACTTATCGCAGCGAAACATTTTTTAAAGGCACGATCCATATTCTCATCCAGTAATTCTCTTTTCTTAGCGCACTTACAATTTCCCCCAGAGTTTCATTCGATTTTCGCTAGACTGCCTGAGTTATAGTATTTTTTGAAGAATGGTGATGTTTTCATTATGAAGATCAGATAACTCACTCCCATCATCCTGTCTACTAGCGATCCTGTCACTGAATAGTGTGAGCAACCGTCGCAGCCATTTTAATGAAACAGAAAATTTTGGAGATTATGCGATTTTACTATACAGGGTGTCCGCAAAGTTGGGGTTTTCCATTACACGACGTGTAGATCTTGAAAACAAGCAATTTTTCTTAGTACCATATACACCAGTGTCTTAAGGGAACCGAGATAAAGGGCTCTGCAACATCGAAAATATCTGAATACAGTCCTGTAGCCGCGACCCGGGACATCACAGATTGGTACAAGGTCTCAACCCGACGGCAGAACTGGGTCGGGGTCAGTGTGTCAGGTCAGTATGCAACCTTCAACCGATGGTTACGGTCACGCATGTAGAGGTAATCGCGTAGACGAGAATCTCTAGAGACGTGGCTAGAGAAGTGCAAGTATCAAAAACTAAAGTGTGGCAAACGCTGCGTGAAGAGGGGCTGTATCCGCTTCACGTCCAACGTGTACAAGCCCTTCAACCTGACGATTTTCCAGCAAGAGTGCGGTTTTGTGAGTGGTTGTTGCATCAACATGACAATAATCCGGACTTTTTGTAGTGCATATTGGTGACAGACGAATCTACGTTCACGCGTAATGGGGTGAATAACTTTCGCAACACTCATGTTTGGTCAGTATAAAATCCGCATGCAATTACGCAACATTTTGCCTTCCTTATTAGAAGATGTGCCATTAAGTGTAAGACAATCAATGTGGTTTCTGCGTCTGCTCGGTAGCGCTTCAGCTGATTTCATTTTCTGTTGGAGCGGTATGATTTCGGGCAGAGACGTACTTAGCCCTTCTCGTCAACTGGAGGTTGAGTACTTTTTCCTTTATTTTTTTTACTTGGTCGCCCTCGTTTCACTACACATTACCTTTGTTACTTCAAGGGTAGTTGTTTCTGAAAAGGAAAACTCCAACTTTGCGGACACCCTGTATATTAGCTGACTCGACATATGTTGTCCTGTCTTAGCTATGAACTGGAATGAATGATGAATAATACAAGGTGAATATATGGAATATAGGTAACTGTATAGCGAAATTTTTGTACCGCCATGTGGCTAGCAAAATACGTTGACAGCCCTGTCATTTCTCTATCAACTTACCTTGAAAGTAGGCATAAAGTTATGTGAAATGAATTTTTGTTGCGCCAAAGGACGTCATTTGAAAGCAATTATTGTATTGCTGATCATGAGTCAAAAAATGTATAGAATCTGGTCCACTTCTGAAAACCAATGAATGTAGTGACTCTGGTGGTGGTACAAATGGAGTCAATTTGATTTTTTCATTGACGCAACATGATCCAGGGGCTTCATTTATAATCTTCAAAGCCTTGTAATGTGGACTCACAACGTTCGTTGGTCCAATAGCAACGGATTGTTGTGAATTGTAATTGAATGCAGCTGGACTGGGATTAAATGCGGCACTTCTAAATTGTTGAATTTCGGTCCTTCGATCCGTTCAACCTGATTTCTCGCTTCTCGTTGCTCGTCAATTTGACTACTTCGTATATATCTTTGACTTGCAGCATTGCGAGTACTGCGACCTAGGTTGGTACGTCTAATTGGTGACATTTTGAAGAATCACAATTTTAATATAAGACGTGATTGCGGTGAACTTACTTCCATCCTTGTTGATTATTTTTGAACAAATACTTCTCAAAAACCTCACTGAAAAAACTGAAAACTCGTTAAAACCTCCAATCGAATGGACTGTGCACTACTAGTTATTGTATAAAGCAATATTTGCTAATCGATAAGCACTGTTAAGCGATAATATAAATATCCAGAGTGCGAGCTGTCAAGTTCAGTATGAAATGGTACTGAAAATCAATCAACCAAAAGAAACGTATTGTCAACCGCCGTTTTTATTCATAAAGTTAACTGACAAAGATAACAACTAGGCAACACCGCAGTTTGTTTTGAAGGGGCCATCACAAAGTACGGATGGTAATGAAAGTCCAAAAACGAAAGCACAGATATTTCTTATGCTGTACGTGTTCCATGCTCAAGCAAGATATCAAACGAGCGTAGCATAAATAGTTACTAGGTTTTCAGTTATAAGAACCTTCTAAGAAACTTAAAAAAAAGATGACTGAAATCCGTAAAGTCGTTCTCATGTTATGGCGAATCCACGCGAAGTTGGGATTCATTTTTATATACCTATATAAATTATAGAAGACTGCTGAAGGCGAGGAGAGAAGACATCATCATCATCCCAAAATATTGCAATTTCTTATGCGTGACAGTAGAAAATGGTTTCACTTTAAAGTGGTATTCTTGGTCATACTCATATATAATGACGTGTTGAGTTACCTCCACCTAAAAACATGCCGTATCTTGACACCTGAACAACTTACGTGGATTGCGGAATATGCCGCGCGATAGTTTTAATACGAATCTTTAGCTTCATATGCTGAAAGAACCGTCAAGGGTGACAGCTCATTTTTGTAGAAAATTGTGTTCTCTACAAAAAAGTGGTAGATTCTATACGCTTAGAATACTAGCTTAGCCATTATCATTAATATTTACTTACGTTTCCTACAAAATCACTTTTTTACATAGGCTATATTTTCGTTCAAACGCGTTTATGAAAATTGCGGTATATGCTCCATCTCTGTCAAGATGCCAATATAAACTTATCACTAGCAAGCAATAATCTACGTTGCCATAAAAAAAGTTATTGTTGCCAAATTTGTAGGAAAAATTACCTACTTCCTGGCCTATTAGCAATATGTACGCAGCCTACAAGTATAGGCCGGAGGGCACAGCTTGCGTAACATGGCAGCGTGGCATAACGTCGACAAACACAACCATAGTATCTCCCCCCACCATCATAGTTAGCACTCCTACCCCTATACCGCTCCCAGCATTATTGCGAAATTATCACAGCGCTGCAGTTCGTATAATTGGAGTTGTGTTGCGTCTTTATGTGCTTTGGCTTTAATTTAATGGCTCTTGATGCTCCGCTGATGACGATACTGATCATTAATATTGAAACGATCAAGGGTTTTAGATAGACAGGTTATTCTCATATTCATGAACGTTTACGCTTTGATGTACAAGGTCTCCCCATGGAACGCAGAAGATAATTTGCGAGGTATTTTATTTTATTTCAAGCAAAGTCAACAGTTAGTGGACAGTCGTAGCGAATCTGTTCAGTTACTCACATGTACAGAATGATTAAATTTGTTTTAAAGAAACTAACGGTCGTATTTCGCATAAAAATAACAATTATCTTTCGGAATGGTTTGCGATTCACGTCGACAATGTAAATACGTGTATTTTGCTATAAAATGACCATTGAACGAACCCTGTATATTTCTCAGTCAACTAGTAGTGATGACCGGAAGACAGGTGTTTTGGGATAAACAATTAGAAATTCTCAAAAAATACTTAACCAATCGACTCCAATTTTGTTGTGGTTATTGAGAAGTCTACGAATGTCAGGAATTTCAAGTAGCTGCGCGAAATTATCGACGCATGAGCAACAAGTGCCTAAACCTGCATTTTGCCTCGGTTTTCGGCCATATCTTTTTACGTGTGGTGTCATTTTTAAGGTCTCATAAATACATAGAAACCTTATTTGAAGAGTTTTTTCGTTCCTGCCAACACTTTCAGTTGAATCCCAAAAACACGTTTTCTCATTATTTGTTGTCGAATAAAAAGTTGTCCCACAAAAATTGGTATGCCCATATTATGCGACCATGTTTTAAATACCCCCTTGAACAACTTGCATCAATAAAACCCGTCTTAACAATTATCTCGGGGAAATTTGCTAATATGATTAGACTATTTTTCACAGATGCACAGTAGTCTATTTATGAGAAAAATTTAAAAAACAAAGTATCGGAAATGAATGAAAATTATTTCTTAAAGTTAAAGTAGCCGTTTATTGTAGTTCTGCTAATTTTATGGTCACTTCTCCGTCTGTTGTTCTGTGATTTTAAATCTATTCATTTCTGGTCCGATTTGCAAACAAATATTACCGAAACTTTCCAATGAAAAAAATCAATTCAAGCTTTGACAGGTTTGGGTTAGTTTCACGTCAAAATCGAAAGAGTGAGCAACTGTCTAATTACTAGAGTTCACTTTAGTGGTAATAAAAACTCTTTTTTTGTCCACATTCTTTATTTGATGTTGCTGTCAAAAATAACGTAACGGAAGCCTTAATAAGTAATTATTTTTGTTCCACTAACTATCTAATAAGTTGGACACGGAATCAGAACATTGCTTATGCCATCTTTACCATTGTATAGTATTAAACTTAAAGCTTCTGGTGCATCATTTGACACTACACTTTAACGGCAAAATTGTAGAGTTTATGTGTCGTCCGCTGTAATGTGTGTTGAAAATATTTGAACATCTGGATATGGATCACAATAAAGAGATTACAAGAAAGCTGTCATTGTTTTTCATCTACATCGTGAGTTAAGCTGATTACTATTTTAAGCTTCTTGATATTAGTTCTATTCAAATAGGTTTTTAATAATGTTCCGCCCTTTGCTACAGTTGGAATAAAGAGTGTTTGTGAACCTTGAATTACTGCCACATAAAATCTAGTATCTGTTTTTGCAAACTTTTGCAAACAATTAAGAAATGTATACAGTTGTTGCATGTGGTTTAATACGGTTACTTAACTTTTTTGAACTTATCCTTTGTGTGCCCTTAAAATATCTTTTGAGTGCATTCCTAGAGACAAACTAACTGATTTTGACTCAACGACAGCAAAAACCTACGAAACACTCGTCTGTTCCTTATAGTGACTTTAAAATGACTTACACACTACAAGCTTATTACAGCATAATGATCCGGCGATATATTTTGACGACCTATTGACACTGTTGGCTACAATGTGTGCATTCATAGCAAATACACCATTTTTTCTGTCCAAAGTTTAATTTATTACTTCTACACTAGTTTATAATACTTGTACTAATTCATGACAATCCATCACCATGTTGACTGGACTACTTCCGCTATATGGTCGGATATTTATGTGGTGAACTGAAGGTTCTCGATGCTCTCTAGCATTTTCTAGCAAAAATATGAGGGCCTGGTATTTACATAAACTACTTACATCTGTCGAGATAGACAGGCAAATGGTGACAAAAATGGTGGTTGCTACTTAAATTTATATAATTGAATCTCTTAAGGTAATTGCATAGGTCATAATAGAGGCCATCAGCAAATTGCTATCTTGATATCCTGAAAATGTGTGGTTGCTAAGTTTTCGGTGTGTTTGGGTATTTCATAGACACCAACTAGTAGAACGAGTGACATTAGAAAGGCTAAGAGCTAGAGAGCCGCGGAGTGGGAAATACAGGCTGCACGCACTAACCTTTGCTAACGAATTTTCCATGTTTCAGCATGTTATAAAATACATTCCGTTATTCCCGATTTTTCCGTCGTAAAAAAAATGTACCACGCTAGAGAATGATTTTTTTCGCCAACTGGTCCCCTCCCATTCCCTACGTCATATAGTTTCAGCATTTAATTTACCCACCTTAACCTAGTAGATTTTTTTTTCAAATCTGAACGGCTATCCTGGACGTAGGGCCCCTATATAAAGGGCTTATATATTGTGGAGATACTTAACTGGATGCAGGATATCCCTCTTCAAGTTAATTCTCCGCGCTCGAGTAAGCCCGGAGATCCCCTATTATAACGCTTTGGTATACAGGGTGTTTCAGTTTATGTTACATAACTTTAAGATCCGATAGAACTTTCAAAATTAATGCATAAAGTCTATATAAACATGGGTCGAAAAATGCGTGGCTTCCGAAATACAGGGTGTTTAAATTTACTTTCTAGAATAATTTTTTTTAAATATTTCGATCAATATTTGATGTATAACAGTGAAAATCGGTATACAAGGGTCTTTTGGTACGACAAAACGAACCATGGGCATAGTTTTACTGTAGCCACTAGAGGGCGCTCTCTACTGTACCTGTAGTGTATTAAAATGACCGATAATTTTTTCTCAGTGAAATTTTTTGCTTTTTGAATGAAAAAACTGATTCTTCGCACTTTTCAACATAAAAAAGCTTACTTGTGAATTTTCGTTATAGTTAGCCGTTTTTGAGATATTTTGATTTTTAAGGTACGATGCATTTTTAATTATTTATGATAAAATAACCCTAAAAAGTCAGTATCTCGATAAATTTTTTAAGTAGGCTGTGCCTGCAAATATTTTTGAAACTGAAAGCAGAATAAGGTTAAACGTCAATTAGTTGACAGTTAGTTTTGTGGTCTGTTGAAACCTGAAACGTTTTTTTGCAATTGTGAATGCACGAAATTTAGTTTCTTTTACTTGTTTTTTTTTGCAAGTTTTATAAAAATGCCATTTTTATTCTCCAATCAAGAGTTAGCGGATATTCATTTTGTGAAGCAGCCAGAAAATATGCACGAAGATTTCCAAACAGACGACATCCAACTCGCTCAGTATTTGTAAGAGTGCATCGCCAAATAATTGAAAATGGTTTTGGAAATCTCCAAAGGGATCAAAACATAAACGTTCGTCAGCGCAGATTTACCCGTATGATTCTGCGTGAGTTTGATAGAGATCCGACCACAAGTGTTAGGAGAGTTTCTGGTGCCTTGGGAATTTCAGCAATCCATGTTCACCGTGTTCTTAGAAATGACCATAGACGTCCTTACCATTTGCAACCTGTGCAAGGACTACAGCCAGGGGACGGGGAACGAAGAATCACATTTTGTCAGTGGATTCTTGAGAGAACTGATAATAATAGGGAATTTTTAAGTAACGTTTTTGGACCGATGGGTCATGCTTCACTAGACGTGGAGTGGTAAATTTTCATAATCAACATATTTGGTCTCATTAAAATCCGCATGCAGTTCGGGAAAGAAATTTTCAGCATGAATTTAGCGTGAACGTGTGGATTGGTATCTACCGTAATCGACCATTTGGACCCCACCTTTTGCCTGCAAGGTTAAATGCTGCGACCTTCTTGGAATTTTTAAAGGCTGAACATGCAAATATGTGGGATGATGTTATGTTAGATTTGAGAAGATTGGCCTGGTTCCAGCTTGATGGTTGTCCAGCTCATTATTCGAGAATAGTTAGAAACTGGCTGGAAAAAAATTATCCAGAAAGAGGGATCGGCCGTGGAGGACCAGTCGCCTGGTCTCCACGATCCCCTGACCTAAATCCATTAGATTTCTTTGTGTGGGGATTTCTAAAAGAAAAAGTGTACCAGACTCCCGTAACCACAAGAGATATGCTAGTAGACAGAATCAGGAATGCATGTGATGAAATAAGGCCTTATTTGAATAATGCTATACCACGTTCGATCATTCGTAGATGTGAATTGTGTATTGAACAATTGGGTTTACATTTCGAGCAACTACTTTAGATTTTGTATGTTTGTCCTAACTATCCAATAGCATTTTAGTTGTAAATACTTAATTTAGTTTGTTAAAAATAATATTGGAAAATTAAACAAATTAATATTCTGTTTTTATTTGGAGTTAGGAATTATTGCTGTGTTTAAAAACACAATCTAAACGATCATCTTAATTACTTGTAATGCCCAAATCGAAAATGTAAAAAAAAATATTATTTTTCCATAAATAATTAAAAATGCATCAAACCTTAAAAATCGCAATATTTCAAAAACGGCAAACTATAACGAAAACTGACAGGAGAGATTTTTTATGTTGAAAAGTGCGAAGAATCAGTTTTTTTATTCAAAAAGCAAAAAATTGCACTAAGAAAAAAATTTCGGTCATTTTAATACACTACAGGTACAGTAGAGAGCGCCCTCTAGAGGCTACAGTAAGACTATTCGTTTTGTCGTACCAAAAAACCCTTGTATGCCAATTTTCACTGTTATACATCAAATACTGTTCGAAATATTTAAAAAAAAACTATTTTAGAAAGTAAATCTTAACACCCTGTATTTCGGAAGCCACGCATTTTTCGACCCATGTTTATATAGACTTTATGCATTAATTTCAAAAGTTCTATCGAATCTTAAAGTTATGCAACAATAAACTGAAAGACCCTGTATATGTATGTTAGGACGGAATCGTGATCTATACGCCCTGTACAGGAAAGTACCAACTTTGAGGACACCCTGTATAGCTGGGTCATACTGAAGGAATCGCCATCCGTTGCTGGCTACTCTAATGCTAATGCAGTAAAAATGTTGCCCGTTTAGAAGCTCCATAAGGAAATGGGGGTGGAATATGTCTATGTAGTGTCGGGGATTAGGTGAAACTCTTGTTCTAGAAATCTACACTCTACGACCTTCTAGGCAGAAATATATAGAATTCCAGCAGCATATTCAATGGCATAGGGCCATCTGAATTTTTATAATTTTTTGGTTCTACTGAAGATGTCGGTTTTCAGTGAAAATGTTGTCAGTTAAAAACGAAACACAATATCACTCAAATGACTGCCATATTTGGCCCGACAGACCCTGTTTCCAAGCCTTTTTTTGTTTGGACCTAAGCACTAGAACGACTAGATTGTTAGCATTACATTTAACGATATAAATAGTCCAAGGGGTTCAAATTGCAGCTCCGAGGCGGCCAGAATTTCGGCCCATCATTCGGTCTTCGAAAAGTATAAACAGAAGTCATTGTTACGTTAGCTTTATGGCAACATGCGCCATTCTGTTGAAACCAAATTTCGTTGCGTGTCATTGTCCTTGACTTTTGGTCGTTATTGACTGAAACGGCAGCTCCTTGCTCATTTTCTGAGAAAAATGACACATTGGTACCATCGGACCGAAAACCGCGCCAACCGGTCACTGTGAATGCATGTCTTCTTCTCGACTAATTGTAAGTGTGGATTCTCTGATCTCCAAATGCAGCTGTTTTGAGGTAAAAATGCTCATCTCCGGATAAGCGATTTTCAGCACACAGAACGAATCAAAAACATTCCTTTTGTATTAGCCATTATCTATCAGAGCGGTCCTAAGGACCTTTGCTTTCTGTTAAAGTATCGTAAGTCAGTAGGTCTGTCGAGTTTGGTTGCCCAGATACCAGACAAAGTCAGGGAGAAGGACGGGAAGAAGACTGAAAGGGAGAGCAAAGTGCGCCAGTCGCAGGGGCGCCTTGGCATTTTTAACTAGTATTCGGGAATGTGAAATTGATCCTAAATTTCATTTAGAGATTGGTTGTTGTCGAAAAATTGTAATTTTGGTTGGACCCGAAACCGCACGATTTAATTTTGTTCACAGCACAAGCCGGGATCTTGTGTGCTTGCGAACCTGCTCGACTATGTAATCTACTCACGCAACAAACGATTTCTTTGCGATTCCACTTGACTATAAGGTAGCTGTGCTTGTTTTTTAATATAGTTACTTAGGTATGGGATATCAAGGTCTCCGTGAAGAATCTCATTGGAGACACATTGCGGGCGCTAGTGATTGATCACTAGGTTCTGTTCTGCAAAAGCTGCAGACTGCAGAAATGCAGTTTGGCGAAACCCACCAAGTCGCACTGCGAAAGTGATCGCTTGTCTAATAACCATCATAGCGGAACTTTGTTGATCAAACTTAAATATGAGAATCTACATAGCATAGGGTTGGGTTGCCGAAATGTAATTTGGAATTTGGCTTTTAATGCTTCAGTGTACTTCTGGCTAGTCATTCCCTTATCAAGATTGATACCAAGATACTTGGCAGAATTTTCCATTGGTACACGAACCTCCTTTATTTAGTACAATAGATAGCCTGCGTTTCCGAATTATTAATTTTGGTCAGCAACCAATCCGCCCATTACAATATCCGTCCGTCGCACTTTACAGCCCATCGATAACCAGGTTCCCAGAACACGACGGGACCACCATGGCAGTCTCATCAGCATAAAGATAACCTTCACCGTTGCTGGGACCAGGGACACCATGAATGAAAAGTTAATAAAAAATCGGTTAAATAATCGAACCTTGAGGGGCTCTGATGGGGCCGTCTTGTCTACAGAACATTATTAATTTTGATCCGAAATTAGCTGCTTTCAAGGAAAAACGTTGGAAGATTTGGGAACTCGAATGAGAAGCCCTTGTGGATAAATTTACAGAGGGGGCTCCTATACTACACCTTGTGAAATGCCTTCGAGACTTCCAGAAGCAAGATACCAGTTCTTCCATCAACGGTGAAGCCCCTGGTTGCTTGCTTCACATGCCTAATCGCGTGTAACTCCGTACTATGCTCAGATCGGATGCTAATTTGAACGTCTGGAATCAGATGGTGATCCGATGAAAATTCGACGTAAAATCAACTTTCCAGTTAGCTGAGAATGATTTGGAAGCATGCTAACAGGAAATATCGAACTGAACTTCTTTGGAATGATCATAATGTAAGCGGTCTTCCACGCCTGGGAGGTACTGGAACTGATTATAGCTACGAGATGACGATTTCCGCCAAAGCAGCTTTAGCGCCGTATTAGTGATTTGATCCTCCACAGGTGCACAGAGGTTTATTTTATAACCTTGGAGCTCTGCAGGTGTGCAATGCGGGATCTCGGGGGATTCCGCTGAAGTGCTATGCAACCCTTCGGAATACGACTCCTCTGAGGGCAAATATCTTCTGACAGATCTTGTTACTCCTCGTCGAGAGCATTATCAAGATCATAGTTGGGAGGGAACTGTCTTTCCATAGCATCAGCGAAAACCTCGATTGACCTTCTCCTCAGGCCGCGGCTTTGCAACTTTCCAGAGAGCAATACTTGAGTCAAGCATCCCCGCCAAAAAGTTGATCCAGTGCTGATTGCAGAATTCATGACGAGCATTTCTTGAGCCATGACCAAAATTCGTGGCCCTGCGGATGTCAGCAGGATGACATTTTTGTTTGCTGAAATTTTCTGACGAATGTCTGCAGGTGAAAATGTATGAGATGGTCCCGTTTTCTAAATGTTAATCGCAAAATTTTCTCACACGTCATGGACGAGACTTCATCTTTTGATGACAACATAACTGTTGCTTCAAATTTCAAACAGTAGATGGCCCACCCTAAATATGCTGGTTTAGGAGTACAATGCAGACCTTCAAGGTATAGCTCTTGTGACCATATTGTGGGAGAAATTGACCACCTGGTACGATATGAGTACCAAGGACTCTCGCACTGGCTCTGACCAAACTCCAACCTTATACCATTTTAGTTAGCTGGGTAGATAAGACACTGTCGGACTAAGAAGGTCGTATCTGGGAAGGTGTGGCTACTAAAGAAAAGTAGAGTCGCCCAACCTTTCGGCTAAAATTCTGACGGTGCAGAATACATTTAAACACACAGGTCGGATATTTGTGACTTCCATCCAAAATCTACACCTGGTTTTGATACTGGTGATGTAGTTGAATCTAGTAAGAAAAATGTCAAATGTAGCACAGCTGCAAGGTTACCCATCCCACACCTCTACAATAATACTAGGAGTTGCATGTCTTGAGCTTGGACATTGATGCTTTCTGTAGTGTGATATTAACAGGTTGACTGCCACGGCGGGCGCGGACGACCGCTCAATATGTATCCTATTCTGCCACGGCGGTCGTATACGACCGCTATCGTACGGTGCTACGTTTATATTCTCTGCGTGCCAGCGGTCGAACTCAGAATCAGTATAAGCGAGCAATTCGACCGCTATGGCATACGGGCCTAGGGTATTGATCCGAATTCATGTATATCTGTTTGATTTGATGAAAAAAGTTACCCAGATTTGTCATATGCATTTTTATTGTTCAAACTCAAATCACACTACAAAATGTAACAGACATAGGGCAAAAAAGCTTAGATTCACTTGTATAAACAAAATAACGGTTCATTTTACTTTGCATGAGTGGTATTGAAACAGTTCAGACAAAAATGTGGCTGATCGTCACACACTCCACAGAAAGTTACAACTTTCTTCACGCAGTTTTTAGTTATTTCTCCTCGCAATTTCTTGGCATAACACCCTTTACAGTACTTTCTCACTTTGTCAAATTGACCTTCTTTCCTGCACAATGTATGGATTTTGGCTGTCTTCTTGGTTATTTTTTCCTGACGTACATCAAGTTCCCCTGCATCGCCGTGATCCGTAAAAAGAGACCTAATTACTTCTTCTCTAAATTCTGGAATCTTCAATTTTTTGTTTGCTAGCAGATTATAAACTATGTGTGCATTTACAAGCGCTGTGCCCAAGAGGAACTCAATGGCAAGTTTTCGATACCACTTTAGAGACTTCCTTACAGGTGAATGGTAGCTTGCCATCTGGTCAGATTGGTCAATCGACGACTTGGCTTCATTGTATTCCATCACTGCTCGTGGCTTTTTGACAATACCAGTACGTCGTTGAACATCTACGGTTTCGGTGGTATGCTTAGTGGATAGAAGGACATCTCTCTTGTCCTTCCACTTCAGCACACACACACCTCTGCCATTTTCTAGCCCAAAAATTTCGCCTTTCTTTAGTTTTTTCAGAATAACTTCTTTTGGATTGCCTCGCCGATTTGCTCTTAGTGTACCAATATAATGTGTCTTATGGTCAAGAAGTATATTCGCTAGCTCGAGACTGGTGTAGTAATTATCGGCAACAATAGTTCTACCTGTATCAAGTAAGTCTTGTGACAACTTAAGCACAATATTTGTTCCCACAGACGCATCTCTCTCTTGTTTTTCTTTGCCAGCATATATTCTTATATTCCATGTGTATCCATTATCGCTACACAGTTTGAACAATTTCACGCCATATTTATGCGTCTTGTTTGGAATGTATTGTTTGAATAGGAGACGGCCTTGAAAAGGAACAACAGACTCGTCAATGCAAAATGTTCTACCAGGTGTATAAATTTCTTGAAATTTCTTCACCAACGCATCCAATAAAGGTTTGATTTTATGCAAACGATCACCCTCTGGACAGTCGTTATTATCAGAGAAGTGTCACATTCGTAAGAGCAGCTGGAATCTATTTCTTGACATAACTTTTGGAATAATAGATATCTGGAAAAGTTCGTCAGTACTCCAATACTTTTCTAATGATGGCATCCTAACCATGCCCATGTATGCTACAATGCCAATAAATTTTAGCATCTCACCTTTATCGGTTGGAACCCAACGATGTAACCTTGATTCTCTACTCACATCCTCAGCTTCGAACAAAACTTGGGTTGCATATAGATTGGTCTGATTTACCATTTCATTTATGATTTCATCATCGACAAAATAACGAAAGCAGCTGTATGGAGATAAATTGTTGATAAGAACTGCAGCATAACCTGCGTGTAAACCGCTTTCGGCAGAATAATCAAACACTTGGTGATTGCCCACAGGCTCTCTCCAAGTGTGTTCATTCTGGTCAGCAGCTTCTTCCTCATCTAACACGTTTTCAAGATTGTCTCCAGTTTCAGTCGATGAAACATTGAGATTATGTGTCCCGTCTTCATTTTGTACCCCAGCTTCTTGAAATTCGGCCACTGGAAGTGATTTTGAACAGCACGGTTGATTCTCAAAATTGTATACTTGTTCTGGTCTTTCCCCTGTCGTTTTTGTAAATTTCTTTTTCTGTCCTATTATTTCCGTAAGAGATATGTCAGAGCTATCAGATAGTTCGTCATTACTAGATGGCAGAAACATAGGATCCAAATCGGAATCAACTGCACTGAAAGGATCCGAATCGCTTTCATCATCTGTAAATAAATGAACTGAACTTACTACGATTTACTAGCAAAAACCACTAAATTTGCAACAATATTGCGTAGAATGTAATTCTATATTCATATAAAATCTTACCTGTATGCTCCTCCGTCTGAAGGGCCAATTCTACAATTTTTTTAGATCGGCTACTCATTTTTAGAGTTTGAAAACTAATGCACTCACTATGCTGCTTGTTGCGTTCAGCGTTCTATGCATCCTAACCCTAAATGAGTGTGCGCGCTTGCTAATCCCGACTGTAACATAACGTAGAGACGAGTTCAAACTCGCAAGAAACGACCGCTCATACGACCGCTCGGGCATGGAGGGCATATATATATGCCGTCCATGCCCGAGCGGGCTTATAAGACCGTTAAACCATTTTGCAAAATTTTCATTGCATTTTGAAAAATTGGGAGGAATAAGTTACTAGCATGCTTACAGAATACTATCAGGCGTATTATTTTCAACTTGGCACCAGATGATATTTTTAATTTTTTTCCTGGCAGTCAACCTGTTAAGAATACAATAATATTGAGCAGACTGATTGCTTCTATATGAGTGTGAAAACAGTAAACGATTCACCTACTTCGCCAAGCCTTTCTGGCGCATTACATCTTCCATTAAGGGAGGTCAGCAACTCCACTAGACAGAATTGTAACCAAATCGATATAATATATTCATCAAGATGCGATGCGTACCAATATAAAACGTGAACAGTTCCTTAAAATGAAGGATCGAGGTGCTGATAGGTGATAGCGCTCCGAATTTAATAGCTGAGCGCCTGTCTCAGACCTCCAGCTAATTTAACGGAGAAATGAGAAGGCGGAGAGTGTTTCCTAGTCGTGAAAATCGCGATGCTATATCGACAAAGTTATAGACTACGAGCAGTAAGGTCACTCGTGGAAAAATCTTTCATGTTTGGATTTCCTAAGATTGAGCAGTTCAGATAATTTTTGAATATTTAGTATAGTAGACCGGCAGTCGCTTTCGTGCTGCTGTGGGCTGTCTGCTGTAAAAGTCAATATCGTCATCCACGCGGGATTAGTCACAGCAACGATCATGTGAGCCCGCAGAGGTGTCTCTCAGTGGGAGGAGGAAGGTCATATAATTAAATTAAAAAAACTGTGACTGTCTTCATCACGAACCGAAAACGAATGATATTACTACTAATATACAAGGGGTCGTTGATCCTAAACTTTGTAAGAAGTTGAGCGTTGTCTAGACGTGTATCTGTTTCTCGCAGAGGGAGGAGGAATGAATGAATGAATCTTGAATTTTAGAGGCATCCCGGCCACCATAAGGAGCCAGTGCATAGGCCGCTTAAGCGGGCCCTTATGCACCTCTACAATACTTAAATCACAAGCCTCGCCCTTTTAGCGAAGTTGAGAATCGCCTTGAGTCCAAGCTCCTTTACGTCCTGAGGGTCCAAAGTAATGGACCCCAGTATAGTCTGCCTATAGTAGCTCAGAGCTTCACAGCGACACAAAACGTGCGCCGAAGTCTCTTCCTCTACTCCGCAGCGTTCGCATAAGGGATCCTCAGCCACCCCCATCACGTGCAGGTGCCGCCTTAACGTGTTATGGCCAGACAACAGTCCCACCAGCAACCTTAGGTTGGCTCTACCCAGAGATAGGCAGAAGCGTCCATCCTTAGCACTGGGCCCTTCAATGAGCTCTCGTGCCTGGCGGAGATGTCTAGAGATACTTCTCCATTTCTGAGAGTGTTGTCTTGCAACCCACGTCTCCATTTTCCTCCTAGCTTTATGCGCGGTTACTCCTAGAGCTGGCTCAGGACCAACGAGCTTGCTGGCTGATCCTGTTTTCGCCAGAGTGTCCGCCGTCTCATTGCCCCTTATCCCAGCGTGCCCCGGTACCCATATTAACGATACCGGATGCCTCGCTGCGAGGCAATCCAGAGCCTCCCTGCATTGCAATACAAGACTCGAAGTAATCTTACATGCACTTAGTGCTTTCATTGCAGCCTGGCTGTCGGATAAGATTGTTATTCTTCTCCTAGGCCCACCCTCCTCCAGAATGTGAGATACACAAGCCAGAATCGCAAAGATTTCCGCCTGGAAAATGGTGGTGTACTCACCGAGAGGCAGAGATAGCCTAGTTCTAGGTCCAGAGACCCCAGCACCTGAGCCCTCTTCGGTGACCGAGCCGTCCGTGTACCAGACCTGCCCGCTCACTTCGGAGAGTCCTCGGCTACCGGCGTCCCACTCCTCCCTCGTTGGGTACTCCACAATGAACTTGCGGTTGAAGCGATATTTAGGGGTAATACGATCACCCCTGCTTAGAAGGACGGGGTCCTCCCTTTCTAATTCGACTAATATGGCAGTATGCCCCTTGACCGGATTCAAGAAAGCCCAGCTGCCCTGACTCCACAGTCGATGAGCGACTACTCTCGCTTCACCGCGGATCACCAGATCCAACGGTGGGAGATCCAACAGAGCTTCCATTGCACTCAATGGCGTTGTTCGCACTGCGCTTGTAATGCTAATACAGGCCAAACGCTGAATTTTATTGAGTTTGGCCTTAGTTGACTCAGTTCTAATGCAAGGCCACCAGACCAGGGAGCCGTACAAGAGAGATGGACGTACTATCGTCGTGTAGAGCCAGTATACCACTTTGGGTTTAAGCCCCCACCTTACACCGACAACACGTCTACAAGCCCACATCGAATTGCGAGCCTTGCTAACCTTGTGTTCCACATGCTCTCTCCAGTTCAGTTTGCAGTCCAGGATAATTCCCAGATATTTCACTGACTGGGACAAAACTAATCTAGTCCCAAAGAAGGTAGGCATGACCAGTCCGTCAAGCCTTCTTCTCCTAGTGAATAGGATCAGCTCGGTCTTTTCAGCATTAACAGAAAGATCGACTTCCCTACACCACGATTCCACGGAGCGCAGAGCGCCCTGCATAATTTCCGAGACTGTTCTACAGAAACGCCCCCTAACCACTATGCTTACGTCATCAGCATAGGCTTGCACGTAGACACCCATACTGTTGAGCCTAACGAGCAGTTCGTTCACCACGATACACCACAGTAGGGGTGACAGAACTCCACCCTGAGGGCAGCCTCTAGCTACGTTCACGCTGCAGCTTACATTATTCAGCATAGCTGTTGTTACCCGACCCTCCAGAGTAGAGAGGACCCAATCTATTAGGATTGATCCAACCCCGTGTCTAACCAAGGCCTGTCTGATAGAGTCGGTTGTGGTGCAATTAAATGCACCTTCAATATCTAAGAAGGCCACGAGTGCCACTTCTCGCTGATCTAGAGTCTTCTCCAGCCTCCCAACCAGATTGTGTAAGGCCAGATCAGTCGATTTTCCAGCTTGGTATGCAAACTGATTTGCATGAATGACACACCTTTCCAGTGGGCCATCCCTTAGGTATCTATCAACTATCCTTTCCAGGGTCTTAAGCACAAAAGATGAAAGAGTAATCGGTCGAAAATCCTTCGGGCCAGTATATCTATCTCTGCCCGGTTTAGGAATGAATACCACTTTAGCCTGCCGCCAACTTCTAGGTGTGAAGCCCGTGGCCACACATGCTCGAAACACATTCAACAGGTAAGGAACAACCGAAATCCGTCCCTGCTGTAACATGGCCGGAAATACGCCGTCCAGACCTGGACTTTTGTATGGGGCAAACGAATCTACTGCCCATACCGTCCTTTCGAAGGTGACAATCTCCCTTGCCGTGCGCCAGTCCTCCCTTGAGGGCCTGCGCAACTGCATGCACTCTGTGATTGATCGCGCTACTGTGGAACCGGGAAAGTGCGTATCCATCAGAAGCCTCAGAGTATCTTCCTCGGAAGTAGTGTTCCCTCCCGAGGGATCATGCAGAGATCCCAATCTTGCTTTAGTGTCTTTGCATAGGACTCTGTGTATTCTTGCAGTAGCAGGAATGTCATTTATGGACTGACAGAAGTGCCTCCAGGATTCTCTGGAGGCCCTTCTAATCTCCTTTTTGTACTCCTGCAATGCCTTTTTGTATTCTTCCCATAGAGGAGAACCTCTCCTGTGCTTAACTCTGCTAAGAAGTTTGTGCACCGCTCGTTTTCTATCCTCTAAATCTTTGGTCCAGAAGGTTGCCTTGCCCTTACCTTGTACTTTGCGTAACGGGCAGTTTTCCTCATATGCGGCCGTCAAGTCCCTGCTCAGAGACTCGACAGCTGCTTCTATGTCAGAGCCCCTGCCAAGCCTGTATGGGACCGCTCCAAGCTTACTGTCAATGTCTGCCCTAAAGGACCCCCATCTAGTATGCCTGGGATTCCGAGCATATTTATCCGGAATCTCTCCATCAGTCTTGAACAGTATATACCTGTGATCCGATAGAGAGGGTGTTAGAGACACTTTCCAGTCCCTGATGTCCTGAGCTAAGTTAAGCGTGCTCAGTGTTACGTCGATAACCTCTTCTCTTACACTATTGCTGAAAGTGGGCATGTTACCGACATTCAGAACCTCAAGGTTCGATGCCCCAAGAAACTCCATCAGGTCTTCGCCTCGTCTGTTGGTGTTCGAGCTGCCCCACGCAACGTGATGGGCATTACTGTCGCATCCAATCACAAGGTCGAGTCCAGAATCCTACAGAATGCGACAAGGTCCCCCATTTCCTTAGACGGAGGAGGGTCTCTTGAATCGTAAGGAAGGTAAGCCGAACAGACAACCAAGTCCCTGTCACTGCCTTCCTTCTTATATCTAATTCTGACTGCAACTAAGTCTCTGAATGTAAATTCTTTAAGTTGCCATGAGTTGACGGAAGTCATTACGCAAGCTCTGGGCTTAGTGTCCGGAGTATCGCTAAAAAGCGTATAGCCTGGTATACTAAGCCCGTTTACTGAACCGTTTCTCAGCCAGGGTTCCTGGATGAGAGCCACGTCATGTCGGCCTCGAGTGATCTCCTGAGTAAGGGCCCTCGAAGCCGCTATGCAGTGTTGTAAGTTAATTTGGATGAAATTAAAACTTACCATGGATGTTGAGAGGCCCTTCCTACACCTTCCCGAATGACGGTATGTAACCCCTATTCGGGCGTACCGCCGTCGCCGCCGCAGTCATCGCTGCCACAGCCGCCTTCATCTCCGCTTCCACGGAGGAGTTCTCGGACTCGATTCAGGATTCCATCCTCGTCCGAGTCGCTATCGTTTTCCTCTGGGACCGGATCCATCGCAGGGTCCGCCACGATGTTTTCTGCGGATATCCCGCTTGGACCCGCCGCCTCCACGTCCGTAGCCTCCGGTGGCTCCAGCGAGAGCTGACCCGGCCGACCCATCCCCTGTGAAGGAGCCTGGTCTACCGCCACAGCTCCCGTCGGTCTGGGCTGGTCCGACTCCTGGTTTGGAGCCAGGCCAGTTCCAGCAGGTGTCGCTCCACTGCTCTTCTTCTTGCTCAGGAGTGTAAACACCCCCGAACTTCCACCGCAACACAGCCTGTTGCCGTTACCTACAATGACCTTCCAGCTTATGGAATCAACTGAGAGGACAAGTCGGACACCTATCGGCTCTTCCTTCCTCTCAAGTATCCTCCACGCGCTGGGAAAAGTCCCAGGATTGTGCCTCCTGAGTCTCCTCGTGATGACCCCGTTGTCCAGGTTGGGACCCGGAAACCAGGCCATCACGCGGTGGTATATGGGAAGGTCTCCAAAGCTCATCGTAATGAGCCTTGCGCCTTCCCACGGCCGCAGATCCCCCACGTGGGCCTCCAACCATGCCCTAGAGGATTCGTCCTCGCAGACAAAGATGGCTGCCCCTCGAGAGAGGTAGCAGTCAATGTACCTGGGAAGGGTCACCTCATCTGGGATCCCATCTATCAGCACACTGACCGCCTCCTGGACCTGCTGCACCTGTACATTAGTAAGTTGAGTCCCAGGATAACCGTCGGACACGACGGCCACCCTGAGACCCGCTTGGGACGCTCGCGCATAACTAATTTGCGCATGCGTCGCAGTGCGAGGCTTCTTCCGCGAGGATGCGCCCTCCGGTGTCCCACCGGCAGACCTCTGCCGCTTCCCGTCACCGGGCCGCTTTAGGGTCTCCGCTGACACACCGGATTGCGCACCGTCTAGCCCAGATGGCGGTTGGGTCCGTCCAGCCGGGGTCCCAGAAGTGGTGCCCCGACCTTCCGAGCCCTCCGTCATCTGCGCCTCTCTCCGCTTCCGAGCCCTTTTCCTTTCGGAACCTGGCCGAGACTTCTTCTTAATCTTTAGAGAGCCCACCCTTTCCGCTAGCTCTCTCGCTAAGCTTCTGACAGATTCCTCTGTCAGAGTACGATCAGGGTCCCCTGGTGAGGGGTCGCCTGGATGTTCGGGGTCCCCTGTAGGGGGGGCCTCGGGTTTTTTATTATTTTTTCTATCGTTTGGTTCCATAATGTTCCCACGAGTATAGGGGAAGTGGTGATCGACGTCCGCGGTGCCCCTACACGGACGCAAGGCTGGATACTCTGGGAGGTCGCCCGGTGTCCCAGAGGCTCCGTTTAAGACGGTGCATCCCCACCGCCACGCACCCCTCGGCACGGAATCGCTTAACACCTTGGGTTGGGTAACGTACCATTGCCCATGATGACCGTTGAGCTGCAGGCGTCCCAGATATACATCCGAGACACCTGTGGCTCAACGAATCATTCGATTGGCCGGGCTACCGGCTTTCCGGCGGGTCTCCTCAAAAACTAATCGAGGCGGTCCACCGCAAGACCGGCACCCCGTTGCCCCCCCTACACGGTCGCACACGGTTCAGCGCCCAAGGCCGCCCCGCAGAACGAACTCGAGGACGTACGGGTTGGATTTTGTAGGGGAGGGAGGAGGAAGGTCATCTAATTTTTTGTTATACAGGTTCGTAGCTAACTTTGGCCTCAGTAGGGCTAACCTGTGCCGAACTTTATCCTTCACGAACTGATAACAGCGATCCGGGGTCAACTTACTTTTCATGTATACTGGGTGACAAAAAAAGTAAGCAACCACGTATGTTTATTAGAGTTAAAGATTTTTTTACATATCGCTTTATCTTGCCTTGAACAACAAGTGATAAAATGGTCAGCATGATCTGTGCTTGGTGGTCTCTCGGACAACGAACGAAAGCATAGCAGCAGTACACTATACAAAGTCTGTGATCCAGCAAAATAAGCCAGTGCGATGCGCCAGCTACCGCTAGAATCGAACAATGCGAGACACTGAAACGCAGCTTACCATTTGGGACTGCATGCGTCTCAGCCCGTGAATTGGATGCCCAGCCACCACGTGATTGCTAGATGGCGACGATTCTATGTAGTAGATGAGCAAAGACAAGTAGACCACATCAACTACTCAGCTAGAGCGGGCGAGGAGTGGCATCACTATTTGCAACCCATACACTTTTATATTGACGGGTGACCATATTTTACGTGAAAACTTTAAATTTCCGCCTCCAAGATCAGCCAGCTCCGCGAAAAGCTAATTGGCCCGATTGGATCCTTTCGCACCCTGTTGAACACTGATTCCTGCCTTGGATTTCAACGATTATTCAAATTATATACGTCTGGATAACTTAAGAACTTCTCATGCTTTTGGTTTCGCAGCCTAAGTTTCTTCGGATAACAGTTGTTTGTGGAAGATTTGTGATTTGTACCGTGACTGTCTTCATCATGACCCGAAAAGGAGTGATATTACTACTAATATACAAGGGGTCGATGAACTAAGCTTTGTTAGAAGTTGAGCGTTGTCTAGACGTGTATCTGAATGACTATGTCAGGGTGTTTGTTTATTGCGGCTCGGTCACAAATTATAATGAGTTGCATTGTTTATGTGGAGAAAAACATTAACAACTTTGTTTAGAGAGGTACTGACATCACAATCTACATCTTGCATCCAAACCTCAATTTGAAACTTCCAGCAAACAGGCTTGCTCTCACATCGAGAGGGCCGAACCTCATGCTTGTTAAAACGACCAGGTAAAAGAAATAAATACGGTGGCGGTATTTATAAAAGTTGTAAAGAAGATATTTTCAGAAGACCCGTTTCTATCGGTAGACTTATGCTTCAATCACGACTTTTGAATGTGTTTTGACTTTTATAGTTTGTACCTACTTATGTAATATTATTTATTTATTTTATTTAAATACAATCAAGTCATATTTCCTTTTGAGCCTGTAAAAGTATTTCGGTAATATGGAAGGGTTTGACTTTCGGCTGTGGGGTCTAGGGATACTTTTGCAGACAGAATTTTGCATATTTGCCCCACTCAACTCATTCATCACCCCCTGAAATTTGCATTCAACTTGAATGGGTGGTTTCCAAGATTCTGGACTTTAATAGTTGAGAATCTACCAAAAACTAATGTCAACAAGTTTGACTGTCTACCTTACAAGAGTATTGCTCAGTTTATGCCAGAGTAGTTCATATGTAAATGAAATCGATCAACGTAATTATGTGAGGTATACACGGTGATTAAGATAAGGATCCTATGCATGTGGATCAGTGCCAGACGATTCGTTTTCTCTTTTTATATCGTTCGAAGAAAAATACAACCTGTTTCTACTAACATTTTTTATAAGAATATATTGATGTATCAGATGTTACATTTACTTTATTTTTCTTTAATTTTTTTGAGTAGTCGTTGCAAACAAATGCCTGACTTGACGTAAATACCTGTCACCGATTATTGTTAGTATTGTGGCTTACTAATATTGTCGTAATCGTAAATGATGCCTTACGGTAATTTTAGCAATGAACAAACGTGCTGTCGTGCTATAGTTTGTGCTACAAAAATACAAAAAATACTGCAGAAATATATCTTCATAAACTTTCCAAAAGTAGGCAGTCAAGTAAGTTCATCTTTTTAAAATTCCAATCCAAATTCAGATTCTTCCATTCATGCCACAAGATGTCTACGCATGTCAATATTTGAAATGAGAATTGCATTAGAATTAAAACAAAAAATTACAAACATAGGTACACCAGCACTCATAAAGATATATCGCTAAGATAACATATTACATTTTATAGTTAAAATTTATGTCTTAAAGACCTTTCAAACGTGCAAAATGAGTTATTAGTAAGAATGTTCTTGACTTGGTCTTTGAAATATTTAAACGGAAGCGATTTTAAGGCGTCTGGAAGAACATTAAACAATTTGACCTCCCAATAACCAGGTCCATCTTGACACCTTCTCAATCGCCGATAAAGAGGTACTAGATTGCTCATATGCCTAGTATTGTGCCCACGGACGTCCTCATGAGTAACATAGTTAGAGTTTATTTTATCAAACAGTATATTTCCGAAAGTATATAAACAAGACACAGTGAGGATTCCCAACTTGACAAAGGTATCTCTGCAATAGGCCCTGTAGCCCAAACGACCCACAACCCTAACTGCCCTTATTTGCAAGGCGAACAGTCTATGGACCCCCGAAGAATGCCCCCAAGCCAGAATGGCATAGTATCTAAGTGAATGTAAAATGGCAAGGCAAGCCATTATCAATATGGCTAGAGAAACACAAGAGAACGGACTCCGTTATACATATATCCCTTTGGTGGCCTTTCCAGCAACACTGTCAAAGTGAAGGCCCCATTGCAATCTTCGATCCAAGGTAACCCGCAGAAACTTAGCTTCACCAACCAAATCACTGTCCCCGGGAATTTTCTCGAGTTAGCTCAAAAGTTAAACAAATATGGTTCACTTGTAACGTCTCGAAAAAAGGAATATCTAGAGGAAACTCTTGCTAGTGTTTTACAAGGAATTGCTGAAAGCACACAGATATCCACTAGCCAAATTGAGGAACAAGTAGGCGTAGCCAAATCCACAGCCCGACTTGCTTTGCGTAAAAATACATCACCCAATAAATTCAGGATTTGCCAAGGACTTAGACCAGGGGATAGCAAACGGCGCCAGCATTTATGCGTGTGGTAATCAAGAATGTGTGAACAAGATTTTAATTTCCCCTCAAAAATAATATGGTCCGACGCGAGTATGATCATTAATAAATTGAATCGCCGCAACAATCACTACTGGGCCCAAGAAAACTTGCGAGCTAAAATAGTGTCTATCAAGAACGTTTTGAGTTTATATATGGTGTGGAATTCTAGAGACCAAAATATTAGTTCCATTTATTTACAACAGCTCACACTAGCTGCAGAACGGTACCTTCAATTGTTGCAACATGATCTAGATGACTGCCTGTTGGCTTCAACCACACATGCACATAATACTAGGCAAGCTCGAGAGGATCTTACTTAGCGATCTCTCAAAAGGTGAACTGGAACCTCCAGTGAAGTGTCCTCGCCGGCGTGTTCCCGGATTTAACTCCTTTGGGCTTTTTAGTTTTAGGTTCTATTAAAAACCAAGTTTATCGGCGTACTTTTGAAACTAAGCTGCAGTTGCGAGAATGTTTAATGGAAGCATTTACTACGATTACCTCAAAAATGTTACGTGATGTTTGGAATTCCCCTATTACAAGGTCATGTTTATGACTAGACAATAATAGCAAGCTATTTGAATACATATTGTGACTAAATTAAAGAAAATGTTGAAAATGTATTGGTTATTGTAAATAAATATCACTATATTAAGCATCATTGCATCACTGAATTCGTAGAAAAAGATGCTATCAGATACATTGTACTTTCTTCCGACAATATAGGAAAGTAAAGTTGATGATGGAAGGACGATACCTCAGGCTTATCATATAGTACCTGAAAAGTGCCAATGAAAAAGTTACATTGGTTGGTTTAACCTAAGCTGTATCTCCCACAGGTACTCAGATCCCCATGCATAGGATCCTTACCTTGCGCAACCTGTATAATCGACTTCCTTGACACCAAGCTTCTTCTGAAGGCTGATTCGCTAAATCTACTTTCGTTACAATAAAGCAAAAGGAATTTGTCAAATATTCGTAACACGGCTATTGGATTTTCCACCAAAAAGTTGTAAAATATGAGCTACAAGCCTGCCTGAACCTTTGCCACCAAGGTTATTCAATAGACAGGCGTCTTTGGGTGGTGAATCGGTCGAAGCACGAAAAGCTAGGAGCGAAACTCGAGACGTGTAGTGCCCAATCACCTTTTAATTTATCTGATAGATGCACGGCATTGCCAACGCCAAGAAATTCTCAACAGTAGAATGGCTTTTGCCAACCCCCAATTTTCCGACTCACAAAATTTTTCTGAAAATAAGCAAAATGTCGAAAAACGAATTTTTATTTATTTCGCTTTTTGCATGAAGCTCTGCCACTTTTCAAACATCAAAGTCTGAACCGTACTTTGTAGGTTGTAGAGAGGCAGCGGGCAGACGGACAAACAGGCTGACGGTCATATATTATCAAAAAAAAACATAAATTCCCATTTTCGAAGTCTTTTCTGCTTGCAATGCGTCCTCACCAATTTCAGATTAAGTAACTAGTGATAAAGCTTTTTTGTTTCCTGATATCTTTTTCTATGTGACCCGGTTTTCGAGAAATGAAAACAACTTACAACATGTAGAAAAATTATTAAGATAGGGTCAAGTAAACCTTGAGCGGTACTAGTGTATGTTATTCTGTTATCATGGACATGTTTTGATTTTCCGCAGTTTGCTATCATATTTCCTCTGTTAAATGGTAGATTTTCTTAAACTTCCACAACATGTATCTTCAAAACAAGACTTTTCAGGACATGTGTGCGTAATAACCTTCATATCAACCTTTAACCTATAAGACGATATATCAGACTGTGACATTGGTTCGCGTACGAAGTGTATGGTAGCGTTTTCAGTTCTCTTAAAAAAGTCTAGTTTTAGTGGACAAAATTTACCTGTGAGACCGTGTATGCAAATCATAAGGATGTCATACGTGATACAAAAAGGTTAAAGCAGTAAGTCATCATTTATGAATAAAATTTGATAACTGGAGAACTAGTGCGAATGATCACTGATCACATAAGGCTCAGTTTCCTCTAAAACGCAAATCGCTTGTTGTGTACTATTATTTTTTGTCGGAATGACCAGTGGTGGCGACTTGAGTAACAGCGAGCTGCTATCAGAATTGGTAGCAATAATAAAAAAGGAAAGTGATGCTATTAAGAATGAGATTAGACAAGATATCCAAGAAATTAGAAGAACAAACGCGAATCTGCTGGAACATATAAAACAACAAGACACAAAAATAGATCATTTACAGACAGTGTGTAAGGATTTGGAGAAAGAAAATTTACAGCTGGAAAGGGCGATACGAAAAAACAACATACTTCTGTTTGGCTTAGAAGTTGATACAAGGACCACTAGCTTCCAAAGTACAGCAATTCAGAAATTAAACGCACTGTTAAAAATAAATATATCCACTGGAGACCTTAAAAATATTTATAGTATTAAGTCAGGTAGGAGCTGTCCTATAAAAATTGAGTTCGTTTCATACCTCAAAAAGCAGGAGGTTTTCCAGAACGTACACAAACTTAAAAACAGTGCTGTATTCGTTGTACACGATCTATGCCCAAAAGATCGAGAAACAAATAGAATCCTTCAAAAACACCGGAAAGCAGCGAAGGAGAAACAATATTCGGCAAAAATAATCGGCAACAAACTGATCATCAATGGCGACGCATACACTGTTGATCAGTTAGAAGGAGATAGGTTCATGACGCAGTCAGACAATAACACGAGCGCACCAACTACACCTATTATAGATCCGATTGGCGACGTATTTGACCACCCCAGTGACAATGAGTTAGTCAACATATTACCAGAGAACTCTGTCACACGCGCCAGCATCTCACCCGACAGCAAACCACCGGCTAAGAAGGCGAAACAGGAACTTGCTAAACCTAATTCTAAAGGCCGGCCTTCGAGAATAACTAGACTGCAGAGTCAATCCAAGTATAATTGAGTGAAATACGGCGACTTTTATTTGAAGTGTGATAATTTAAGTGTTGTGACGCTACTGATCTATCTGGATTTCTTAATCATGTTCAATCATCACTAGTTGTTTTATCTGTATATCTTAGAAATGTGTAGTATCTTTCTTTGATTTCATTGGTATCAAACATGTCTTACTGATTTTCTTTTTTATGCGATGCTGTTCTCACATTTAAATGTTCGATCTATATTTTCTGGACTAGAAACATTAAAAAAATACATTTTAACTTCTGATGTAAATGTTTTAGGTGTTTCAGAAACATGGCTGTCTAGGAATATCAGCTCTGATGCTATAGGAGTGAATAATTATG
This sequence comes from Acanthoscelides obtectus, assembly GCA_963669975.1. NCBI lineage: Eukaryota > Metazoa > Arthropoda > Insecta > Coleoptera > Chrysomelidae > Acanthoscelides > Acanthoscelides obtectus. The sequence goes on from CAVLJG010000004.1 coordinate 79,171,049, forward strand.
AGGTAGAGAGGGTAGACAGAGACAGCAGGGGAGGAGGTTTATTGTTCTATGTGAAAAATAACATTAAATATTTTACGTTACATAAAAGTAGTAATCAGGATTTGGAGCAGTTACGGATACACACTAAACTATATGGCAAGGTACACATTTTTGGTGTCATTTATAGGCCTCCTAAAGGCAATATCACTGAATTTCTCAATGCTATGGATGAGTCCCTTTTCCAAATGATTTCTAGCTGTGAAGAAATTTGTATTACTGGAGACTTCAATATCGATTTTCTCAAGCAAGGCACAGCTGTTCAGAAATTGAATAAATTGTTTGATTTATATAACTTGAAACAAATAGTCGATGTCCCTACTAGAATAACTCCTACCTCACAGACATTGTTAGACCTTATTATAGTTAGTGAAACGTTAAATATTAGTTTCCATGAAGCTCTAAGCCTGCATGATACATTTGATCATTTTTTAGTTTCGTGCCACATCTTTGAGAAAAACTTGATTTCAAATCCGCCAAGAGTCATTAAGGCCCGCTCCTGGAAGCATTTCAATGATGAATTTTTTAATAATATGCTGCATTTTATTAATTGGGATACAATTTATACCTTCAACAATGTCAATTTAATGGTCGAATTCTTAACTAGAGAATTAATACGTCTTTTCGATATGTGTTGTCCTGTATATGAATTTAGAGTCACCAGAAACTTCTCACCTTGGATCACGGATAATATAAAGCTTCTAATGAAATTGCGCGACAAAGCTTTTTGTAAGTTCAAAATAAGTCGTCAACCTTCTCACTGGGACTATTATAAGGAACTCAGAAATTATACAAAAGGGGCCATACAGCGTGAGCAGAAAGCTTATATTGAATTTTCTATGAAACAGAGAAATATAAAAATGACTTGGCATCGGCTACGTCAAATAGGAGTTGTGAAAAGCAGTACAATTTCCATTCCTCAACACCTTTCTAATCCAGATACAATAAATGCTTACTTTTCAAATCTACCCAAAGTTCATAGAACTCAGTCTCAACTAGATTTGTTAAATGCATACAAAGAACCTCGCAGTAACAACTTGTTTTCTTTCACTTCAGTAGATGCTGCATTAATTTCAAAAAACATAAGAAGCATTAAATGTGATACAGCAGGACATGATGGTATTTCCAAGAAAATGCTATATATTTTTGAGGATCATCTACTGTACCACATTACCTATATTATTAATTTTTGTTTATTAAACTCCGTTTTTCCAGAAGCGTGGAAGATTTCAAAAATCATCCCAATTCCCAAGGTATCTGTAATAGAAGATATTAAAGATCTGAGACCAATCAGTATTTTACCAAGACTCTCCAAATTATTGGAAATGGTCATAAGGCAGCAAATCTCGGAATTTGTTATGACAAACAAAATTATACCACCGATCCAATCTGGATTTCGAGCCCAACATGATACGACAACTGCACTGGCATGTATAGTTGATGACTTCTACAAATCACTTGACAAAGGTAATGTTATGTGTTTAATTCTCTTGGACTTTAGTAAAGCCTTTGATACCCTAGATCATAATATATTGTGCATGAAGCTGAAGTACTTTGGATTTGCAGATAATGCGGTAAATTTAATAAGGGACTACTTAACTAGTAGGTACCAATACGTATCGGTAAACTCTTCATCTTCTGACAAAAGAATGATTACAATGGGTGTACCACAAGGGTCCATATTAGACCCTTTATTATTTTCTTTATATATTTCAGACTTTTATAACTACGTAAAAACCTGCAAAATACATCACTATGCGGATGATACACAATTGTACTTCAGTTTTCAGATTGATCACATTTTGAACTCCTACTCTTTGATTAACGACGATATTAATATGTTATACAATATATCAATTGCACATAATCTAAGCCTTAATGCCAACAAATCAAAGGCAATGCTGTTTGGCTCTAAACAAAAACGTATGATTTCTAAGCATTCGTTTAATCTGAACATAAATAATATACCATTACCTGTAGTGGATGAGAGCAAAAATTTGGGATTGTGGTTTGATTCAGATCTGCGATTTAGTGTCCATGTCAATAAAATTTCCTCCTCAGCCTATAGTATGCTTAAGCAATTATATCCACAGCGTCGTGTTTTAAATAGTAGCTTGAAAATGAAGTTATGTGATGCCCTTATAATTTCTCGCCTATCTTACTGTGACAGCATATATGGCCCGGCTCTTTTAAAAAATGATTGTTTAAAATTACAGCGAGTACAAAATTCGTGTCTGCGCTTCTGTTTTGGTATAAGAAAGTTTGATCACATAAGCCATATATTCAAACAACACAACATTCTAAGTTTAGATAGATTGAGAAAATTGCATTTCCTATCACTAATCCACAAAGTTCTCGTGAACAAAAAGCCGGAATACCTTTTAGATAGAATTTCAAAGTTTGAAAATATCAATACATTATATACTAGAAATAGGCGAATGATCGTTATACCACCCCACTCAACATCAACCTTTAAACGCAGCTTTTCATATAACGCAGCAAAACTATACAATTGTCTCCCAAATGATTTTTATGACTTCTCTTTATTGAACTTTAAGAAAAAGCTAAAGAATTTGTATCTGTCTGAAGTGTGAAGGATCCTATATGCTGACTCTGTTTACGCCCACTACTTTTCTACTTGTCTCTCTTTCATTCTTATTCTATTAATTGTTGATACAAAATACTTTTTCGTTACCTTCAAAAATGTATTATGATTTGCTGATAGGACGTTGGTAGCTACACCAGCAACAAAAGACTTTTAATCCTACGTTCCATTGAGAAAGTTATGGTAGTTAAATGGATGAGCTGAAACTCACTACATTTTTTTTTCTTTTTTTTTATGATTAGTTCCTTTCTCTTAGGCACTAGGTTATAGAACAGTTATTATGACTATCATTAATACTTATGTTTATCTCTATTATTGTATGATATGTGTATGTTCATGATACAGATATAATTTTTTTTATTTGAGGTTGAGTTGAAAAATACCCCTAGGGTAACACTCCACCTTTTCAATTTTGCACTTTTGCGGTTTTCAGGATATCATTCTTTTGTTTTATTTTATGTATGTAAAGTTGAATAAAGGCACATTATTATTATTATTATTATTATTATTATTATTATTATTATTATTATAATAGACCGTGGGGTCCAACATTAGTAGTGTACGAAATCGCCGCTTGAACAATTCGTTCCTGCTCTATTCTTTCATTTAATTTTCGCTCGCATTAACATTAAATGTTTGGAACTGCTAGCATCTGCGGCTGCATTTCCACTATACGCATTGAACACCTCCCCCTGCATGCGTAATCACTACCTTATCGTGCTTTGAACTTAGCCCGCACCACTACACGAAAACACATAAGCTTCGCCTGAGGACATTGACATAGAGTTCTGTTAAAGTAGGTGGACCCCAAATGCCGCTTTTTCCCAAATTTTCTCACAGTCCGCTAGCTCTCGACAATAGGTTATCCCTTTACAAAAATAGCCCGATAAAGAAACGCAAAAATTTCCCAAAACCTTGCAAAAATTCAATAATAAATGATAATTTGGGTTTAAGCAACTCAAGTAGTCATCTTTGTCATATTGAATAGTTCTGGATCTTGCGGCAGGCAGGTAGGTGCTGATACATTTTTGAAAAACCCTTGATTTCTTTGTTACGGTCCTGTGTGTATAATATATAGAAAATAGTTGTTGAGACGGCTTTGCGGCTTGACCAGTAAGCTAAAAAAGTTATTCCTTTGATATCTTCATATCTACATTTACATAATATGAAATAGAGTCAAACGTTCAAGAGGAATCTGATTCCACTGCAATTTGCCATCACTTAACCCTATTCATATGTTATTTAGGCCGCGATATATCAAATAAGGTATTTAAATACTAAAATTCTTGACTTATTACTGGCCAGCAGCTCGGTACTCAGAAATGTCAATATGAGCGGGAGAGGTAGGCGATCGGGCAGCCGCTTTTGACCATGGTTTGTATGATAGCTTCAAAATATCATGAAACTTACGAAACACTAAGCCAAAAAAAAAGGGTAAATGTTGCTGTCAGAAACTGGGCTTGTTGCCTTCAGTCTACAAGGCAGATGTTCTACCACTACATCAAAATAACTGACAGCTTCTAGCTGTCAAGAGGTAATTAGAATTCGCGGTGCATTAACGACGACATCGTTTTTGACTCCAATCTGCATGTTTTTCATGCGTCTATGCGGATTCTGTTTGCCTTTACATGTGCCACACATACAATCTGAATAAGCATAATATTTTAAGAAATCATTATCAAGCATGTTATCAAATTATCACCCTAGACTGTTCACAATAAAAGAAGTTTTGCTCTCTTTATTAAAATATTGGCCTCTTTTATACTGGTCGACTAAATATTTTTTTAGATAACACTAATCATCATGCTATTAGATTTACCTACCTTCAAGATATGGCTAAATAGTGCCAAGAGGTTTGCTTGAAAATAATGACTAAAGTTAGTCGAATTTTGGTGTGCAGTATTTATTTTTTCTAGAAAGTAGATATCTTCTGATCTTCAGTACAATTTTTCTACGACAAATGGAAAGTGGAAGTCTTCGAGAATTTGACGCTATAATGGTTTTGGAGAGACTTATGACCTGAAATAGCTCTTGCCTCAAAGCAATTGTTTACTCACTTTGGAGCATTTATTCCTACCAGATAAGTTTTTTAAGCAATCTTTTATATTCACGTTAAAATTTTGTAGACATCATTTGTAATTTTCATCAACTACGGAGCTTAGTAAATGAGGCAAAAACTGTTTTATCAATCACATGCTCCAAAAATACCCCGCATACCAGCATCTACGCATGGCCTAATGAGGGCCCTAAAAGAGCATAATCTCGTGAACGAACGTAGATCTTGAAAATGATATCGTAAAGACAACTTTTGAAGCTTATTTATTGAGCAACAAAACTGTCTTAACAACTTTATTCTATATACGAAAGACCAAAATTTATGAACTGACCTAAATAGTTACAATTTTATTTTCTATTCTATTCTCTAACTTTTGGACTAAGGTATGCTTAGGTCAATTCACATATTTTGGTCTGTAGTATCTTCAGTTTCGAGATTTTCCAATCTTTCGCGTAGGTATATGATTTACAGTACCGCAAAAAAAAATAAAAATCAAAACGCTACGGATCCGGAACATTTTGTGGTGCTGAAGCACAATAACCAAATTTTCATCCACTATATAATATTTGTTAGATCAAAACTGTACATTTACTGGGTAGTGGTCTGAATGAGAAAGCAAAAAGTTGCCTCTCATTGCCATCCCCGCCATTGATTTTCTGATGCCGTTGACCTTCCCTCGTTTCTTATGCAACCTCAAAACTTTTAGACGCAGAAATGTTTTATGTATTATACGGATCGCTGACTCCGAGATTTAGTGTAAATAAGCAGGCTGTAGAAGTACTCGAAATATACGCCCAGCGATAGTTCATGAATAAGTCAAGTAAGTTCGAGTGCTGCACGGCGGCCAGGCCAAACTGATAAAAAAGTTTGGTAAATTCGTTTTTGTGTTTATAGAGGTTCGTTTAATTATCTTTCAATAAACTGATATCACTATGGAGAAGACGGACATGCTGGTGGACTTACAAAATCACCACAGTCTGGGAATGCCTTCTGATATAATGCCAAAGTTAACAAGATATGCTAAGCCCTACCCAGTGACAATTCCACACAGGAATGGTTTGGTACAGAGAGTTAACCTGATAAGGACAGATATCTGTGTATACACAGATGGCTCCAAGACCGAGGTAGATGTTGGAGCTGGTATCTTCGTGCCGAAGCTAAATATTAAAAAACCTGTTAGTCTAGGACATCGATCTTCCAGGCAAAGCTATATGCTATAGAACTGGGTGCCATAATGATCGCAGAACGAGAACTGAGACACAGAATTATAATTATTTTTTCAGATAGTCAAGCCGCGCTTAAAGCACTTGACTCCACCTACTCGACATCGAAATTAGTGTGGAATTGCAAAGAAGCTCTTGGTGCCATAGAGGGGAAATGAAGTCCGTCTCATATGGATACCAGGACACACAGGTCTAGAGGGAAACGAGACAGCTGCCACACTGGCAAGGAATGGGGCTAGAGCACATCATGCATAGGGCTTCAGCCAGCGATTGGGATCGCATACAATACGGCTAAACGAATGATCTCTGTAGAGATGGACAGAAAGGTCCATCAATATTGAGAGGGATTAGCAGGATTAACACATGCTAAGGCAACTATGCCAATCTTGACAAAGAAGGTAACAGACTCTGCTACGGATGACCAGGAATAGCCTCAAATCTCTAGCAGTACTGTACACTCATCATTGCAAATTGCGTCACCTCATGAGCAGGCTGGCCATGGCGGAAGAAGCTGAGTGCAGATTGTGCATGGAGGGAGATGAAACGGTCAGGCATGTATTGTGCAGATACCCTGCAATTGCCAGAAGCAGCTACAACCTACTTGGAGACGTAGTACATCAAGCAAAAGACCTGAAGTATATTTCTCCAAACACGTTGATCGAATTCCTCAGGAGGTCAGAGCTACTGGACGAAATATAAATAGGTGTAGGGCAGAATAGACCAAAGAGTCGCAGTGGAGGATCGTTATTGATGCACTCACAAGAAATCTAATATAACCTAACCTAAGTCCTTCCAACAATATCCATAAAGTCATAAGTGACATGGAAAAAAGAACACCCAGTTATAATGGTATTACAAAGATTTTCTGGGTATAGACCTATGTTTATTTAGCTTAGTACAAAAGACTATCAGCTTGTATACCGTGTAGATAAGGTGGTTTTTGTTATTAGAAAAAGTAAGCAGCAATTGTGTTTTGTGGTTACAAGTTGCATTTGGTCATCGTACAATAACTTGTAAAGAGCTGCTTTAATCTGTTCATTATGCCACGAGAATATTTTCAACATCCTCGCAAGCTTGATAGGACGCAAGTAGTAGGCTTGTGCGAGTCTGGTTGATCCTTAGGAGACATACCGGCACTGGTATTACATATCTTCAAGACTGATATTATATCGGTTTTTTGACATCTTACAGGTTTTTTGTGACATTATGTCGGTTTTCCCAGGAGACGTCAACATAGAACTAGCTTTTCTTCACCTGATGTGCACTTGCTCTGTAGCTTTCCGTGTTGCCTAAACATCATGGTGCTTTATCTGTCATGTTTGGCTCTGATGTGGTGTAACATCTGCTTGAGACATGGCATTACTTCTAGTCATCTAAATTTCATATAAATTTATTTTGCGATGTCAAGTAGAAGCAGCATCTAGGCGTGAGATACTGCAAAAATGTTTTGCGTGTTACGTAATTTTTCTGCGATGTGGTTAAGTTACACACCACGCTGAAGCTTCTCAGTGGTTTTGGAAATGCAAGAAAACGGCAAACAGGTAAATTTGTAATTTATAACTATATAACTATGAACATAACCTACGAGAATCTTCAGAAAGGACAACACAAACAACCCGTCTGAAATAGCTTATAGATATACTTCATGGGCACGATATTCAGTAATAATTTTCTCACATCGCAAATATGACAGACCAATACACATAATCATAAATACAATCATCCAGATGCGATCTTTCTCTCACATCTTCTCAGAGATGTACTCTCCAGATCTCCGCATTCTGCAACCAACAAAACCTGCTGGAGAACTGGATTGCATCATGGTCATTGAGCGTGTCGTGTCGTTGAGCCACCCCCATAGATGACGCTTTTGGTGCCACTCACAGCGCTCATAGCGTGTAAACGCGGAATAAAGTATTTCCACGCTAGGAACTAGTCATCAAGTTGACTTTTTTTTGAAGCTATTAAGGCCTTTTGCGTACTCACCATACGGTACGCACATACAGGTAAGTCTAAATACGGTGGTGGATTTTTGGTGAGCATGGAATCAGGAGAAAAGTATACGAAGAGTTATAAACACAAGGCCCTTCAGAAGAAAGGCCCCACATCAAGATCATCGCCTCAGGTTTTTGGCTCCACGGGACCGCTTCTCGTCCACAAGGTCAATTGTGGACCAATGGTTTGGATAGCATGGAAACCTATTAAAATGCAAATTTTTTATCACCGTATCAATAGGTTTGAAGCTAACTTCAAATCATCCTGAGTTTGTCCCACTTCTCACTGCTACGCATCGAAGTGATCGTCCGGGTTGGTGCAGAGAACTGGGACCTCGAATGGAATACATTTGTCTTTAGTGATGAATCCTCATTCTGTTTGGGGATACTTGAAGGCTGTGCAAGGGTGAGAAGACGACGAAGTGAAAGATGAAGATCTCAATTTTCTATGTAAACAGATGTGTACCACACTGTTGGAATTATGCTATTGGGGGCTACTGCTGACAAAAGCAGGTGCTTGTTGAAGGTAACATGAGGTAGAAGTAGCTTGAGATTAGATATCTCAAGAGGAAATCGGTCATCTCATAACGAAGATGCCCAGAGGTAGTTCTGAGTGCTGAGAACATCGTAGATGCCCAACCAATTATCATTTTTTCACATTGTTTCACAGGTTGGATTTTTCTGAAATTTTGATCAGTCACTTATCCAACCGTAAGACACGTATGTGCAAAAAAATGTTGTAATAAATTCATTATTACTGAGTGTTCCTTCTTCTATGTCACACAGTGCATAAAGGAAATTTGGAGCAAAAATAGGGCGAGGTAAATGTACTTTTCAATCATATATACAGGGTGATATAGAAGCCAGCAGCAATGTTTTTAAAGCAGAATGTTCACACTAAGATAGCAAAAATATTCCAATAAGCAGTATTATAAGATCATTACCAGTGCATTAAATATTATTTCCAGTGTGAAACTTCACTAACTTCAAGGTATTACAAAAGCAGAACGAATGAAGACTTGTATACGCGTGTTACCTCAAATATTCAATTCATTTTTTCTTAAAAAAAGATTTACTAGTTTCTGGGTGTATTTATTGGCTAAGCTGTTATTACTACATGTACAGCTTAATATTTTAACCCACTCTGGGTACAGCTTCAGCATCCTGTAGCTATGTAAGGGGGCCTTTAAATACCCGTGTTTATAGGAACATTTCACTATTCTTTGATCTACTTATCCTATCCTAGAAATATTGCGAAAGTTTTCTGGATCACCCTATATATATATATATATATACAGGGTGACTTTGAAGTTGAGTCATTAATTTTCAGATAATGATTGTAGAAGGAAGATAAACCAAAATATGTGTGTAAAAATAAAAAAAATAAATAAAAAAAAATGTTACGTTGTTTAATAAAGTATCGTCCCGACAAGTATTTCAGTGCGGACCTGTATTTGATCGTGCGGTATTGGAGCAGCATGCCCTGACCTGTGAGGTCTTAAGTCACCTGATTCACGAGCACTTTGTACTACATTAACAAAGGCACGAGGGGTTGGTTGCACTCGATTGGGAAACCGATTCGCATAAATCCGTGATGCATCCGGGAGCATTTTGTAAAGACTGCCCCCCGTAAATAAGAATCATGTCCACAAGTTCAGCATTTTCGTAAACATGTGCCATTTTTGATTTCGTTTGAGCCACGCAACAAACACTTACTATTTATTCACTAACGCGTTATCGACTGACGAAAAACATCGTGATAAACGTTTCAAATTCTTTCGCTTTTTTGTTTCCGATGCGATGAACCGGTCAGGCGGATTATATCCGTTGTCGCCAAACACGAACATATTATTATTGAGACAGGGCAGTACTCAAACTTCCAAAGGGCTATAACTTTGTTACTTTAATTTTACCAGAAAAATGGTAAAGGAAAAAAACATTTCTTTTGATCAGATCTACTCACTGTTAAAATAAATGACTCAACTTCGAAGTCACCCTGTATATATATATATATATATATATATATATATATATATATATCAAAAATCATGTCGGAATAACTGAATATAATAATCCAAATGATATCAGACATTTTTTATTTTATACGAAAATGCGTTTGAACATTATAAAAAATTGCCCGAATAGTACATTTCATGCAGTCAAAATGGAATATCAAGAAAAAAAAAATCGAACCTTCATCGCTGATTCAGCATTGCATTAATTTTGTGATTTTTCATAAAGGTTGGTCAGCATGGCCTGTAATGTAAGGCCTAATTGAATTCCATATCTGCGGTTTAAATACCATTCGCATAATAAATTTTTCGTGCCTGCTCAAATACAGAGCCACGAAATTATCATCATATTCAAAAGAGATCTAGGCCACGATTTTAAAAATCCATAAACAGTCCTGTTATTTCATTATTGCATCCCAGGCGGTCAGAATAGTGTACAGCCATTCGGAGGCATGTATTTGTATAGAGTTTTTTTAATAATAAGTTGATAAATCATCATTAGGACTGAAAATTACGTACGAAATTAATAGAAGATGGGTAGGAAATAAACAATACTATCGTTGCTTGTATTTTTGGAATTATTCGAAACCGTGGAGAATATAAGAAAACGGATTTTAGTAAAAAAAAAGAAAACAAAGATTTTCAAAGTTGTTTCCCTACTCCACAGCTGCATATACTTCATTCCGTATTTTTTCTCGCATAATAATCATTAGTTTTAGTTTGACAAGCATTGAGATAAACGTATTGGTATTAGCGCCAGAATAAAACTGCAAGTATCACTTTCATATCTTGATGTCTCTCACATATACACAAGTCATCTACCTTTGAGTCTGGACGTGCGTACTTCTTTCGTTGTGCTTCACCGCCTCGAAACTTCGGTCGTAAAAAATGGTTATGAGGTAACTGGAAAATAATCTTTATTTTTGCAACAAAATGACGATGACAATTTAAAGCGTCACTGGCCATGTTTACACCGTGGCTAGCCAAACGCCTAGATAGCGTACACGTGTACAGACTCAGGACATATCTACAAGTTTCTTGATAAATAAATCCAAGTTATAAAATGGCAAATATAAGGCGGGAAGCGTGGAGTTTGCATTTGTCAAACGTCAAAACTTGTCATAATGTTACGCCGGTTTTGGTACAGTTTCTTTTTAATACCCGCATGTGGGATTGGATTGATCAAGGACGACAAACACAGCCGTAATATTCACTGCGCCCATAATCTCTGAGGCTTGTGTAGATAGAAAAAGAAAAAGCTTCCTTTCAGCTATTGCATTTTTAACAAATAACCTGCAAAGAAATAAGTGCTCAAAGCCGGTTAATGAATATAGAAAAATCGGTTATTCAACTTAGGTATCATTATTTAGTTTTGCACTACATTATATAACTTAGCTGCTAAGAATTATGATTTTTTGATTAATGTTTTGTTTGGTCATTGGATATATGCAAGCAACTACTGAAGTTTTACCATGACCCACCAAAACCATGGAAAGACCTTTGATCTGTTTACTTATTTCGTATGGCATTTATGTTGTAGCCGCCAAAAATTGAACTACTTATAATCAAAAGTGAAATAGAGATACACAATTATTAGTAGCAAAAAAATTTAAAAATCCACACTGTGTACATTATGATAGCATAATTTTAATTCTGTATCGGACACACTCGTAGGAATGCCAACCAAGAAGCTTTGAACATTCCCGAAAAGACGATCTCCCTCCCTCAGTGTGGCGTCCACGACACTTCCCTTACGAAAATATTATCCCTCAACGATAGGCCGTCATTCGCAACACGCGCTTATATACATTTTTTAACACCCGCCCTCTCATCTGCAGCCTAGAAGCGCCCCTAAATATCAGGATCGCGTTAAAAATTTCCAACCGTACAGCCTCCTTGGGGACACCATCCGCATTCAATAAACGCCCGTTATATCTGCTATCGGCATGTTTTTTGTGGTCGATTCTCTCCCTGGAGAGAGTGCCCGGCCTCTGACGTCCGTCGGGACCAACAGGAGCTCTCTATACCTTATGCTACTGTTAGTAAGGGTGATGTAGACTTCATATCGTATTTTCCATGTAAAAAAATTCGACAGTTCAAAGTTGACAGAAATATAACGCTTTTATTGGAATGTGCTTGATTTCATACGAAATTTATTACAAAAATTCTGTTCTGTTACAGACAGGATTGTAATTCTTAAAAATTAAGAGCTAAATGCAGTAGCATATTTCCTCTTTTGTTACAGAATTATGAATAAAATTTTGTATCGTAGTTCTTGTGATTATCAGGATGTTCAATTCAGTATCAATAATAATATGGCATTCGTCTGTCCGCCCATCAGAGGGCTAGCTGTATACAGCTGTTTTATGCTCATTGGCAATCATCTGCATGAGGTAGTCTTCTGGTACTTGGTATGACAACGAACGATAGTACAGGAGAGTATCCTCTATCGAAGGTGTAAGGTCTCCCAAGATACAGTAGCATAGCTGCTGTCTATTACCAGATACCGGAATCGACCACTGCGGGAGAAAACAGCAGCTATCTGTTGGAGCTGTAAAGGTATCTGGCTTCCCCATCGATAGCCATGACAATTCCCTTTGATAGTTCTTACTTGTGCTCTGTTTTCACTTCTTGTCCTACCTAAACCGCTCTGGTGGTTGCCAATAAGAACGAAGCAGCTGTACTCCTTTAGTCTTCTGTCGATTCGACGGATGAAAGCCGCATTATTACCTTTCAACCGACGGCATCTAGCAGTACTGATGACAAGGCTATCGACGCGAACTGAGATATGTTTATACTTCCAGCTAAAAGTTTCTGTTCACTCTCGCAGGTGTCGATTTTGGTTTCTGATTTTAAACACCACACTCTTTCATTTGATAAAATTGTGTGATAAGTTATCACTATACATGTTGCAATGTTATTTGCACTGAAATTGGTTGAACATAACACTATGAACCAAATTGTCATCCTGAGTATACAAAATATGAGTTGTGTACATTGATACATTGGCGGTTTGATATATACACTAGCATTTTGCGTACCGAGTGACTAATCAGGTATAGTTGTAGTCACCGTTCTTGGCGGTTTAAAGTAAGAGTACCATCTCCCTCATACATACACATGCAACCTACCCCTGTGTGCGACCGTTTATTCGGTAAGCTCAAAGACATACGTTTTTTAGTTGTGCCTCCGTCTCGAAAACTTTGTCGTTACATATGAGTGCCCTACAATCATATTTATCAGAGTGATAACTTACTTGACATCGGCGTGCAATTTGAACCGTTCTGTTATCAATCTTCAATATAAAATTGTACAATGCCCGGAGATAGGTTTAATAGAGACGGCCGGCAGCTCGTGCAAAATTTATTAGAATATTTCCAAGAAGAGAATGGAAACAGCGGTGCCCTGTTACCCACTTCATGCGTACTGGTGAGAGTAGCAGAGGCGGTGAAGACTAGTCTGCGCAGTGTTCAGCGAGTAAAATTATCAAAAAAATAAAGGTTTGCCCATAGTAACACCTGGGGAAACTTACAAAGTAAAAAAATGCAAGACCGATAATGTAAGTGATGCTGACAACATATCACGACATCTGCGCTCAATTAGGAACTTAAAAGAAGGTACGTATACAACGCCTCGCATTCGTGTCTAAAGCGTCTATTGAAAGCTTGCTGTTTTTCTTACAAGACAGAAGACAACCGCCGACTCTTGTGTGAAATATCAGGCATTGTTTCCAAACGTATCTATTTTATGAAACATTATATGAATAACCTGAATAGTACAATGCGTTTTCTTAGATGAAACGTGGATATTTTCCAAAGGGTCGTTTAAGCGAGTTTGGCAAGATAAAAACGTACGGCAAGCGGTAGTTTGTTTTCCATGCTGGGATCAAAAACGGTTTTTTGAGGGATACTGTATTATTATTTGATACAAAATTAGGAAGTGCTGACTACGACCACGATTCCATGGAAAAGATTCTTTCAAAAAATGGGTATCTGAGAAGCTGATATCAGCGTTGGAACAGCCATTTTTAGTAATCATGGATAATACCTCTTATCTTAGTGCCTCAACAGAAAATTTTCCAATTCCATTTTGAGTTAAATGCAATTGAAACAATGACTGCCAGACAAAAAGGTACATTTTGATGATGACCCTTTTAAATTCGAGCTTTTAAATCTATGTCGCCTTAATAAACCGTCGGCTCAAAGATATATCATAGACAAAATACTACATGAACATGGACATCAACTCTTGCGGCTCCTCCCTAACCATTGTCAATACAGCCCTATTGAGTTAATCTGCGGAATAGCACAACAGTACTACGATCGTCATATTGGTGAAAATGGCTATGGTGACAAGGAAGTTTTGAAAGTTTTGCACGATGCTCTAGTGAAAGAGACTCCTACAGTTTAGACCAAGTGTGTGAAAGATACCGAGGACTTGATCAAAAACGACTGGGACAAGCATCAAGTATTAATAGGGAGGAGACTAATATAATCATTCACTTGGGAAAAAGTTAATTGAGCATTTTTGTTATTGAAGATGGTTCTTCTGAAGATCCCATAAGCTTGTCACATATCCACATCCAATGTTAAGTGTTCCATCAAGTTAGCAAATAGATGTGTAATTTTGTATTACGAGTGTATTGTGAATTCCGTATGTATTTTTTACTTTAACTTTAGAAAACATCAACGGCGTGTCATACTCTACCCATATTTATGTATTAGATTAGAATATTTTTGAGAGAATCACGATTATGAATAATTTTGAATCGGCTTCCCTCAGTTAGGAAAATTAAGATAGGCCCATGGTACGGAGACTCGATCTGCTTACTTATTTCATATGGCTTTGATGACGTAACCGCCAAGCACGATGACTACAACTATATCAGGCTTCCACGCAAGATCACTGTTACGAATAACCTTGTGATTGTAGCAATCTATCTATTTGTCACCATTTTGCACACATCTCGGTATTTCGATGATTTTAGATGATATATGCACGAAATCAAATATATCTTGCCCAAATTACTTGGAACTTAATAATAAATTTAAGTTGAATTTGAAGATTGATCATTCTGCTTTTGACAAAGTAAATTGCACAGTAATGAGGAAGAAGCTTGAAACAGCAAGAAGCAACATAAATTACTCTATATAGCAATCAAAGGACAAGTCAGAAAATTCATCGAAGAGTCTAATCATTGCTCACAGTGAAGGCGTCACGAAAAATTGTAGCTCGCTAATGTGAATATTCGATCACTTATTCCTAGCTTTGATATGTTTTCAGACATTATGCTAGAGCAGTACCTTCATATTATAGCACTAACAGACACTTGGCTTACACATGATTTTCCTTCGGATTTAATTACTCTGCCAAATGACCAGCTGATTAGAAATGACAGAGAAGAAAGAGGACGTGGAGTATGTTTTTACATCCAGAGCAACATGAAATTTAAAGTCATAGATTGTAACAACATTTCTTCAAATGACATTGATCAAATGTGCTTATCGCTAAAACTAAATAATTAGACCATTGCGATAGGTGTTATCTATAGACCGCCATCTATTGCATTAAGTCCACTTTCTAGCCTTGAGAATGATCTTGCTTCTATATACATTACCCATGATGAAGTTATACTGATGGGCGATGTGAATATTGACCTCACCGATAAGACTTCCAATCCCAGTAAAAAATATTTCAAACCATGGCATTATTCAATCTCGTTCAGGTTATTAATGAACCCACAAGAATGACCAAGAATTCACCTACAATGATTGATGTAATTTTTGTATCAAATACAATGCATATGAACAAGAGTGGCACTATAGGCATGGGAAATATAACTGATCACAGGCTATGCTTCTGTGAATTGAAGATTGAAATTCCAGAATACACTCCTACAACATTTTATTGTCGTGCCTTTTCCCACTTTAATTATGATGAATTTGCTGAGGATGCAACTGCTGTGAACTGGCATGATATAAATAATCTACAAAGTCTTGATGATAAAGTCCTCCATCTTACTGAGAACATTACCTTGCTGTATGACATACATGCTCCGATGCAAGGAATTACACCTCATAAGTTCTACAGGCCGTACGTCACCTATACAATAAAATGTATAATAAATTTAAAACGAAAGGCTTACAATAAATTTAAAAGAACTAGATCTGAAACAGATCGATTGTTTTATAACGATCTTAGAAATTACTCACGTGTGGCTTTAAGGAATGAAAAAACAGCTTATATGAAATATCAACTAAATAAGATCAGGAATAATCCCAAGCAACTATGGAAAGACTTCGCTAAATGGAATATACATCAAAAATCCACTAATCAGATATCTCAGGGCATTGAAGACGCAGAAGCCATCAACAATCACTTTGTGAACTCGTTGCCAACCATTCAACCTGATGAGTTATTTCTTAACACTTTATCTGGGCAGAAAAAGTCACTCGTAACTAAAAGTTCGCTCCATCTAGTTACATCTGATGATATTGAAACGAAACTGAGAGAAGTGAGATCAAATGCTGCTGGTATAGATGGTATTACGACAAGCATGCTGAAAAATGTATTTTCTTTTTGCAAAAGTGAAATAACGGAAATCATAAATCAATCCCTGAACACAGGAGAAGTACCAACATTATGGAAGAAATCAGTTGTAACGCCACTAGTAAAAGTCAATAACGCTATACAGATGAAGGACTTGAGACCAGTAAGCACCTTACCTGTGATGTCCAAGCTTGCAGAGAAAGTGGTAGCTGACCAACTTCGTGAACATCTAGAAGTAAATGAAGTCCTTCCCGATACACAGTCGGGATTCAGAAAACTACACAACACATCCACGGTGCTTATAAAAGTAACTAGGATATAGTCAAGTTCATGGATGATGGTATACAGTAAAGCATTTGACATGGTCAACCATGAAGTATTATGTAAAAAGCTACAATATTATGGTTTGTCTAGTAATGCCTTACTGTGGTTCAACAACTACCTGACTGGCAGATCCCAATGCACAAAGATATTTAACAAAATGTCCACTTCACAAAATGTAACTTCTGGTGTTCCGCAAGGAAGTGTATTAGGTCCATTACTATTTACATTCTATACATCTGATTTATTAAATTTTATATCACATGATTGGAATATACATCTATATGCTGATGATGTACAAATGTATAAAGCTTGCAAGCCAAATGAAGTTAATTTATTGATTAACGAGTTAAATGTAAATCTAGAAATGATTGCAAACTATTAAAAAAATTATTGTTTGAAACTGAATCCCACAAAAACTAAAGCTTGCTGCATTGGTTCTAGGTTAAATATTTCAAAATTTAAAGGATTGATGAGTACAGCCATTGTTTTAGGTGATACGTCTGTTGAAATTGTAGAGGATACTAAGAATTTAGGCATTTTGTTGGACACAAATTTAAGTTTTGAGAACCATGTCATTAATAAACTTCGAGTATGCTATTGTAAATACAAGTCACTTTGGAGATACAAACATGTTTTAACCAGCGATATAAAATTAAGGCTTACCAATATGCACTAATCGTCACTCACCTAGACTATGGCGCTACAGTATATTATAATTTTCTGACGGAAGAAATGAAGCACAAAATTCAAGTATTACAAAACTGCTGCATGAGATTCTGTTTCAAAGATATACATATACAAAAAATATTACTGGATATTATGTGAGAGAAAATCTTTTAAAATTCAAGTATCGTGTATTACTTCAGTACGGAACTCTACTATATGAAGTTTTAAAATATAAATTACCCAGATATGTGTTTATTGCTTTGGAGAAGAGATGTTCACTCCGCCAAGTTTCCTTACACAACAATGAATACTTCAATATTCCAGATCATACAACATCTAAATTCAAAAAATGTTTTACTTACACGGCACCATATCTACTAAACGATCATTTAGAACTTTTTGAAGCACCTTCCATTCAAAACTTCAGAAATGAGATGAAAAAAGTGCTACTACAGCTGCAAAGATTTGAATCCACAAATTAAATTTATGGCGCTTGCTACACTACCCTCCATTAATACTCAGACTATATCGTATTATATACTGTGTTGTGCATAATATTTGTTGTGAATACTAATCATTCTGTTGATGTTAAAAAACGCTCATGAAATTAACTTTTTAGGGGGAGGTGAAAAATGGCCCTGCCAATCCTCTTTCCTTTTGGAATGTTGTCGTTTTTATATTTTTATGTATAAACATTCTAATAAAATTTATTATTATTATTATTATTATTATTATATGCAGAGGAATGATAACATCCGATATTTACAGATATGTTTGTCACTTATTTACTTGTGTATAACTAATAAAGCTTTTCATAAGCAATCGAAACCGATCATCCAATTCCCACGTGTCTCTACTTGGTAACCTAATCCATCACAATCTTTAATTCATCCGGCGGCTAACGTCGCTACACAGGGGATTAGGCGATATCTTGTTTGGCCCTATCCCACCACGCGTAGCTACCATACGCACACCAATCCTGTTTTGACAGCTGAATCGATGAGAAACCGATTGGGCGCAAACAAGTAAAATAAGTACATACTCCTTAACTTCTTAGTGACCTTTTTGCTCGCCTCAGTTGCTCTCCCATATTATTCCGAAGGGCATCAATAGTTGCAACCATTCTAGGAGGACTCCTCTAATTTTGATTGGTTTTTGCATTTATCCATTCCGGATTTTCCAAAAGAATAGTGAATGGCAGATTCAGTTAACTGAAATTTGTGTTAAATATTTTATGGGTAGGTGAAAAAAAAATGCTTACTTGCAAGTATCAAGGAATCATAATGGAAATTGAGCACCGCACAAAAGCTCTTTCCACTATCTAGACATGTAAGTGAACAAACAAGCAAAACGTCATATGAGCCACGCACTTTCCACTTCGGAGTGGTAGGTATCTGAGCTACTATTTACAGTTGGCAATGGTGGAACTAAGGGGTCCACTCATCCTTCTCAAGGCAGACGCTAAAGAAATTGCTCCCACATCATCCATATGGTATGACTGCCAATTACCGGCGGGGAAGGTACGACTTTAAGATGCGATCATTTGTCTTCTGGAAAACACACCTCATATTTTATAGATCACGATCATCTATTCTGATAATTATCACAATACATACGTTATGTGCACTGAAACTGATAGCAAACAAACTCTGTAAATCAAATTGTTAGCATGAGTAAACAAAGCATAACTTCTGTACAGTGACACAGATAGTTTGATATACACACTAGCTTCTTGAGTACATGGATACGATACGCAGATATGCAGGGGAATAACATCCAATGCTCATTTTTGTCTCTGATTTACTTATGTATAATCGATAAACCTTTTCTTATTCAAGCAAAATCGTTCATCCAATCGTACCATGTCTCTAGCAGTCCACCTAATCCATTATAGTACTTAATTCATCCGGCGGCCGCGTCGCTAGATCCCCTACACATGGGATTACGCGATATCTTGTTCGGTTCTATCCCACCACGCGTAGCCACCATATGCACACCAATCCTGTTTTGACAGCTCTACCGAGGAGAAACCGATTGCCCATCTCACACACAACTGTCAAGATCTACTGAATTATTCGTCGAACTGTAAATGCCACGGACACAGCAATTTACGGGTATACTTTTACATAGGCGACATAAAACGCTGATAGAAGTACGAGTGTCACCTAACAGAGGCCATCGCGAACAGTGAAAGGCAAATGTAAGTAGAAGCCGCAAGGGTGAAGTGTTACAGAGCTTATTCCGTTTTTGATTTAAATATGTAAAGGATATCTGAAAGTATGTTTTAAAAACACATAACGCTTACTTTGTAACCTTGAGCACTATTCATTATGCACAACTTTATATTGCAGTTGGAAGCTAGTTAAAAAAACCTACATACCAGTGGTTTGAAAACCAAAATGGGTTCCTAGCCAAAGTTGGTAATAATAATAAAACTAAAGATCCAATAAAGCTATAAACATCCGTATTAACAAATATTATGGCTAGGAGCAAGGAAGAAATGCTTACTTGCAAATATCAAGAAATATTTATGGAAATTGCAGTACCGCACTAAAGCTCTTTCTAACATCAAGGCACTTAATAACCCAACAAGCAACATGTAAGTCCTGCGCGTGCGCTCTACTTAAGACTGGTAGCTTCTTAGGCTACTATTTATATGTGTCAATAATTGTCTCATAGAGGCAGATGCTAAAGAAATTGGTCCCACATCATCCATATGGCATGGCCGCCAATTTTATCGATGGTGAACATACCATTTAACCTAGAGATGCAATCATCCGTGTTTTTATTGGGCGGTGGAATCATGATGAAATAAAAAGTAGGAATTATGTACGCCAATGATTACTCAGGCGCAATCAAGAGCTACTATGAGAGGCCAGCAAGCATGAAAGATGCCTCTGTTTAAAAATCAAGACCTAAAATTTCAGAAAAGTTCTGTGTAAATCTCTGAATCTAACGTAAGTTTGATGCTATAATCAACTGACTGATACTACGTTCCATGCGCATGTAGCCATCGGAACTAATAATGATTTTTTTATTAATTGCATGGTAGCATACTTTTCAATTCTGCAACTTGTAATAGAATGCAACATACCTGTATACACTTAACATAACGTTAGACACAATTACACTGACTTAAAATACGTAGAGTAGTGGCCATTTGGACCGCTTTTAAAGCTCTTCAGTTTCTAATTACAATGCATTGCGTGCCAGTCAATTTACTTGACCGATTTTGATGGTTCTATTACAGTAAAGACCACTATACCAAAGCGCCTGTTACTATTTTTTAACCTAGAATCCCCTGACGGTTGGACTAAATAGTGACTCGTGTAAATGTGTTCTTTATTATATAAATATATGTATAAACGTGAACAGGCAGCGGAAGCTAACATTTTAGGCTTATCCCAAGGCTGTTTGTGCCTTTCCGCCTATCAACGCGCCTGCTGTGATGTTTGCAGCCCGGATTTCAACGGACGGGACTGTGGCAATTGCTTCGAATGGCTTGCTGACTCAGATATTTGCGATGATGACTTTTACCCTTCCTTCACCCACTAACTTAGCCCTCTGAGGGTTATTTTAGAACTCGGTTCGTTCCACTTAGTTAACTTTAATGATTTGCTTTGTTATTTCGCATCGACCGGCTCGATTGAATTTGTAGCGTGTTCGCTACAAATTGTGTAAGGACACCGTTTGGGAAAAAAAAGGTTGGGCCTCTTCCATTTCATTGAATAAGGGTTGCCTTGCTCTTCTGGTGGTAAAACATGGACTGAGTGGGCAAGTGAACTTTCTAACGCAATAATACCTCATATTGAAACAGTTTGTTCTGCCGCTCCCATGCTAGTTGGGCAATATTGATAAAAACATAATATAAGCGCGCTGTTAACAACATTGGGAGAAAAATAACGTTAATAATAATAAAATAACGTAAGTTCTGTGGTTATGTTTGTGATATTACTAAAAGAGTCACTAGCGGTTGAGTTGATGTAAAATCTATTCGACTATTCAAATCAATATAAAATTCTGACGGAATCGTTTTACGGAAAACCTCAATGTCCACTCCAGGCTGCACTTCTCACTGTGATCAAAATTAAATTGTAGGTTTTGGTTCAACTGAAATTATTCGTTCAAAAAACGTCAATCAAAATTATTTTTGGAGTATAATAAAATTACTTGAATAGTCATATCAACAATGCTTAAGCTTTTTGTACCTTAACTGAGTTACTTCTTTTCGTTATTTTTCCTTTTTTTCTTTTCCCCTTTCCTCAGAACTTGACTGGTATCCGTATAACCAGACCTGACGCACTAACAGAACGACGAGGCTTTTAACAAATAGCAAAGTTTTACTGAACCGCTACGATAAACAACGACGAAGAGCAGTTAAAATTACGTTATAAATTAAATATGATGGTAAGAATATTTTTTTAATCTTGAGGATATAACCGTATCACCAGGATTGAGATAGCAAGTACAGTAAAACCCCGATTATCCGAATCGCGATTATCCGAAATCCGGTTTATCCAAAACACATCGCATACAATAATTTCTCCGTTTTAACCGAAGTTGTTCGGGAAATCGGCGCATGATCCGAAATAGCCTTTCGGCGTTTGCATCATTAGATTCGCTGCAGGTGATTCCCCAAGCGCGTTTGCAGAATTCACTTATATGTCTACGTGTATGTTTGTTTCAGTCAGGTTCATAATCGCTAAGATGGAGCAGCATAGAAATAAACGCAAACGCGTTCTCATTACCAATTACCAAGGAACAGAAACTTGAGGAAATCAGACGTTTAGATAGAGGTGATTTGCTTAAAAACGTGGCAAGTGATTTCGGTTTGGGCGTGAGCGCCATTTCAGAATGAAAAAAACAACGCGAGAAAATTGAAAAGTAGTCTAGTGTTCTGACATCATCGCAGCTGTCACGGAAAACTATGAAAAAGGGGGAACATCAGAAAGTGGATGAAGCTTTATATATATATATGTGGTCTACACAGAATCGAGAACGTGGAATACCAATTTCCGGACAAATTTTGAAGCAAAAGGCTGCCAGCTTAAGTAAAGGATTGCCAGTTATTGAGGCGCCTGATAACTTTACAGCCAGTGATGGTTGGCTGCATAGATAGAAAAAACGACACGGTATACGAGAGTTTGCGGAGAAAAGTTAACTGCCGATAAGTTCGCTGCAGAAAAATTTGTAGAACGTTTTAAAGAATTAATGAAACAGTATGGTTTAGTTTCGGAACAAATGTACAACTGCGACGAAACGGGCCTAAACTGTAAAAAAGTTTAGCTACAAAACAAGGATCTGGAGCTCCTGGTTACAAACGCAGTAAAGAACGTGTGACTATTCTATCAATGCTTCCGGTGCACACAAACTTCCTTTGTTGCTAATCGGAAAATCAGCTAAGCAAGAGCATTTGAACACGTCCATCCCAACGCTCTTCCAGTGTGGTATAAAAATAAAAAATGCCTGGATGGATGCCGTTCTATTTAAGTCACTGATTCAGCCAATGGATCAAGGATTTTTAGCAAAGTTAAAACGCAACTACAGACGTTTGTTATTAGAGCAAATTTTAGATCAAGTTGATAATGGTTGTAACTCCGTTGATTTGTAAAAGAGATTAACCTCAAGAATGTGGCATATTGGATAGCAGAAGCATAGATATAAGTAAAAAAAATGTACTTTACAAAAATCATGGTCGACAATAATTAAGCAAGAAATGAAACCTTGCGCAGATTATGAGAATAACAATAAACATTTACATGAGCTTCTCGTAAAAATAGCAGGGTGTGAAAATCTTACCCAAGCAGATCTTGGTGAGATGGTGAGATGATGGTGATGAATTGGTGGAAGAATTAATTGACACAGAACTAATAAAAACTGTTCGTAACAATGACGATGAGACAGTTTTAAGTGACGCTAGTGACAATGATACAGGGATCTCTGGCAAAATATCACATTCTGAGGGATTAGAAGTTCTAAAAAAGGCGTTGACCTACGTCGAATAGCAAGAAAATGCGACAGCAGCTGATGTGCTAGTTATCAAACGTTGGAGGGATATTGCTGCCAATAATATGGACAATGCAATACGTGTAGAGTTAAAACTTACTCCTTTTGTTACTAGATACTCGTAAATATGTAAGTTTGTATCCACATGTTTGTATTTTACGTAACTTTATATAGGTATGTACTCGCATAACACGCATTTATTTTTTTCAATAAAAGATAGATACTTATTTTCATTTTATGCAAAATTTCGATTATCCGAAAGCACTTGGGGCCACATTATTTCGGATAATCGGCGTTCTATTGTAGTTGAAGGTCAGCAGCGGGTTCCAGGCTTTGATAACATTTTTGTTATTGAAAACAGACAGCATAAACTGCCATCTACTACTAGAATCGATCACTGCGAAAAAAGACAGCGGACTGTCTGTTAGAACTGTGTCTCAGTCCGGTCACCAGTGTGACTGCTAGATACCGCCGACTCTACTGCTATAGTATACAGTAGTGGTTGATTCTGGTAATAGGTGATATCTTGTGGTATCTTTCGATAAACTATGTTATATACTCTAAGTAGTGTAGACCTGCTCAGCTTATGTTCAGCCTACCATGCTGATGAGTCTAGAAATAGCACGTAGCAGATGTGCATGGTCTGTCGTCTGCGGTCGGACGAACGAAATCTATATTACTAGTTTAACACTAGCTTTGTCTTGAAAACAATAATATAAGGGTACGTTAACGCCAGCTTAATTAAACAGCGAATTGCTTGCGCTTTTCAAGGTGGCCGGCAAGTAAGGTCTAAATACTTCTTTAGTTTTTGAATAATAATAATAATAATGGTTCATTGGTGTTATTACAGGGAACGTGCTTACACAAGTCAATATAATAGAAGCTTAGTTGCAAGAAGAAAATAAATGACCTTATAATAACAAAAACCACAGATTAGGTACATACAAAAGGATGACAATGATGAGTATAAAGGACAAAATTATAACAAACTACGTTAAAATCAATAAATAAATGGCATAAGAGATAAAAGTATAATAAACATTATGGACATGGTTCGAATAAGAAGCAAAAAAAATATAGCGTGAAATATAACTATTGAGTATCCGTGAAGAAGTTGTGGTTGAGGAACTCGTAAATGGTGAAAAAAGCTGTCGACAAAGGCAAATTTTTACAGCATTACTGAATTCATCATATACTAGAGTTCTTAGTTCCTTAGGTAAAATATTAAAAAATCTTATGCCATGGTAGTTAACTCCATTTTTTGTTTTAGCAAGGCTATGCTACTTTGGGTACAAGTTGTCTCTGTGTCGAGCATTATATGAATGAGTTCCATAGTGGCTTGTATAAAAGTCTGGATTTGAGTTGACATGCAAGAGACAGCTTAATATTGTATATGCACCATGTAAAGTCATGATCTTTAGTTTGATAATCTCAGGTCTACAGGGATCTCTATATTTTAGATTTGCTATACACCGGATACTTCTTCTCTGTAGAGCAAAGACTGTACACGTGAGGAGAGTGGACCCACGCTAGAAAGGCTTATGGTGTTTTGCTATGGAAGCACCCACGGTAACTGGTCAGCAGGACGTTTAGTGAAACTGAGTATTTTATGTCGTCAATGATTTGTGTGACATGACTGATATGTTCATCCCAGTTCAAGGAGGAGTACGTGCAGCAAGAAAGATCATAATGTTTGCTTGGTCACCATTCTGATTATTATTTCGAAGTGTGATTCTCATGGATCACGATTTGTTTGAATTTAACGTTAATTTGTTGGCTATTAATCGATCCTGAATGCTAGATATTACTGGCTGACGTCTCGGTATTGATGCTTGTAAATGAATCGTGGGTTGAGACCAGAGTGGCGGCATCATCATAAAGAATGGCTTACTGTTCATACTACCAGAGGAACAATTTGGTAGGTGGTTTATATAAAGCAAGAGCAGCAAAGGACCAAGAACAGATCCTTGTGGCACGCCATGAAAAACTGTCCTGACTGTCGGTGTACAGCCATTGTATTCGACGAGCAGTTGTCTTTGCTCTAAATAGAATTTTAGGAGAACTACTGCCGAAGGAGCAATTGAATAATACGATAGCTTGGAAGAAAGTATATCATCCTGTACACAGTCGAAGGGCTTGCTCAGATCGAAGAAATTTGCCTCTATACAGGGTGTCCGCAAAGTTGGGGTTTTCCTTTTCAGAAACAACTACCCTTGAAATAACAAAGGTAATGTGTAGTGAAACGAGGGCGACCAAGGAAAAAAAAATGAAGGACAAAGTACTCACTCTCCAGTTGACGAGAAGGGCTAAGTACGTCTCTGCCTGAAATCGAAAGTTATTCACCCCATTACGCGTGAACGTAGATTCGTCTGTCACCAATATGCACTTCAAAAAGTCCGGATTATTGTCATGTTGGTGCAACAACCACTCACAAAACCGCACTCTTGCTGGAAAATCGTCAGGTTGAAGGGCTTGTATACGTTGGACGTTTGCCACACTTTAGTTTTTGATACTTGCACGTCTCTAGCCACGTCTCTAGTGCTTGTTGAGGGATTCTCGTCTACGCGATTCAGTAGTTCTTCCTCAACTTGCACCATTCGTGGTTGTCTAGGCCTCCCACTGTGCCCACCTCGAAATTCCTCCAAATGGCCCGTATCCCTGACTCTCTGGACCAGGTACACAAATCTGCGGGGCCTTGGATGATGTCGTCTAGGGAAACGATCTGCATACACTCGCGACGATTCTGTATCACATTCGCCATAAATTAACAACATATCAACGAGTTCATTATTGGTGTATGAGTGTGCCATTATTATTTTTTTTTTTGAACGCAATCGATTATACGGGTTCGTTACCTCTATACGCGTGACCCTTTACCGTCGGTTGAAGGTTACATACTGACCTGACACACTGACCCCGACCCAGTTCTGTCGTCGGGTTCAGCTAGTAGCCGGTACCAGTCTGAGGTATCGCGGGTCGCGGCTACAGGACGGTATTCAGATATTTTTGATGTTTCAGAGCCCTTTATCTCGGTTTCCTTAAGACATTGGTGTATATGGTACTAAGAAAAATTGCTTATGTTTTCAAGATCTACACGTCGTGTAAAGGAAAACCCCAACTTTGCGGACACCCTGTATATTGCTTATTTTGAAAACCAGCGTATACAGTGTCAATACGACTGTTTATTGCAGTAATGGCTGATAAGCCTGTTCCAAAGCCACATTGATGAGAAATTAGGAGATTGTTGGATAATTGCTCAGTTGGTCCTTGAGTATAATTTCGCAAAAGGTTGCGAAGTGGGATACCAATGATATAGGACAGTGGTTCGAAACTACGTCTTCAGACCCGTTTGTATACATTGGAATTACCCTGGATATTTTTAGAGCGGCGGGGAAAGTACCAATATTTGCCTTTAAACACATATTGATAAGCTTGGTAAGCGGATAAATAATTACGTTTGACATCGATGTCAAGCCAGAGTTAGGTGGTAATTTTGAAGAGGGAATTGAAAACCCAATAGAAAGTGGATCGCTTTCAAGTTGTATGGAATGCAAAACATTCAGATTCTTCTAAATTTTATATTCATGTGAATTTAAAAAATAAAATAAAAGCATTTTAGTATATTTTTCTATTTACTGTTTGCCTACAGAAAGCACTGTGATGGGAAAATGTGTCTAAAGAGCATGCATTGAATGAATCATTACAAAATTTTCACAGATATGAGAAACCATCGTAACTGTGACAAAAAAAACATAAATTTACTTTATACTTTTTGGATGATGTACAAACAAGAACTGTAACGCAACTAAGTTCAGAAGTAGGTTAGATAGAATCTACAACTTGATACATGTAACATAAAGGCGAAAATGCTCTGGACGTCGAAATACAGTATGTGCTTGACTATGTTCCATAAAATATGTTAATTGTTCATATTGCTTGAATGAGGAAAACGTTCCTTAATGACCTTTTATAAGGCTCCAGCTTACTTTTGCCAATTTAATGATTATTCCATGAAAGCAATTTAGCTTATTAGGTTTTCCCGAGCTGCTTACATAGACATAAGCAATTTGGAAACAATCTATAGTAGATTCTGTTTTGCAATAACTTCCTCATTAATTTGTTGATTGTCATCGACTTCATTCTACATGTAATACAATGAGATACAAGTTTCGGATATAACTTTTTTTTGTAAGAATGTTACTACTTACTGAAGGCGTTTCTTAACCTACTTTGACCGCTACATTCAGGAAAAGCGCAAACGCATTTTGGTCAATTTGATTCACATTTGTTCCCCTTATTTTTATATAACCGATTCAGTCTCTCAATTTTCTCAACTAAGAACTAATACATTGGACTGTACTTCTAGATACGTTCTGTGAACAATTTCTTACATATTATACTTAATAGGTAATCGATATCGTTAAATCCAATAGCTATCTGTTTTTCCAAGCCACTGTCGTATTTTTGTTAAGCTCATACCACCGTAGTTCGTATATGCTTTTCAGCAGGCGAATGAAAATCGTTTTTCGGTAATGGAACAACAGGAAGAGCGATACTCTGATGTTTATTTTCCATTAGGTTTTCCTTCTATTCAAGGTAAATGAAAATTCTGAGCTTTTAATGGGGAACCCATAGCGTGTCATCGTAATAGACGGGTTACATTATTTGATAATAAAGCTATTATGTACAATGTTGTTGCATCCACGTTCGGAAATTATGAGGGATCTGATGTTTATGCGAGGTGTGGGTCGATTTTATGAGATATAAACCAAGTGTCTTCTTATAATACCTGTATAGTGTGTAAGTTTTTCACTTGGCATGTCTAAAAAGACTACTTTCCAGAACTAGCTCTGAACTGAGCAGAGCATGTCCAGATCGAAGTTACCGTGCGAATAGAAAATGGAACTTATTCCATAACTGACAGTTCTCTGTTCCAAATATTTCCGAGCTAATTTTGAACTTATATATATATATAGTTTTGGTACTGGGAGAAAACTGGAAGGTCAAATTTTATAGAACGTGCTCGTTGACAGCGTAAATATGTTGTCGATTATCTGTTCACAGCTAGGAAGCTGGATTTTGTGACTGTCATTTTGTGCCTTTTCTAACTTCTCATATAACTAACCTAAATCTTAACCGCTCATTGTGCCCTTTACTACACATATTGAAAAATGGGATACAAGTGAGGATGGATATATTGAGCTCAAAATTAGGTAGTTAAGTGACGAATGTTCCAATCATGTTATATTCCTTCCATTTCAAAGCAATTAATAGCTTAGTATTGTTGACAATAAGCTTAATCTCCTCCTTTTTTTAAAATCCTTCACCAAGTTACACATCTATAAATCTGCCATCTCGTTTTCCCAATTTGTTTAAAAATATCTACAGTACGTCAAAAAACCAGTAAATTAACTCAAATACCACTTGCATTGCAATAGAAGTTCTCAACTGTACCCATTCCGTGTATAGTCAACGCCAAACAAAGTGGCGTGCACGTCATCAAGGTGGGTGTGTTGAAAAATTTACATTGTTGCCAAACTTTTTGTAAAATAACAAAATTTATTATTTACATATCTAGGTTTATAAGCAATATTAACCTCAAATGAGAACAAAAGTAATAGTATAATAAAATTATAGATCTGTACTTGCATAATCATTAAGTATGACAATTATTGATCAGATGACACTATGAAACTACCATATTTAATTGATAGCTTAAAGGTACTGACTAAAAATCCAAATGGGGTCCTCCAAATTTTATGCATGGTATTTATTTTACAGAATTCATACACAAAAATGCATTCTAAAATTAGGTAAGCTACTGGTGTAAGCTTTTTCTGTACAATAAAGTTAGTCGGAGTTTCTTTCTTCAGCGCTGTCTGAATCTGAATCTTCATCACTCTCAAAGTTGATTATTAAAGGTTCGATGTCTGGTCGATCAAAAATTCGTTCTCTTTCATACCATTTAAAAATTTCTTGCTCAGTATGTCGAACACTATTTTTCCACATGTCTGGGGTAACCGTTTGTAGAGCCTCGTTCCACATATCCAAACAGTCTTTTTCACTGTTACCATCTCTACCAATATGTCTGTTATAGTAACCTTTTGCTATGCCCCAAATTAACTCAATAGGGTTAAATATACTATGGTAAGGAGGCAGACGAAGAACTTTGTGCCCATGTTGTTCCGCCAATTCATCAATCACGTATATTTTAGGTGGTTTGTTTCTAAAAAAGCAGTTATTTTAAGAATAGGAATAAACAAAACAAATATAAACTGTCGACCAAAATATATATAATTAAGAAGCATTATGTACCGAGCAACAATACTCAATAGCTCTGTTTTAAACATTGTGTTTAAAAATGGTATGTTTTGATTTGTCAATCAGTCTTGGATATTTTTTTTTGTCCATGCATTGTTGGGCACTTTGTTCAATATCATGCTGTGATAAGGGGCGTTATCCAGTATAATCATAGATGGACTCTCCAATTTTTCTAATAACTGATGTTGAAACCATTTCAAAAAATTGTCCTGGTTCATCTCTCCATGGTAATCGCTCAATTTTGTTTTCGAAGAAAATATCGCTTCACTACCCTCAATAAACCCATTTTCATTTCCAGCATGTAATATAATGTATCTAAAATATATTAGTTTTAAATTTTATAGTGCAAATTGTGTAAAAGTACATACCTTTTACCATCTGTTTTAATAGCTTTCACGCTTTTTTGGTTTCCATTTTGCCAAGAGCGACCTATGGTCCCATTTTGAAATATCCAAGTTTCATCGAGGAAGACAAACTGGTATAAGGCCTCAACCTTGGCTTGATTGTATTGCCTTAGAAATTCCACCCTTTTCAAAGCTATACTTGGTAGTTCCATGAGCCCTCGTCGCGGATTGTCCTTAAGCCACTTAAATCCAAGATCTCTAAGCAACCGCCTTAAAGACGTGGCACTACCATCAAATAATGCCCTATCTCTTAATCGAGACCATAAAGTTTGTATCGTAACTTGTTCTTCTGAAACCATGTGTAAAATGACATTATAATTTAGTTAACAAATTAATGCAAATTTCTGATAAGTTATTATAATAAGATCTTACTTTTGTGATACATATTATAGATCACTTCTCGAATGGCACTTGTATCCAATGTCGCTGTGTTGGTTACACGTTTAATATAACTCCGCTTTTTCTTGGGCGATTCTAAATTTGCATCACTTTTCACACCCTCGGAAATACGACGAACTGTCCTTAAACTAATTTTTAAAGCAGCAGCAACACGCTACAAAAAATGAAATAAAATTTCACTATTATTAATATACATTACATATAATTATTAGTAACCTACCTCTTGAACAGCATTTAAAGGCAACAAAGGCCCGTTGTTGTCCCTTTCTTGCTCAAAGTAGTGCATTAACGAGGCCACGAGTTCCTTACACCGACTATTTAACTGTTTGGGCATCTTTATATACCAAAATTGCCTTTATCTACTCGTAAAATGAATAATTTTGTTTTGAAACAAACAGTTGTTGATTTACAGTATGCGAGGCCAAAGGATTTATAAAGATTTGAAATGCCACAAATTGATTCAGTGTCAAAATTAATACAAATGTCAGTTCCCAGTTTAAATAAGTTTCAAGGTGACAATGTGTCAACGCTGCGAAATCGGTTTAGTGCGTTTACATGTCGATAAGTGATTGGAGCGTTTGCAAAACATTTTATTTCGCATAATGCGTCTAAATTTATCAGAAAGCAACTTATGTGATATTTTAATAACAATGTTTATATGACTATTAACCATAATAAGAGAGTAATGACCATTTTACAATTTATATATCACATTAATATGAAACTGCAATAGAGCAATTGTTTGTGATAGAAACCTAGGCATTAGGTCGGGGAATTTTTATCGTGATGACGTGCACGCCACTTTGTTTGGCGTTGACTATATGCGCAGAAAAACAATTCGGAATTAGTTTTGAACTAGTAAGTAACTCAAAAGGTGATATAACCATCAAACAACTTCCTCACTTCTCTTAGAATTTCCTATGGAGTTTGACACAATGAAACGTTCACTTTTAATAGCCAAATGTAAATTTTCTGGTTTCACTCTTTTGAAAACTGACCATTATCCAAGACCGTGCGCATAGATACGTTTTATTAGGAGATCATAACGTACAACGTACTGCAAATTTAGATAGCTTTCCTCCGTATGCATTTGCTGTATTTTTAAGTTTCATGGTTAACGTACAATGCACCACAAATTGTGCTCTTCTTTTTTTTTACATTCTGTTGATACACTAAATGAGTACACGTTTATCTAAATGCGTTTTTAGTATTTTAATTCATTCCATAAATTCTCAGATGACCATTTTCTCAGTGATTTGCAGTCGTCAGATTCATCATTCATTAATTCATCTGCTCTAATCAATCTCTTTAGAAGAAATATATCACAATGAGTTGATGTCGATATGAACACTGCTCCTGAGGCTTTAATATCATCGGGAGTGCCCCAAGGTTCGGTTCTTGGGCCACTTCCTTTTATTATATATATCTCTGATCTTGGTTATGGGTGTTAAACACTGCCATATTCAGTTTTTGCGGATGACTCGCAGTTATACAATATAATAGTTGCTGAGGCTCAAATTAATGGAGACTTGAGATCTGTCGACAAGAATGCAAAAATTCACAATCTTCACCCAATAAAGAAGCTTTATTATAATATCGATCTTCAATCACATTACCTTGGTTTTTACGAAACACTGTCACCATGACATTTTAGCTGAAAAACACTTAGCGCCAATCCCAAAAATT
Organism: Acanthoscelides obtectus; assembly: GCA_963669975.1. NCBI lineage: Eukaryota > Metazoa > Arthropoda > Insecta > Coleoptera > Chrysomelidae > Acanthoscelides > Acanthoscelides obtectus. The sequence continues at coordinate 79,203,330 of CAVLJG010000004.1, forward strand.
TGACTTCTTGCGACAAAATTAATAACTAGGGTGTAACGTGGACGAAAATATATTTTCAAAAGAGGCCTCTACTTGGTATTTGATAGTTCTCCAAAGTTGCATTTTGAGTGGTAATACTGTGGTATAGAACACCGCTTTACAAGCTGTTTTTTTATTTTTTACACAAAAACATGCTCATAATTAGATGATTATAACATACACTGTGCAGCCCTTGCAGTTTTGTATTATTCTTATAATGGAAGTAATAATGTAAAGTAATCATTTCGTTGATTTAAGATAAGCATTCCAATAACTACATGACCGTGACTATAACAATTTAGTTGCACTGGGGTCAAATCTTTCACGTGCGCCGCTGGAGCATTTTCCAATTGTTTAGGCTTCTACTGTCAGGCAACTTTATGATTTCTATTGGAAATTAGAAAAACTGTATATGAGAATATTCATTTAGGCCTATATTGATCGAGATTTCCTCTAATTGCCAGTAACAGCTGGTGGAAGTTACTTTACTTCAGATTTTTTTATTGTGTAAATAATTTAACTTTTTTAATTACGTATGCTTCTCAACAAAACGTACAATTTGGCAACAATGCATAGTATTTGTTATACCTATCAGGCAACGAAAATTGTAACATTTTTAAGACAATCCTTGAAAACAAAAAAACTACAATATTCTTTGAAGTACACATATGAATTGTCAATGATTATAGAGGAAGCGTATTGAGAAAACTATCATTTAAGGTATGAAATATTAACTTTAATTTTAGCTTATTACACGGCTTGTTGTCAACCTTTTTCTTTGCAAAAAACAACGATATTTCATAGTTTCAAATGTATTTTTCTTGATAAATGATCATTTCTGACGATTTTTTCAATTTTTCTTAAAGAAAAACTGAAACATTTTGGTGTTTATACGCAAACGGTGTAGTCTTACCCTATAAGCTTGGCCCTGATGTGATGTAACGGCTGCTCCGGAGATGATGACGACCATTAACAGCTTCTATATCCTAAGCTGTATGTTTTACTCTGTTTCTTGGATAATGATCGTTGTACCGTCCCTCGATAGGTGACGCTCATAGCGCATAGATGCGGAATGTACTAGCGACTACTTTTACACAAGTTGACATTATACCGATTTTCAATGACATATGGATTTTTTACGTAATACCCCTGTCGATATGAAGACTTCGTACCATTGAAGTCATTTAAGAAAAAGCACCTTAAATGAAAGGATCGGCCCATAACAACGTATGGGTAAGAGGGTACAGTGGGATTGGCTAAATTTATAATATATTGTATACCCTGACCTTCTGATTGGAAGCAAAAAGTTCGAGAATAGACAGTTTTTAAGCTAACAAGGGTCAACACTGATGGCTATAAGTGCATGTCTTCGTATCTGCCTTAGAAAGCAATGTTTCATACTAGACGCTCACCACGGTAATTTTGGAAAGATATACGATGGCTAAGTGGGGGCAAAATTGGAGATTGAAGAAACTAGATCGTGCCAAACACAAAAACGATACTAACAACTACGAACTGAACAAATACATTGAAGCACTGATCAAACACAACATGTGCTCAAAAAAGTAAAAAAATCGTACAAAGTTCGCAAAGCTTTTCATAAAGGACAATATTATACGTTACTGTGAGCAAAACAGCTCATCCTTAGACCCAACGCTCAGAACTGCACATGGCCATGAAGTGACAGAAATTTTTCAAGCTTGAGGTCACTTTAGGACGTTTCTAAATTGAAGGGACTAGAACCTGTAAGTTACATAGTTCTAGAGGAGAATAATTTTTGTGTCCAAAATCCACTGACTGAACCTCTATCATCGGTTATAGTTTTTTCCGTAATAATCCAGCTGATATTTGTTTGAATCTCTGTATTTTGAAAACTGTCTATTATCCAAGACTGTGCGCATAGAGACATTTCATCAGGAGATCATAGCGTACAACGTACTGTAAATTTAGCTAGCTTCCCTCCGTATGCATTTGCTGTATTTTTTAAATTTCATGGTTAATGAATAGTACACCACAAAGTGTGCTCTTATTTTTTGCATTCTGTTGATACACTAAATGGGTACACGTTTATGTGAATGCGTTTTTAGTATTTTAATTCACTCCATAAATTCTCATACTTATTCAGGTGACCATTTTCTCAGTGATTTGCAGCCTTCAGATTCAGTTCAGCTTGGGCAGACGTATCGACAAAATAAGTGGCGCAACAATGAATCAAAGTGAAACGGATTTACTTCCGGTCATCTGCAAGCCACAGAAATTTCTCGCTGGAATTTTGATTAGTTAAGTATTTAGCTTCAAAGGTTTTCCAAAAAAAAGTATGGCAACATTGTACCCCATCTGTGCCATACTATCATTATACTACTATGATTATACCCAGGACTCCCCCCTCCCCCGTGCCCCACGTCTCACTATTACTAGTCCTTCCACCTCTGATAGAAAACGGTACCAAAAGTTTCACTATCAAAATTGGATTATGTTACTCCATATTAATTGACAATCCAACCCTTGCATCTCCCACAGTTCGAAACTTCTCATATATTTATTTATGGAAATACGCGGGAACTTCTAAACCAAGGGTGATATTAAAACTCGATTATTTTTCATTTCATCCCTCGGCATCTTCCGCTAAATTAACTCCGAAAACGTTACGAAACAGTCTGTTTCTTAAACTATGCGCCCCCGTACTTTGCGACTTTAAAGCGGGAACAGCCCTCAAACTCTCCGCAGAGTTTCCCAGGATTCCTCATTAGGTTTTGCAGTTCCCAGTGGAGATGTATATATGGTTTAACTTTTATAAATTCTAATAATATTCAAATATGCTTTTGATATCCAAATTAAATAAAAACACTTAGAAAGTTGGCGTAAGGTCGATACGAAAAGTTGAGGTTTTGGTTTGGCATCCATGGTAATATCCAAATATGTTTTGTTGTGGCATCCATGGTAACGTTTATACAACAAACCCGAGCTGGTTGTCTTGGTGTGCACATTTCCTACTTTAGCCAACAAATTTCTCCCAACGGAAGCACTTATACAACTGTCGTTTAGTAACTGTTAAAGGCTGTTCATCTGGAACAATATTACAACTTTTATAGTACAAAATTGCTGTGCTCGGCAGACATTTGTTGCTAAATATGCTGGCAGACAACTACACCATAACCTAACTTTCTGCTGTCATCTTTTTAGTTAAAATGCCATAAATAATATTTTAAGACATGCATATTGGTTTGAAAGGTTTCATTAACTGTTCAAACAGGAGATATAGATCTGGTAGAAATTCTGGGTAAATCATTCGACTCTGTCCGTATTTCATTTTAGAGATTTGTCAAATTGTTGTATAAACTTGCAGACAACACCAAAATATTCTAATAAACCAGAGACAACATGGACGTTGCCGTGATTGTACATAACCACCCACCATATTGGGCAAAAATATATTCCTCTATTGAAAATTAATTAATTATGTTTCAGTTCACCATTACAGATATAAAGTGATAAACATTAGTGTAATTGTGAAAGATTCAACGCAGATAAGTTCAGTTTTTCATCTTAAAAATCTAATCATTGATCATTAGTAAAGTATGAATCAAATACGAAGCCCGTACAAATTGCGTAACTCTACGATGATCACAATAAAATTTGCTGTGCAAGTAATTCAATAGCCCTATATCACCTTGTAGAATATACCTTGTGTATGAAATTCACAATTGCCGATATGTAAGTAAACAAGATGGCTGTAATATGTTAGCTATCGCCTATACACATAAGAAATAGTTTGGTTGCAATAAAGTAGAATCATGTAACATAATAGTTGTATAGTTGACAAAACCTGAATCTTGCACCGACGCAAATGTTCTATAGCGGCTGCAACAGGTTTACACTTTTGTTGTATAACTGTAACCTGCAGCCCTTAAACAACCTCTTAAATGACTATTAGGTGTGCCCATTTCGCTTGTATAGCTGTTCTAAGAGCGTTTTGCCAATGTTCTTACAGCATACAATGCTGTGTAAGGAAGACTGTACAATCGTTCTTGCAACCCTAATAGGAGTGATAATTGTTAGTTGGGTCTGTTATTTCTATTATTATAACACGTCTGGGATATCAATTTATTTTGAAGTGATCTGCAGTGTTGCCGAACCGGTTAAAGAACGGAATCGGTAAATGGTGTCGTTGAATTCGGTATAAGGATCAGTGGTGGATCAAGGACCTTTGAGTCTATGAAAAACGTTTATTATTGTATTGAGCGCGCACACAAGATGTGCTTTGAGGGCATAGTTTTATATTACAACTTGTACAATGTGCATACTTGTTGCTCTTTCAAAGTACTTTCCAGCCATTCTGGGAACTCCTTTTTCGATTCTTGCTTATAGGATTCTCAATATTTTTCTGTTTTACCCCTGAACTCATGACCTCACATTAATTAAATATTTATTTTGAAAACAGACAGGTTTCGGTTTCTTTATTGCTTGTCCAGCGATGGGGTAATGATGGTAATTTACCAGCCTGTACCTTTTGTGCTCACAAAAATCAATTCAGGGCAAGCGGCGTGAGGGATGAGGATGTGCGTTCGCAACCCATGTCTACGGCTCTGATGTGCCCGACTGCCTGAGTGTGTATACATATGAATGATTGATATGGGGCATAAGACTACGGAGACTACATAAAATCAACTTTATGCTTTAATTTTGGTTACAGCTCTTTTCCGGCAAGTACGGAAATATTTAAATTATTTTGAAAAATCGAGGAAGATTACGTTTTCGGTAAATATTCTCATTTCTGTAAAAATACCGAAAAATCCGGTTCAAGTCCATGCATAGACAATCTGAATTATGGAGTATGAGTTTATATTGTAGATTCTATGCATATCTACGTATATTCATATTCGTCAATATTTCACTTGAAGCTTCTATTTCTCATAAGATCTTAGCAAAATGAAAAATATTAACACTTCACCCCGCAACCCAGTTGACAAGAACGACAGGCTGTCAAGATTAGAGATGTTTCGATCCACGAAAGTTATCGATATGTATCGATTCTTATCGTTTCAGGAAGGATCGATACTCCAAAATAAGGAAATAAAATTATCGATATCCAGCGGAAGGAGGCAAAGAACAAAAGTAATCTGAAGTTAGCCTTTCTTCTGACACAGTCCGGATCGAAGGATGACGATACTCATGAAATGTATCGATACACCCAAGTGTCTTATATGAAAATATCGATCCAAAATACCGGGTATGGGAAGCAAAAGAATTGATACTAAATATAGGATCGTATCGAACATACCTACTGTAAAGATATATAACCCGAGGTACCGATGGAGCTATTTGGGGCGTCATGGAAATAATTCTCATTTGCATTTTTTCCCGTGTTGTGCAACGATTTTGGGAAACATTCCACGTATACTCTTATAAAGCATAGTAGAGAATATTTCAACAGTTGCCGGAGCTTACTCCACTGGGACCAAGTGTTGACGGATCCCACACATGTGTCACTTGTTGGGTAGTTTTGAAGTATGATAATCAGTTGTTATTCAAATAATGCCTAATATAAATATAACCTAAAATGTGCACTTAGTGAAATAAGAAAGTTATTGCAAATTCTAGTTTTTTGCAGGTTTTAGGTTTGCCGGTAGCTTTACGACAAATATTTGGCTATTTCTTAATCGCTGTAAATGTAGTGTAGATGTATGGATATAAAAAATCCTGAATGGTTTTGTGGGAATATCAATCTAAGGTGCTATAATGGTATGAACAACAAGTAAATGAAGGAATGTTTGGAACGGAGCAATATCTAGCTTAATGACCATCTGCGAGAGGTTTATAGGAAATAAACACACGGTAGGTGATGTTAAATCGATAAAATCGCATATCAATTGAAGAAAATAATTAATATAAACATGGATAAAAAACCGACAATATTAAAAAAAAAACATTAATTTTATTCAAAAATCAAACACTTTTTTAAATTTTAACTGAATTATATTTAATATCTTAATACTGAATAATCCGGTGATGTTTCAATGACAAGCTGTAATCTCAGACTTTGACAATTTTTTTGTTTTCGACATTCCATAGCTATTGGCTGTTAAAATTTCTTGATTGGAACTTGAACTTTATTTGCTGTATTTGACACACTATTACCCTATCGGTGGAGAATACCGGACGGTTGGTTGGAAAATCCTGGTGAAGCCACACTTAATCTGCTTATTTAAGTTGATGGATTGAGGGTTTCATGATATTCAGTACATAAGTGCTGGTAGCATAGTGAGTACTTCCAACCCCTGAGATGGGATGCCTCAGTGGTAGACGACCTAAGTCGGCTTGTTAGAAGTTCAGAGAAAACTACAGATTCTTGCTACCATACATAGGGACTGGTAGCACCGCAATTGGCGAAACTACTAATTGGTGGCGGCAGAAGAAGAAGAATTATGCCAAACATCGGCGGACGTACCACCTACAGAAGGGGGGCTATCAGCAGCGTGGTGCTTTCAACACTACTTTATGGCGCACAAATCTGGAACGACCTAATGAGCACTATAAGATACAGGCACATGTTCACCAGAGTATAAAGGAAGATGCTGCTGAGGATGGCTAGTTCTTACAAGACTGTACAAATTATTACAGGGAAAGCTCCGATCTATTTGCTTGTGGAAGAAAGAGTGAGGTTACACCACAGAGAAGATGGGAGAACCGCGACTGCCAGGAGGGAGGAGCGTGAGGTCAGAATCAGCAAACGGCAGGATGAGTGGCACCTAACTGAGGATGTGGCTCAGTGGACGAAAAAGCTTATACCTGACATCCGAAAGTGGATTGCTTGCGAACACACACGGTTGGACTGCCATTTAACGCATTCACTGACCCAGCATGGTTCCTTTCGAGTATCTACGAAGATAATACAAAAATCAAATAGCGATGAGTGCATATGCTGTCGAAAAAAGGACACGGTTGAACACACCCTCTTCGGGTGCGACAGATGAGAGTAACAGAGCGCACAAGTGGTGGCGAAAAATCAATCGTGGGTAGAAATAAAACAATTCATCAAGGAAATATTATCCACTAAAGAGAAGGATGAAAGAAGAACGGATAACCCAAACTTATTATATATATATACAGGGTGTCCGCAAAGTTGGGGTTTTCCTTTACACGACGTGTAGATCTTGAAAACATAAGCAATTTTTCTAGTACCATATACACCAATGTCTTAAGGGAACTGAGATAAAGGGCTCTGCAACATCAAAAATATCTGAATACCGTCCTGTAGCCGCGACATCACCGACTGGTACAAGGTCATTGGCTCAACCCGACGACAGAACTGGGTCGGGGTCAGTATGTCAGGTCAGTATGCAACATTCAACCGACGGTTACGGTCACGCGTGTAGAGGTAATCGCGTAGACGAGAATCCCTCAACAAGCACTAGAGACGTGGCTAGAGAAGTGCAAGTATCAAAAACTAAAGTGTGGCAAACGCTGCGTGAAGAGGGGCTGTATCCGTTTCACGTCCAACGTGTACAAGCCCTTCAACCTGATGATTTTCCAGCAAGAGTGCGGTTTTGTGAGTGGTTGTTGCATCAACATGACAATAATCCGGACTTTTTGAAGTGCATATTGGTTACAGACGAGTCTACGTTCACGCGTAATGGGGTGAATAACTTTCGCAACACTCATGTTTGGTCAGTAGAAAATCCGCACGCTGTCCGTCGGGCACATTTTCAACAAACATTTTCGGTGAATGTTTGGGCTGGCATAGTGAACGGTATGCTCATTGGACCATTTATTCTCCCAAATCGATTGGACGGGATGCAATACCTAGACTTTTTACGCAACATGTTGCCTTCCTTGTTAGAAGATGTGCCATTAAGTGTAAGACAATCAATGTGGTTTCTGCGTCTGCTCGGTAGCGCATCAGTTGATTTCATTTTCTGTTGGAGCGGTATGATTTCGGGCAGAGACGTACTTAGCCCTTCTCGTCAACTGGAGAGTGAGTACTTTTTTCTTTTTTTTTACTTGGTCGCCCTCGTTTCACTACACATTACCTTTGTTATTTCAAGGGTAGTTGTTTCTGAAAAGGAAAACCCCAACTTTGCGGACACCCTGTATATATATAAAATGCAGTTTAAAAATCGCCGAGGAAACAAAAACGTGTGTGAGACACACTCATGCTGGTAGTAAGCGCAGGCGAATCGCAGCATAAAGGTGATCGAGGGGGTTTTAGCCCATGTGACATAACCTTAATGCGTATACTAAATATCTGCTCTCATGTATCGCTTGGTGATTTCCCACAAGAAAAAAATAATTGTAGAAGTAGCACCTTTTTTGCTCGGTTTTTGCTGTACTAATTTTTCAGAATATTCTTGGACCAAACTCTGTGAATTTAAACGGTCCTTTTGATTATATAGGAATATGTGCCATCAAACCATACACTTTACTAACCCATTCTATGTTGGCATGCCCGAAAGCCCTATTTCTACCTCTCCCATCTGCATTTTATACAAATATTCTAATATCCAGAGCTCTCGACGTCGCATGGTACTTTATTGCATAATACTGTCACGGTATTAATACCAACTTTAGGAGTGGCTTCCAGTGTTCGTAGCTTGTTTACTATGCATGTACTATATTTTACATGACGAGACTTCAGAACAAGGATAATTAAAAACTGGAGGAGTAATGAATGCAATTTCCTTGTACTTTAAGTGACAGCATATTTCAGCTCGGATACCTTATGCAACAAGCTTCTCAAGCTAAGATGAGCTGCATATGCTGGATCCTCACTTGAGGACTGACGACGAGTTTTCGGATCATTACTTTTGTGTTGCTGCTAAGAGGTAAGAATACTCAACTTTTTCATCATGACTGACAATATATCAGAAAATGATACAACAGAATACAGAATCTATGGGATGGTTAAGGAAAAACTTCTTTTATCCCAGTCTGAGGAGATTATCCAGGAAGATCCGTTCTAACCTTAGACAATCTGGAGCAATTGAGAGTCATATTCATAAACGTCCTTTGAGGACTGAGTGCCGTTTGAGAAATAACCTATCTTTGGATTTTTAACAACATCGCATTCTTGAGAAACGTCATATCATCGCAAAACCTACTAGTTCGACTGGGCAATGGAACTTTGTGGCTCAGACTCGAGACCGGATAGCCCGAGCCTGAGTGGTCAATTCAAACGGCTTCACTTACAGATTAAGCGTAAGAATGTGAATGGGCATCCAGATCCCAGTTTTCTTTATATCCACGAGTAGTGTGCACAAGTGCTCATCTTGACACCACTGAGTATAATGCTAAACGAGTCAACTATCTTTGCTTTTGGGCATATAAGGGGCTCAATTTATTGAGTTCCTGATCAAGGTGAACAAAGCTAATAAGGTTCGACGGCGTTGTCCGCCATCTTGTCACGGCTTGGCCATACTACACGGCGTCGGCTTGGCAGTCACCAAGAGCAATACGAGGTAGTAGATATGGCATCTGGCAGATATTAAATACTGAGGGGGCTGGACAAGGTGCCGTAGCAACAGATTGGTGCAGGGAACCCCCAAGGACATCTGTGGCTTTGCCGAGCGGACTCTCAAGTTGAGTTATCAAGGTCATCATTCATGGTTGGTACATTTTATTGAGTAGTGGCGATTCGGGGACCAGTTAGATGATAGTTTGAACTTTTGTGCTATGACTTTTTCCCCCACGCTCCGTTGGACATATTTCAACCATCATTCTAATGCTACAATGATTTAGCTTCAATGTATCGCTTTTCATATTTTTTAGAGAAAGGTCTTTACTTCAAAATTTATCTGATCCTAAAAGGCCAAGGTCAGGTTGATTAGCAAGAATATACCTGAACTTAAAATTGCCCGAAATTTGCATATCAAGAATTAAAAACAGATGGTTCCCGTTTAAAACTCACTTGACCTTGAAATGACTTTGAAGGTTAAGTCATGATCATACTACTTGAACGCAAATATTTCTTGCTCTTTGCATTTTGTGAAAACAGCAGGTCAGTCGTTTTTTATCATAATAGATACGTCTGTGCACTTACTGTTTATTTGGGATATATATATGAAAGCAGTCTTTATCACAATGCATTAGGCCAGACATTCAAGTATTTAAAACACATAACCTACGCAACTGCTGTCGCCGTATCCACTATTTTGCGTGTGTATGTTCATATAGATATCTCCATCTATGCGACAAACCTTCTCAAAGTAAATATTTTAAGTAACTATGACAGTTTCTCGTAGATGACGCCGGTGTAGCAATTTTATATCGGATATTTTTTTGGACGCGGGAATACAGCATCAGGTTAGCTTTCTGCAGGTAAAATACGTTAATCAATATTAGAAGTCACTTTTAAGTACTCCTTAAAAACATCAAACGTACGCAATTATAGCAAAAAAAATTTTTTTCTACCAGCGTGCGGAAGGTACTCGCTTTCGACACGCATCTTCGTGCCGAAAGTAGCACTTTTCCGCAGGCATAACTTTTCCGCACGCATACCTTCTGTGCGCGCACTAGGTGTTATTTTTATTCAATTTTTCCTAACAGAATGATTTGTTCAGTTACGTATTTAGTAATTATTTTGTTCCTTAGTCTGTACCTCACACACAGATAATGGGACCAAATCACTTTGATTTAAATCATATCAGTTTAAGAAAAAAACATTCGTATTTTTATTCAACCGTACTTCATTTAAAGATAGCCAGAGTTATCGGCACGGGTGTTACGTACATACATATCTTGAAAAGTGACATTATGCCGATTTTTTTTTTGACATTGTATTGGTTTTTTGTGACAATACGTATGTTTTTCTACAAGATGTTAACTTAGCACTAGCTGATGGACGTTGTAAACTCGTTTTATAGTCGTACTTTTGCCTAAATGTCATGAGGCTTTAGTTATCAATGTTTGGCCCTGATGTGATATAAAATCTGCTTCAGAGATGCATAGTGAGGATGTGTGTGCTAATAACATGTGTTGATGATAATTCCACTGGATTCTTGTCTCAAATACACTTACCTGAGACTCAAAGCTAGAAATTAGTTGCGTATCCACGTTTTCTTCTTCATTCTGGAAATCACATATGCAAATTTGCTCAATTTAAAAAATGAGAGAGATGAGAAATAACTTTGTTCACTGTACATTGACTAATTACAAGTCATATACATGCTAACAGTAATTACACACAATGCGGGCGCGGTAGTGATTTCCCGTGATTCTCCTGAATGTCTTTGAAAACGTAAAGAATCGTAATTTATAACTTTGAACATAACCTGTACTCAGAATGAATAACATATAAATAACCTGTCGGGCGTAGTTAATAGATATTCTTCTTAGCAGCATATTCAGTAACGATTTTCTCTCACAGCAAATATCACAGATTTTATACACATACAGAAAGATACACACAATCATCCAGATGAGATCTTGATATTCAATCAACTTTCTTCAGAGAGATGAAAACTATAGACTACACTCGGCTTCACAAAGCATATGCACCCAACAATGCATGTAGACGTGTACGAGTAGTTGAGCCATTCCTCCATAGATGGACGCTCACAACGATCCTAGTGAGTAAACGTGAAACTATCTACTCTGCAAGATGACATTTGATAGGTTTTTTTTGATGTCTTATAGGTTGCATATAAATACGAGTATCTGATGTCTCATTTTAAACGAATATTTTCATTAGTATCATGAAAATAACAATTTTGCTGGAATAATGGAGGCAGACGATATCCAGACGATATTTTGGAAGCCACAAATGCAGCAATGCTAGAACTTTTACCCGCAAGATTCGAAGAACCCTACGAAAAGGAGCACGGAAACCTTAAGAAGTGGTGTCAGTCCAAGAAAGAAGTCCTCCTGGCATATTTTGCAGACACAGCCAAAGTGTGTACGCCTTGAACATTATCGTTGAAAGCTACTCTTAAAATAAAAGTAATAGCCATATTGCAAAATATTATAAGGTAACCGCTTTCCTTAAAATACAGAATACTGGGTTTCGTCCCAATTATTAAATTTATAATAAAATAGAGTATTCAAAATTCTTGAATCATTATTTTGTCGCGCTGCGCTAAGACAAAATATTATACCTAACACTTGCGGAAACTGCCATTTTCTGCCAATGACAGCTTGCCCGAACTCCTAAAAGTATCACTTCTCGCAATTGTTAGGTAAGTAACTATATCACTTGATGGCCAAGTGGTGAGTGACATTTTTCGTAATGTACATGTCATGCAAAAAAATATTTCATTTTTGTTTCTTTTACCCCTACGATACTTCTTCACGAATTTGCTTGCGAAGTGAAAACGCAATCGTTCCTATTGATACACTCGTTATTCACTCACAGCTATGCCCCGTTTTTTTGCTGTGTATTTCTATAATTTTATGTTGCGTTAAATTGACTGCATCCCTACTGTAATAATAATCTGCAATTGATTACGATTCACAGAGATTGATCACCGTATTTAAATTATTACTGTTTCATCAGCATACACAGTATACTAATAGCATAGTTACGGTAGACAAAGCGATAAGTCCTGCCATTTGCAAAGTCTGTGTCGCTATAAAACTGTTGAGCTAGATATGTCTCCTGATTTGCTTTAAAATTCTGCTATTGACCTATAGAATGTCTCGGAACATAGATCGTAATATTATCCACATAGGCACAGTTCATAGAATCAAATGTCAAAATGAATCATTACGGTTTGAAAAGTTTGCATAATAAAATTCACACAATCTTACCATCGTTGCACCATTGGAGTCGAACGCTAAATAACTAAGTATGACCCTTAACACCAAGCGGAAGCACCATATCAAAATAAGAGGGAAGAACTGAAATTCCACTATAAGTAATATTACTGGATATTGGGATTGGGATATGGTTCCATAGCAAAATTGTGATCTATAATTAGATCTTACGACCTGTGTGGCTCTGTGGTTGTCACATAGCAGAGAAAGGCTGCATCAACACGTTCATGCAGAAACTCTCGAGCTGCTGGTCGGATACAATCTTGATGCTTGCGATGATTGAAGGCAGCCAAATCGTATGGAGTTGTGTGATCTGCTGTATCTGAAGCAGAGAACGGCCGCGAGCTCTTAGTAATGATATTAATGATACGTTGATATTACCTAAAGGGCATACAAAATTGCCTTTGGTGATAAGTACTAGATTCTAAGAAGAGAGTCAATGGTTGATCAAAATGATCAGTCTTAATATTTGGGCATCAACTTCACTCTAAAAACAAAATAATCACCCACTAACTTTTGTTTTGGCACTCAATCCACGCGTACTTGCTATTTTGTAATATACCGCACCACAACTTGAACTGAATCTGCCTGCTTTTCATCTTTGTGACAATATCCAATCGTATACGGCACCGTTTTGTAGCTATTAGCCATCTTCAGTTGAAATCATGCATCTACTACTCCTTTATGTACCATATAAATAACAGGGGTTGTAAATCAGCATGGTGTTCGAAGGCTAAGGCGGAAGTGCTTGACAAAATCGTTGCTGTGAACTCTACCATGGGCATCCCCCCAACGCCAGGGTGCCGTCGATTCAAAGGCTTCCCTACACTATGCCTCTGGTCTGGACTTGATTCCCGCAGTTGTATTGAAGAGGTGTACAGCGAAGCTCGCTCCAGTTCTTTCTCGTCCAGATATCTTACGTATCTGGTACCTTCCTAGAAAACTGAAAATTTCCCAAAAAAAAGATCTAAGAGCTACCCTCACAACTACAGACGTATATCTCTACTTTCTGTTATATGCAAGGTGATGGAAAGGTACTTAAATCGCGAGCTTCTGGACTACCTCGAACTTCACGGCTTGATTAGCAACAGGCAGTAGGGTTTCCAGCACCAGCTTACGTCACATGATGATGGAGTAAACTCATTGAGGCTTATGGTGAGGCTCATGTCGCTGCTCTGGAAATCACGAAAGCGTGCAGTTAGTTGTAGCACGATGCCCTCTTAAGCAAACTTCTATCCTATGGCCTCCCAGAGAAGCTTCGCAGATGGGTGGCTGACTATCTCTCTGGCTGCAAGATATCCGTCGTAATTGACGGGTTCTTCTCTTTATCCTACCTCGTCAACGCGGGTATCCCCCAAGGGTTGGGGTGCTACTGCCCCGACTACATTATTCATGCTGGATGCTGTCCAGAGTAGGGCTGTGCGACTGATCAATGAATCGTCTCCAACAGACAATTTCGAGATCCTTTCACACCGGCGGGCCGTCGGCGATCTAGCTCGCTACACCAACCGGCTTTACTCTTCAGAGCTCTCCTCCATGATGCAGCTGCGTAATGTGCCTGCGATGCACACTCGCCTGACTTCGGACTCACAATCTTACCGTGTCAAGGTTGTGGAACAATCTACAAGATGAGGCTTTTCACAGTTTTACTAACCCTAGGCAGGTCAAAAATCGGATTAACAAAGATCATCATGGCAGCCGCGGTGTCCTGGCCATTAGGCTACTGCCTGAGCGGTGTAAAAAAAATACTCGTCTTGAAAAACTGTAATTGGTAAGATAGTACATAAAAATATTCATTATAATTACATATCAAGGTTACCTGGAACTGGAGATTTTCTTTACTTGGTCGTTGTCGACTGATATCAAATGTGCATCTAGGCAAGTATCACAGGATCAGATATCCGTCCACAGTATACTATGTTAACCGTACTAGACGAGGAGAGATAAAAATGTTTACAGACTGGATAAACATAACGAAATTGACGCACCAGCAAAATAACAGCAATGCAGTAGTAGAGCCGTTCGCCGTAGTCGCTGAGTATTATTGGGCTTTATCGTTTTGCACCGATGTTTCATGGCTGACTACTTCAGCGCAGTCTTTGTATCTATTTGGAGCTCTAATTCTAATGAACTTTGCAACAATTTCCCTAGAATGCACTTTCCATAAATGGGCGATTCTAGATTAAATTTTATGCTCGCTCCTCATCCAAAAAAGTCGACATAAAACTTTGCATTCAGTTTCTCAAGCTATGTTCTGGGGTGTTTAAGTAACTTTCACAGAATTACGAGTATAATTCAAATTCATGTTAGCAGTAGAAAGGTATCGGACATGTCACATCCATTTGTGCAAGTGTCACGTATACCTATGTTAATTTAGCTGTATAAAAATCCAAGTGAATCCTTGTATTTACAGAGAGTAACGTAATTTTTTTTAAATACCGAGATCAAGCTGCAATCACAAAACATTGGTGAAGGAACGGGTCACCATATTTTTTTTTTTTAGGTTTTGGCGCCACGATATAGTTCTGGACGAAGACTTTGGATGTTGCGGCAGTTCATAAAAAACATTATATGGGAATTCTGATCGACCATACTTGGCAAGTACAACGTCATCTACAATAATCGATGGTAGAAAGAAAATGCTGCGGCAATGAGGCTGAAAGCTCGATTTTTTTCGAACTAAGCAAGCTAATGCTGACACTTTTATAGATATCGTACAAAAAAGACTCATGGAAGTATACGAGTATACTGCGGAATGATTTTGAATGACCAATAATTTTGCTCATATCCTCAGCGCCTACTTTTCTCAAGGTGCTGAATCTCTTCAAAAGAGATAGGTGAACAATTAAGAGGATAGCAAAACTATGATAACAATATTTCGCAACCTCACCTCATAGCAATGACGATGCGATCCATGGGATACAGAACATGCAGTGATACCCGACGCAGAAGACGAAATATACAATAAAAGTTGTTGAATCTATTAAAATCTGTAAAAAAGCGAATGGCTGATCATGGCACGAAATCAGCAGAAATGTAATAGCTTATTTTAGGAAAATGTACTACCTGAAACTTATCCTGTGTTTTTTATGATGATAATAGTTCAGTGTAACTCTTATAGGAACCATAAGACTCTTAGTGGTTTTAGATTCAGGTTTTAGTTGGTGATTAACATTAACTTCAGTAGTTCGAGTGCGAATGACATGGCCTATATGCCCATATAGCATCGTGTGGATGTACTAGTCAAACTAGTGATTAAGTGACATGGAATGAACAGCTCGTACAGAGAGCCGGAAATTTCGAGAACAGCTGTCAAAGAAACCGGGAATCCCACGATTTTAGTGTTAAAATCAAGACAAAATAAACTACTGTGCGGTTGTTTCCAAAGGAGGGTAATCTGAAAAGTTAGAAACAGATGGCGCTACTTAGGCTGGAGGTCATGCCAGTCATAGCTAGGGTTATGATCAGACAGACGCATTAACTGCAGATCAGCAGTTCACGTCAAAACAGGCGTCAAAGCGTATAAAACGCGTTACCTGTCGGACTTACGTCTACTTTAGGCATGTTAGACCCCCAAGCACACAAGCGCCGCGTTGTGAGAGCAACACTCGGCATCGCTGCCATCCCATATTAAATGTTTTGATCTATTTTGTTGGCATTCCGTAAGAACCTGCATTTTATTTCAGCTATACTATTCATTATAATGGAGTAAAGTATATTCTTACTGATGAATCAATCTTCAAGAAACTAGTAAGTAGAGACCCCCACAAAACAAGCGCGAGAGTTGGAGTTGTCAACACAATTCGAATTCATAGTTTTATTAATAAGCTACTTAGCCCCAAAGATGTTGAAAGAATTGGGGCAGGCTGTTAGATCCAGGTTTTACAGTCCGACTAAAAATTCCTAGAAATCCCGAGATTCCTAGTCGGTACAGGCTAAAGGGTTGTGATTGACCTTTCTCGCCAAACTGCTTATAATAAAGGCGGCTCTTATTTATTCTGCAACTCACGTGATACGCCCAAGCTACAGCAATGACGGCAGGAATGACAAAAACCAATCCAATCCACCCAACAGTACAGGTATGTTGTGCAGTAATACAGGAAGATCGAGCTTCTTGACATAACATGTGTATTATTGGTAAAAGGATGATGACGATTCTCTAATCGATCAATCCTCTGTAGATCACTGCAAACTGAATAGACATCTCTTACCCGTCAGAATGGAGAAAAACGCCATCTGCTCCATATGCTAGGAAGAGGTCGAGGTCTACCATTTTAGAGACGAATATGGCATATATATCGAGCTTAGCTCCAACATATTCGGTAAAGGGAAGTTTGGCAGCGAGGAGGTCTACTTGGTGGCAGAACCGAACATCCTGACCTTAACAATAGCTCGTGAAATATTTTGCTTCTAGTACAAATATTTGCACCAGATTACAAGATATTATAATATATTGCGAGTCCATAAGCCACTCTTATGATACGGCACTGAAGACAACAAAAACCAATCCGCCCAAGAACACGCGGTCTAGGAATCCAGAAAGATAGAGCTTTTTGACATAGCGTGAGTATTATCGAGTTAGGTGCATAGCAAATGGATGGTAGGGAGGAACTACAATCGACTCCTTACACCGCCGACACATAATTTATCTTCAGCGCAGCGTGGCATACCCTTGCGGCAAAATAAACCATTGTTTTGTGAGAACCGAAACAACGCCGCGCAATGATAAAATATCGTTTCGCGGATCCGAAAACAATGATAAATTTCTTCTTGATATTTCACTGCGGATGCTTTTCAGTGATGGAAACAGGCAGCTGACCGTTCGCCTCTGACAGATGGCTAGGATTGTGTTTCAGAAAACGATCTCTGTATATGCGCACACGTGAGGTAATTTCATGGATCGGTTATTCTTACATTCGAGTGAATGTTATGCCTAGAACTATCATAGCTCCGACATAAAAAGTATAAAATCTTGATTGAATATCCATGTTAAAGTAATCAAACTGAATATTGATACGCACCACAACGAAGATAGTTATTTGCGCAACTATTTGCTAGAGCCTGTTAACGCTAACCTCTACTTCAAGGATACAAAGACCCTTACGCCTCCTAGACATACTGCAAAAAATTCGCTCAATGACCGGAATGTACTAAGTAATTGAACATAAAGTACTCAATATTAGCAAGAAATACAATGCATGGGGATACATAAACTATTGCTTTATGAGACCAGAAACAAAGCCACGTACTGATAAAGTATAAAGTATCGTGTCGCGATCACAATCATCAGTGCAGTAAAGATCTGGTAGTCATGGAGATAGATGACCAGAAAGCAAACTGGTGGATACGGTCTCGTGATAAACTCAAAATACTGTGTGGATGTAGATGAGAAACCTGATGATTTCCACCTACCAATAGTTTGCCAAGCTGCTCTTCATCGTCACCCCTTTGAAAATAACAGGAGACCCCTATGCCTCTTGATTATAACTGATCGACGTTCTGCACAATGCACAGATACACACATTGCTGGTCAACTGTGTGGATAGTTAGTATTCTGATTGCTAAATGCATCCGATCATTACACTGGTATGGCATTTGTCTGTGCATAGCGCAGAACGTCGAGCAATTATGAGCTAGAGGCGTAGGGGTCTTATGTCATTTTCATCGTATGGGCTAAGGATCAGCTTGGCGAGCCATTGGTAGGTGGAGATGGTCATATTCGTCACGTACTCCCGCACAATGATGAATTTCTTCTTCATATTTCGCTACAGATGCTTCCCAGCCATGAAAATAGGTGGTCAGGAATAGGTTCAGCAAGAAAGCCATATTTACTGTCATTGCAAACGTGCGGTTATTCCAGGCATCCAACTATCATAGCCTTAGATATGAAATGTTGTTCTGATAAAAATTATCTGTAAAGTATGCCATTCTGATACTGTGATTTACAAATATCTAAGAGTATATCGTACAGATATTTTTTGGGCAGATTCAGGCTTTCGATTCAGAATCAGCCTAGAATATCTTTATATACTTACTGTTGAGATACTTTATATTTTCATAATAGCTCCAACGTGCTGTCTCTTGCTCTCCACCAAGTAAACTAAGTAAGTTGAAGAAACCAAAAGCCAAGGGATATAGTAGAATCCTGTCAGCTACTGCACCAACATATTTTATCAGCTTAATTGACATTTAAGTAAACGCCAACTTTGCTAAACTTCAACTGGCTTCGTATCTTCCACTGTGTATGTGAGGTGCAAGTAGTATTTGAAACGATCAGGTATTAAATCATCCTGTATGCATCTCTTATATTTCACTTTCATGAATTGATGTCGGAGGATCTTTTAGCGTGTGACCTGTAACGGCATTCCCGGTGATTTAAATATTCAAATTAAAGATCCCATTTATACGACCAGAGAGTCGCTCCAGTGTGAAGGCAACATCTCCGTTCTGGCTTTTAACAAATGAATATGAATACAGCATGCCTGGTGACAACATTTCTATAAAAATCTGAGAGTCCTGCTTTACGTTCATGGTGAACGATGCAGATATTATTAATACCCCAGTAAATACAAACGTTACAAGCACTTTGGAGTTTTGAGTATGCACACCTTTCCAAGCGATTCAGGGGAGACAAAGGAGTGATAATCTCGATCTTGTCAAATCGATTATTCAGTTTAATCGCAACTAGCGGAACACTATTGTATTCACGAGCAATTTCGAAAATCAGAAATGTTTTCTTGGATCTTGCACCACTTACATCATAAAAAGGCATGGAAGTTAACCTTGGCTTCTTGGTCATAAGAAGTCAGTGTATTATAAGTTATCATTAGCAACATTAACAGAGGGCGATGGATGTCCACAGCTTAAACGGCATTTTCAAGGAATTATAAGTGCACGCAAATGAAACATGAAATCGACTGCAAATATGTATAGTTTAATAGCAGCAGGTTTATGCGTACCTTCAGAATCTCAACATCAAGGTATAATAACACATTTCCTTTGTTAATGTAAAATCTAAAACTTACCTTTTCGTCAAGTCAAGTCATGGTTGGTTGTCAGAGCGGTCCGTGGGACCTTAGCTCTTGAGTCACAGTGTCAGTTGGTAAGTCTGTCAGGTCTGGTACCCCAGAAACCAGACAATTTTAAGGAAAAAAGGGAAGGAAAGGAGAGAAGGAAGAACGAGGGCAAAGATGAGGAAGATAATATTTTAGAATAGGCAGCGTTTAGGCATTGTTAAAATCACTTCACAGATTTTGATTTGATCAAAAAAGTATTCGATTTTTTCTAAAGATTTCGTCAAAATGCTCCAATTTTGGTTGTTCTAGGTTCACGAATTAATTTTGATTACAGTGCGAGCGGCGGCCTTTTGTGCTGTGCGCTTTGCGATTCCGCTAGGCTATAGCGCCGCTGCGCCTCTTGTCTAATGTAGTCCTTAAGGTAAGGGACATCGAGGTGTCTATGTAGAGTTTCGTCAAAGACATACCATGGGGCGTCAGCAATAGTGCTCAACGTCCTGCTTTGCAAAACCTGCAGATTTCGCATGTGTGTTTTAGCAATAGAACACCAAGCCGCACATGCGGAAGTCATTGCTGGTCTTATGACCACCTTATAGAGTTGAATCTTGTTCATCAAACTTAATTTTGAACGTTTACATAATAATGGGTCGGAATGTAATTTAGAATTTAGTTTTTAGCGCTTCTATATGGTTTCGCCAAGTCATCCCTTTGTCCAGAATGACACCGAGATACTTAGCGGAAGATTGCAATGCTATACGAGGTCCATTGATTGAAACTTCCGACGGAACGCCGCGACGTCTTTTTGTACAGTAGATTGCCCGCGTTTCCGAGTGGTTAATTTTAATTAGCCACCGATCCGCCCAATCTAATACTTCCTCCACCCTACCTTCAAAAAAGGATTTCAGAAGTTTGAAGCCAGAAAGGAAAGCCCTGTTGGATTGGTCTATACAGGAGGCTCGCGTGCCACACCTTGTCAAATTCTTTTGAGACATCCAAAAGCAAGATGCCAGAACTTTCGTTAAGGGTGAATCATCTGGTTACTCGTTCCACCAGCCTAACCGCCTGTAGCTCGGTACTATGTTCAGACCGAAAACCGAATTGCACGTCAGGAATCGCATGGTGATCTGACGAGAAATTCTCAAGGTGATGGAGAATCACCTTTCCAGCGAACTTAGATGGAGCTGATAGCAGACTAATGGGATGATAATCCTGGGGAAATATCGAACCCACCTTCTTTGGAATCATTATAACTTCAGCGGTCTTCCATGCGGATGGCAAGTACTGGGTCCTTAGCATGGTATTGACTATTGCCACGAGATAAGTTAAGGACCGCGAAAGCAGCTTCAGCGTCTTATTAGTGATTTGATCCTGTGTTTTACGCACTTTAAAGTCTTTAGTATGACTCTGCTGGTGTGCAATGCGGGATCTCGGGAGATTCCGCTGATGTGCTAAGCAGATCTTCGGTTGAGGAAGCTGAAGAAGAAAAATCACCAACCGTAGCGCGACTGTCACTAACGCCATTGGCCCTAAAATGTCTCCTGACAGATCTTACGATGTGTTGCTCCTCGTCGAGGTCATTATAAAGATCATAGTTGGGAGAGAACTGTCTTTCCATGGCATCGGCGAAAACCTCAACCTATTCCCCCGTGCTGAAGACAATGCCTCCAGGACCGTGGATGTGTGGGATTTGTTCACGCTTTCCGTTTTTGAGCGACTTAGCCATCTTCCAGAGGGGAATGCTTAAGCCAAGCATCCCCGCCAGAACGTTCCATTGCTCATTGCGGAATTCATGAAGAGCATTTCTTACTTCATGAACAAGATCCGTCGCTCTGCGAATGTCATCGGGATGACAAGACCTTTTCGCTTGATTAATTGCAGCCCTTTTATGAGAAATCTTCTGACGAATGTCTGCTGACAAGGTCTGCCGTGTCGCTGCACGGAAGTACAGCTGCATGCTGCAGATCTTGCTGAACAAAACTCGTCCACTCCGCTTGAGCCGCATCTATAGCGTTCTCATCATCTATGATCGGAATATTGGGGAACTCACTGAGGAGCGACTTGTTTATCTCCCAATCAATACATTTCATTGGAGGGGTTTCATCCTACAAGATCTGCTCATTACCTGATCCCAAAGCGACGGGAAGATGATCGCTTGAGATGTCATACATGAGCCGAGAAGTGATACTGTATCTACAGTTTCTGGATGTTGCAACATCAAGAACATAAGGTGCCTGAAGGTGATTAAATGGATGGTGCGTCGGCTCCTCAGTACTATCTATGTGGTAGCCATTTCGTATCACATGATTGTACAGTCAGATCCCACTGAGGGAATTCAACCTAGAATGTCAATCTCGATGTTTGCAGTTGAAGTCCCCTGCCACAATAAGTGGACCTGAGCAGTCTGAAAGGACTTCCAGATCCGCCTACTGCAGCCTGATACCACCTGACATACACCGATGTGATTTTTAACTGCACACTTTCCGTCATATTGATCACCACGGAAGCCTCTTCGATGCTCTGCATCTCTGCGTTTGTGCTTCTGTGGTAGTCAATACCGCCTTTCACTAGCACTGCCAAGCCGCCAGCCCGTCCAGTCAATCTATCAGCTCGGATAACATCTTAATTCGGGAAAGCTAGACGATCTCCCGGATTAAGTAATGTTTCCTACAGCAAGGCCACATCTATATTTTCGTCCACAAGAGCTTGATGCAATTACCGTTTTTTGGGAATGTCCCTTAAACCCAAACAATTCCAAAAGGACCGATAATCTGCTGTAAGGACCTTAGCGCGGTTGCCAGGTCCACATTTTGCTTGTTTGCAGAAGATCCCACAGAGAGGGCAGCCCGGCTTGCATCCCCAGCTGCATCCGCGTAACTTACATTGCGTCTTTGCGCTATCACTTGCAGATTTTTCCTAGAGGCAGTAAGATTGCGCATGTCCATATTTTTGGCAGCGATGACACTGCCCGATGAGTCTTGAGTTATTTTGAACTATGACTCGGATAGCCAAACCTAGCAGCTCGTGTTCGTTGAACAGCTGCTGAGATTTTTCTATCTTGGGCAGTATGACTACCACCAAAGGCATGGGCACGCCGCCACCGCGTTTCAGGCAAATTATGTGCAGGGGGGCATATCCCTCTGTTGCAACTCTTCCTTGATCTCCGCTTCCGAAAGTGTCGCAGGTACTCCTCTGATTACAGCATGAATGTTCCTCTCCGAGGGTAGAGGGAAAGGGTGGTGGAGCACCTCTTCCTTCCTGAAGAGACGAATAATCCTGCGGTAATCATCCTCGGACTGGGGAATTATCCTGATTCCTGCATCGACGGCAACCGCGCGTTCGAATTTGATGCCCAAAGAAATAAACTTGTGATTTACGCCTCGCCATCTCGAAGCATCGCGAAGAACGATGGGGGTAACACGTACCTTGCGTGGGGGCTGTGCAGTCGTGTCTTCTGATACCTGGAATGTCGAAGGCGAAGAAGTGACCGATAGATTAGGCACAGGCTGTTTATTCCAGTCGTTTGCAGTTGAACCAGATGTTTCAGACTGCGATTTTAGTGGAAGGAGAGGAGAAAAGCCTGTCATGTCGGACTTGTTTCGTCGCGTTTTACGGGGCTTAACCTTGATAAAACCGTCAGGGAGTGTATCGTCATCAGTGGAATGATCGCTTGAATTATTTAGCGGTCTGTTAAGATTGACAGCTTTGTCTTGGGATTTTGTTGGAGTATTTGGGAAGAATGTGTAATATTTAGATGGGAAGGTTCCAGGGTTTTCAGTAGGAGGACTGATTTAATTGTTAGGTCGTTAATTGTCCGCTGCTGGGCTTCAATGACCATCATCAATCTTTCAATGGCCTTCTTACTATTCGTCATTTGTTTGTCTGGGCGGTCCGTAGGACCCTTGTCCATTAGTCGCTGTCTAATGTAGGTTAGTCGAATCTGTCAGTACTGGTTGGCCAGAAACCAGACAATGTCATGGAAAAAAGAGAAAGGGAAAGAGAAGAAAAATGGAGAAGACCCAAGAAGAAACAGAAGTGTTTAGTTTAAGAGGAGACACATAGGCTTTTTGACTTGGTACACGGATTAATTTTGAGGTGAACTAAACAAATTTTTTGATTCGGTTTTGATAGAGTGTAATTTTAAGTAAGGGTGACACCGAGGTACTTGGCAGAATTTGTCCATGGTACACGATAGCCATCTACAGAGACCTCTGCTAGGGGGCCGCGACGTTTTTTGGTACAATAAATAGCCTGCGTTTTCGAATGCCACCGTTCCGCCCACTCTAGTACTTCTTCCACCGCACTCTGCAACCCATCGTGGACGACAAGTGCACTGTCGTCTACATAGAGATAGACTTCACAGCGGGCTGGGGCAAGGGACATCATGGATAAAACGCGAATAAAGGATTGGTCCTAGAACCGAACCCTGAGGAACACCGGCCCGTACTGGCCGTGTTATTGACAGAACATTGTTAATTTTGATCCGAAACTTCCTCCCTTCAAGAAAGGATTTTAGTACTTTTGGAATCCAAAAAGGAAAACCCTTTTGGACTAGTTTATAAAGGAGGCCCGCGTGCCATACCTTGTCAAAGGCTTTTGAGACATCAATGGTCTTCTTATCATCGTCCCTTTCTGACAGCTCCTGTCGAATCATCTCCGATTAGACTATCAACTCCTCCACGGTGTGCTCCTTCGACTCCATCTCCATTGCCATGGTGGAAGCGTCATTTCCTGACACCCCTGGGTCAGTTTCCACAAAAAATACCTCGGTTACCTCGCTTTTCGTCTCAAAAATTTTCCGGATCGAAATTACGGAACAGCTGCTATCAGTGCCCTATACAGGGCGATATACATTATCTTTTCGTTTTCATATCGATAACCCACATATTGCTCTGGCCAATCGAAAGTACATGTTGGGTAGAAAAAACCTTCATTGTAAACGTTTCGGTCACAATGGTGACACAATAATTTTGACAGTATATGTTCCAGATGACATTAGGCTTGTTTTTTCTTTACATTTTTATGCCTTTATACAGTGTGTTACAAGGACAGTGTGAAATGTCTCGCAACATGTTGAGATTGCGCGAAGCCAAAACTAGCATGTTCCAGTTCTACCTGGGGGTAGGCATTCCCGCTTCCAAAAAAGACTTCCAGCGCTGCAAAATTACAAGCGAGCATGAGATTATCCATCGTTTCTCAAGTGTACCAAATACGTCACAAAAAATGCAAAAACCCACCCAGAACTGTTTTCGTAATACAACGGTCGATTGTTATACAATCTTCGAGTAAAATGTTGCACATTCATTGTTTGTTGATGTGCCTTCGATTGGCCAGGGAAGCATGGGGGACTACATTTACTTTGTGTTATATATTCCAGAATAATGCCAAAAAACTCCTGTTTAAAATTCGGAAGTAATTGGACGCAATGAGAATATAAAAGAATGTTGTGTGGTACATCGTTCTAACAACAGATGGCGTGAGTGCCTTCGAACAGTGTGATTTTTTGTTATCGCTTATGGTGGCTTAGTTACGTTTGCTTTCTCAAAATGGTTTTGCCACAGGTGGTTTTAAAAGTATACAAAAATGCATTGTCTCTAATGTACTAATAATATGTAATCGTAGCTGTCGGTCCACTTTTGGACAAATTTAAACTTTCAACTTGAAACAGCATTTTCTCCGAACAAATTACAGAAGCAGGCATATCGCATCTACATCTATTTGGGATACTTCCTTTATCTAAATATAATGAGTGACCTAAACTATAAAAACCTACGTACGCGTATGCTTATTAGAATTCATTGGGTGCTACCTCTTGCCCTGGTGTAGAAAAAGAAGCCTATGGGACCGGGAATGGAATTAGGTGATCTTTAGCTTCTGCCTGGGGATGCACGATGGTCGGGCAAGAGTGAGAAGGTGAGGTGGTGAAAAACATGACCCACAATTTGAGAGAGAGCGTCACTTTCACCACACCATGGGTGTTACTGTATGGGGTGCTATTGCTTATGATAGCAGATAAACACCATCCTTTATGGATCAACATCGTTTACCTTGGCCACCACGATAGCCCGACCTGTCTCCAATTGAACATGTCTGGGGCATGATAGGTCGCAGGCTCTTGAATTTGCAACATCCTCCACAGTCTTTCGTAGCTGTTACTCACGTAGTTGCAGTAGCCTGGAATGAGATACCCTAAAAGGATATCGACACCTTATCAGCACTATGCTCAAGCGTATCAATGACTGAGTAAGAAATCGTGGATCCTCAAGACAATATTGAACCAGCTTCTGCAGGTCAGTTGATGAATCAAGCTGAAAATTCAATCATTGAACTAGTAAGGGACACTAAAAATTTATGCCAAAAATTATTGAAATCGAATAAACATACCTAGGTGTTTACTTCTTTTGTCACTCAGTACACGTTTTGTTGGACTAGTACCAGAATTTTAATTCCAATAAACGTTGAAACAAGAGCAGCTGATTAAATCAGACATATTCAACATGAGTGGATTGCTTGTTTCTTTTTTTGTGTATCCTACATAGAATTCTATAAAACGGAAGCAGAAAGAAACATATGGAATCTATCCCAATATTTCGTCTCCTCAAATATCTTTTAGTGTCTGATATAATGCTACTCCCAACAAACGTTGAAACAACAGCAATGAATTGCGTCAGTCGTTCAACACGAGTTAAATTTATAATAATATATGCGCATAATCAAGTATGAATGCGTGAAAGCGCGCGATCCAGCAGGAACAGGTCTTCCCTCTTCCATCCCTATCCTGCCACCTGTCAGATTGAATTGTACACATATTTCCATAGCTGCGGCCCGAGTTTTCGAAAAGTGTCACCCGCTTGACGAGTCCTCCTGCGGCCTTTGTGACTTTCGGATTATGAAGCATGTGGAGCAGTTTTGCGTGTGTTGAGTAACAACAGGTGGCGACTCAACAAGACTCTTAGTGAACAGCTACAGTGCTGTGACTACAAGACTCCTAGGTTTCTAATACAACTGTAACAGAGAGCTTGGGAGGAATATGTAGTAGTTGATAGTATATATTAGGCATAAATATGTATAATGTAACAAAACAGAGCCACTCCT
Organism: Acanthoscelides obtectus; assembly: GCA_963669975.1. Lineage (NCBI taxonomy): Eukaryota > Metazoa > Arthropoda > Insecta > Coleoptera > Chrysomelidae > Acanthoscelides > Acanthoscelides obtectus. The sequence goes on from CAVLJG010000004.1 coordinate 79,230,203, forward strand.
GGGATAAAAACATTTCATTGAAAATAGCAGTTTTGTCAAATTAACAGGCCGTTATTCTCCACCTATATGGTAGCAGTCCTTCAAGTATAGCGAATGAGCTTCAAGATGCAATCAACAAATTTTAGCAACCAATAGCTATGAAATATTGAAAACAAAATATTGTCTAAGTATGAGATGAAAGCTTGTCATTGAAACACCACCAGCTTATTGAATATCAAGAAATTACATACATTTGAGTAAAAATTTAAAGAAGTGTTTGATTTTTGAATATAATTCATGTATTGGTTATTCATGTTTATATTATTTTCTTTATTGATTTAACATCACCTACCGTGTGTTTTTTCTATAAACCTCTTGCAGATAGCCTCTAAACACCTACTTGATGACAGACTCTACCAAAGGTTTCATAGATATTGCTCGTTTCCAAACATTCATTCATCAGTACCATTGTGACACCACATTGATATTCCCACAAAACCATTCACGATTTTTGATACCCATACATCCATAAAGATGAATATTTTTCGTAGTTCAGGAAGTGAACATACATCCACACTATATTTACAGCGATTAAGAGTTACCCAAATAAATGTCGTAAGCTACTAGCTAACCTGAAACCTAAGAAAAAATTATTATTTGCAATAATTTTCTTTTTTTTAGGGGAGTACACATTCTAGGTTATATTAGACATTATTTGATTAACAGCTGATTATTCCCTGATATTTCAAATCGCCCCATTTCGACAGTGACATATAATTCTGTGGGATCCGTCAACGCTTGGTCCCAGTGGGGCAAACTCTGCGAACTGTTGAAATATACTCTACTATGCTTTATAAGAGTGTACGTGGAATTTTTTCAAAATCATTACACAACACTTAAGAGAATGCAAATCAAAATTTTAAAATTATTCCCATGACGTCCTAAATGGCTCTGTCGATGCGTCTGGTTATACATTTTGAAGACAGCTTGTGAGCTGCGGGGTGTGGTGTTGCCTTTACTATTATACATTTTGCTAAAATCTTATGAGAAATAGAAGCTTCAAATGAAATATTGACGAATACAAATGGATATGCATGGAATTTAGAATGCAAGTTCCAGATTGTCTATGCATGGACTTGAACCGGATTATTCGGTATTTTGACGTCATTTTCCACGATTTTTTAAAATAATTCAAATATTTCCATAATTGCCGAAAAAAAGACTGGAACCAAAAATTAAGCTAAAACTGAATTATTTGTAGCCTTTGTGGTTTCATGCTACATATCAGTCATACATATGCATACACAATCAGGCGTCGAGTACACAAGAGGCGTAGATTTGGGATGCCTATGACTAAGAACGCACATCCTCATCCCTCATCCCATTTTTGTCCGTTGAAAAGGTGATAGATTACCGTCGCTACCGCATCACCGAATAAGCAATAAAGAAAAGAGAAAAATATTCACAATCCTATATGCAAGAATCGAAAAAGGAATTTCCAGAATAGTTGCAAAGAGAGAGCAGTATGCACATTGTAACTATGCCCTCAAAAAACATGTTGAGTGCGCGCTCAATACAATAATAATTTTTTTTCATATGCGGAGCTGCGTGACTCAAAGATCCTTGATCCACTTCTGAACTTGGGACGGCATTTTTCCCTACACCGAATTCACCGAAACCATTTACCGATTCCGTTTTTTTTTCGGTTCGGTACAGAAAACTTTAAAAGCAATTAGCATTCCAGATGTCTTCCAAATAAATTATAAAGGAAAGATAACAATAAGCATTTCTTTTGATTCTGACTGATAATATCTATACGATGAATAATAGGTGGATGCGGATACATTTACAAATATCGATGTTTTAGGACCCAGGAATGCAGAATGGGCTGTTTACATGTGGTGTGGATTTCTAGATCATAAATTGGTAATAAATCATTTGTATATATATATCATATGTATCAAAAGATGATGAATCAGTTGGACCACGTTCTATATCCTTGTTTTGCAAAATAAAAAAAGGTACATTTCCACAGGTACGTATCATGTACAACACCCTGTAAGTGATGTGGAGGCAAAACTAGGTTGCCCTGCATGAAGATTCATCAAAAACGGTGAAAACAACCTATTGAATATAATAGCTAGAAAATCGACCTATTATTTCTCGCATTTTGATAGCTCCGTTCAAATAAGTTCCCGTCTTTTATGGAATGATTGAAATTGACAATTCTGTGGAAGTTATCCTAATTCTAAAGCCCAAAGACATGGTATTACATCTAGAATGTACCCTTATTTATAAAACAACCGCTTTTTCACGATTTTATTCAATATTTCAATAGAAGTGACTGATATTTGGAGAGCTTTGAAAGCTTCCATCAAATTGCATTTTAATAAGCTGTCCCCTAATTGGTCGAAGCCCCCGTTAAATTTTAATGGTAGTGAAATCGACCCTAAAAGTGCAATTTGGGTGGCATAGTCTAAGAACTCAAACAAACATGAAGTATACATTACGTTTACGTATATTCTTTTGGGGAACCAGACAAAGCTAAATATACTAAGATCACATGACGCAAAACTCTAGAGGATCTATTAGAAGAAAGGTTTCTCAGTCCCAGCTGTAGTATGCGCACGAGCATCAAGAAGATGAAACGGTTAGAAGGTTTTGGCTTCTAACGGTCGACTGGTGGGTCAATATTGCCCCCCCAAAAACGGTTCCGTCGCTCATCTGTTAGAAGCATTTGTTGGGCGGAACGATGCCAATGTCAAGATATGCCCGCTTGGCTAAGTTACTCCCCCTTCTTACGTTTTCCACCGCGTTACAGTTCGCTTTTCCAGACACGGAAATAAGAAACTAGCTTAAGCGACAGGTAATCAATTTTTATTTTGCATACTGTGTTGGGGTGGCAGTTGTTTGCGGTCGATTGTTTATCTAAAATAATACTTTGCCCACTGCGTTTTAGTTCCCCCCGCGCGCGATGGGGAGTCACATGTTAAGAAGAAAAAACAAGTAAAAACGTTGTGAACCTGTGTTTTTTTACGCATTTATAGAGGATACCTGTGAGATTTTTACTTTTGGAAATCAATTTTGCTTTTATTACAGTTCATTAGAATTTGTGCAAGCATGATCATGTACCAAAACTTACAAGCATTAAGATGATTCGCTATTACTTTTGCTTTTTTTTGCTTTTAACATATGGCTACGAAAATTGATTTTCTGCTGTTTTTGCAGGTTTTTTCTTTTTTACATGTGGCTACGAGGCTTCCCATCAAGGGGGGGGGGGGGTTAGTAAGCTACAACGCTGTAGGCGAAGTATAGGTTTGGTTAAATAATCCGCTTTCTGCCAACCTACCAGATCGGTTCTCTATTATTTCTGCTTGTTTCTTCCTTAGAACGTGTGGGACGAAAGTTACAACTTGATGAGCAATGCCAATTCACCTCAGTATGCATGAAGAAATGGTTGTCTATAGCTAACGGTTGTTTTCTTTCTTATACGATGTGATGTGGGAACGATTCTTAAGCGACGAGCTGAGGCGCTGTGAGCAGCATGAAGAGGGAGGTAAGTCAGTTACCAGGAATGCTTTGGCAATGGCAGGCCCGTCACTATCACCCCCTCCCCCAAAAAATGCTTTTAACAGACGAGCGTCGGGACCGTCCTTTTAAGGGATACATATTGACCTACCAGTCAAGGCCTGGGAGCCGCAACCCGACAACCGTTCCATTTGCTTGATTCCCGTGCACCGAGTATACCTGAGAGTGGAAAGCCTTTCCTAAGAGATGTCTTAGGGTTTGTGTTACTCGGTCTCATATAAATATATTTATTATAAAACAACTGGGCGTCTACCATCTGCCAACCTAGCGCAGCATGCAAAATGAAGTGATTTGATTATCTATCGTTTACGGTTGTTTTTTCCTTATAACTTGTGGGGACGACTCTCATATGAGAGCTTGAACGCGGTGAGCAACGTAAAAAGGGGGTGTAAGTCAGCCAACCGGAAATTCTTTGTCATTGGCAGGACATTTCTGTCATTCTATCACAAATATGCTTCTAGCAGATGTTCGACGGGACTGTCTTTTTTGGGGTCCATGATATTGACCCACCAGTGAGCCTCTGGGAACCTCAACCCGGCAACCACTTCATTTTTTTAATTTCCTGTACCTGGGAGTGGGACAGATCCTCTACGGTTCTGTATCGTGGGCTCTGAGACAGAAAGTCTATTGTCATCTAAAGCAAGTTTGGCAATCTCCCAGAAACTCACAACTTCAACGAACTGAATCAATCAAAAAGGTCTAGAAAACAACAGAAAATGATTTCTTACCCATCAAAGTTGAGTTATCCAGACATACATGAGTTATTATAAATCTCTTGTGAAAATGCGACACTTTATATTTGGGTCAGGATTGTGCCCTAAAGCGATACCAAGAAAAATTATATATATAAATATTTTAATACTGTCTGGAAATAGAATTAATTTAACATAAACTGGGCTTCGCAAGAAGGACTCTCCAAAGTCCTTCCAAGAGACGACCAAGATCGGCACAGATAATATGTAAAAAACCTATAAAACGTCAAAAAGCAATAAAATGTCAACTAGCTAGCTTTAGGGTTCAAATAGTTCATTACACGTTTGCTCGCTATGATCGCTTTGGGCGCCCATCTATGGAAGAATGACTCAACCACACGCATTGTTGGTTGCAGAAAGCAAGTATGTTTTGTGAGGCCGAGTAGTCTGTAGTGTTTATCTCTGAGATGTGAAAGAAAGAAAGTTGGTTGAATTGCAAGGTCGTATTTGGATGATTATGTGTAGATCCTGTGTGAGAAAATTATTACTGAATATCCTTCCAATGAGGTATATCTATTGGCTGTGTCCGACAGGTGATATATAGGTTGTCCTTTCTGTAGGCAGATTATGTTCAAAGTAATAAATTACGATTTTTCCCGTTTTCTTCTGTTTTCAAAAACATTGAAGAGCGCTACGGGAAATCGCCACCGTGCCCGTGTTGTGCAATTGCAATTTCGCAGTGCCTCACATCTAGGCGCTGATTTGTATCTTCTATTGACATCGCAAAATAAATTTTTATAAAATTTAAATTACTGGAAATAAAAAAGAATGTAACAATCTTTTCACTTTCATAAATATTCTTGTCTGTAGCATATTTAGTCACCTGTTCCCTCACCGACCATGGATTTTCTTTTCCTATCTCCTCATTTTTGAAATTCAGCAAATTTGCATATGTAGGTAATTTCCAGAATAAATAAGAAAAAGTGGATGCGCAACTAATTTCTAGCTTTGAATGCCAAGTAAGTGTATTTGAGACAAGAAACCAATAGGATTATCATCAACACGTATTATTAGCACACAAATCGTCACTATGCGCCTATGTACTGCCGTTTTTTTCTAGCTGATGTATACAACTTACAGCTTAGACCTCCAATAATGCCATCTCTGGAGCAGATTTTACATCACGTCAGAGCCAAACATTGGTAACTGAAGCATCATGACGTAACACGTACACGAGTTCACAACTAGTGTCCATCAACTACACAATGTCACAAAAAACCAATATAATGTCAAAAAAATCGGTATAATGTTACTTTTCAAAATACGTAATACCCGTGCGGTAAACCTAAAGAGAAGTTACATGATTTCCCTCAATATGCAGATCAAGGTAGAAAACAAGGTGTCAAAAAAAGGTTTGCAAATATCAACTACAACCCAAAAAGGCTACGTTAGGTATGCAGTGCTTCTCAGAAAGCCTCTCCCAACTCATTTTTAGTATGGCTGAGCACCATCCTGAAAGATCTTTCTGAGCAGAATGGCGGGTTATGTCATGAACCTCCTTATGAGAACTTTATAAGTCTATATGAAATTACTATCGTTTAAAATGTCGGACTGACAGGCTGTCAAAATTGGACAGATTTTGAGAATTTTTTAATGAATGTTACATATTTCATTACCTATTCTGACAGGCTATTTCAAAAAAAATTTGATATCATGCTGTAGTGCTTCGATTATTGGTTAAGTTATAAGCAGCTCAATGCACAAAAACGCTGACACTGACATAAAGCTGTTCTGAAATATAGCGATTCTATGATCTAGGGTTATATAGTAATCATAGAGAGCTTGAAAATCAGGTTGCATACGACCCCTTATTCTGTTTTGCCAAAATGACGTCTAGTCGCCGTATTGAAATTTTCAACAGCATCAGCATCAATTTCATTGGATTACATCCCTCTAGCTTGACCCGTTAACGCACCAAGGAAGGAAGATTTTTTTGAAAAACGTTATATAATTATTGTGAATATTTGTGAAACAACGATATCTTTACTTTTGGAGTTACGATTACGCCTCCCGACGCTCACCTCAGGACGCTAAGAATAATATCCAGCAGTTATTCTTGACTTTCTTTTCCGTAAAAAATGCCTTCTCTCATAGTTTTAGGTTGTATGGTTACCATGAAATGGCCGACGTCCTTTATTAATGGTCTATTTAAATATATTTTACCTTTAACGCCTTTATAGTACCATAAATAGGTCAATTCCAACTCTATAGTATGTACTGTATTCCGTTCCATCAGTATTTATTGACTATTCCTTCGGTGACAGTGGATTTCCACGTAATCATACATCGTAAATGTCCTAGTTACGCGGACAATAATCATCACATTCCATGGTAAATACTGACGGATCAGAGTTGAATCTGATCTTGAGATACTGGCATTAAGCTTTATTAGAAAAGAAATAAGCAATACATTCGGATTTTAACTATTTCAACTTACATATCTTTACTAAAAAAATGTATTACTTCACCAACACCATGTTCTCAAAAAATTATGTTCGAGTGATGACTTTGGATAATACTACATATTTATGCATTCAGCATACGTTGGTGGGTATTCTCAACTTCGTCGACTGAAAAAAGAGGTGGAAAACAACTACCGTGTGAACCGGCAGTGGATGTTATTGTTACGAACGATGGGAATGCGGGGGTGGCAAAATAATAATTCTTCGTTAAAATCCCCGGAAAGTAGCTGGTGGGGAAAAATTAGTTACGGACTGACAGGGCGCAGAGCCCATATTAATTGAAATTTGAAAGGAGATAGATGACGATGCAGACGGCATAGGCCTGCCCTCGCAAGATCTACTTAGATGGTCGCAGAGTTGAAATGTGATATATCTAATTTATTGTTCCATGCAATGGAGCCTGTAAATGAAAAATATTAGGGCTATCGGAAAGTTCTGTCTGTTCCAATATCAAAAATTTTCGGCAGGTAAAGTGTCTATCAGGCACGTAATAAAAAAATAAGAATTGTGACTATTTTATGATAACGTGTCTCCAGATACCGTATGTAATAGCTGATACATAGTTTTCTTTAAAAAGTTTCTGTTTGGAAGTAATTTTCCGTCACGCATGGACGGTACATCCTGTATAGATGCTAGTCTTTCAGATGAAGTATATCGAAAACGATGCGCGTTAGATTTTGGTGAGACTCTGTAATGTATATATGGCTACTGATGAGATCCAACTCCAACAAGAAAGAAATGCTACAGAAGCATGAAGAAATTGATTAAAAGTGCTTAGTGAAAGCGCAGTTTTACAAAGAACATTCAGAAAATGTTTCGAAAAGTGTCAAACGGGTGAATTTAAATTTAAAGATAAATCATCCTGGGAACGATATTATATGACCGCGATGCAAGAACACGCATTTTTTACTCCACACATCTACTGGCAAGGAGGTAACGCTATTACGAAGAATTTCGAAAATGAGAGGGAGTGTTTTGTTTTTGATATTATATGACAACTGTTTCACTCATTTCCGTCGGTCCGTCTGTCTATGTCAGTCTGTCTGACTTTTCGCTAATCCTTCGCCCGTCTATAACTTGAGAAGTACCGGTCGATTTTGAATGAAATTCACAGACGAGGCTACTGACAAAAACACTGTCTACGATTTGAGATTCTGTTTATTGGTGGCGAAGCTAGAGGGCAAAACACGAAAAAAAGAAAATAGGAACCGCCCAGACTTCGTCTTTTGACGTTTCGGGGGCTGCTGAACGTTTATAGGAGTCAAAAATTTGGGGTTGAAGATGGTGGGGGCTAAAGGAGGGACTCATTTTTTGACATATTCCATTCATAATAGATTTACCCCTAAATTTCAGAAATATCTCCGACAGTCGCATGTTGATACGTACGACGTGGTCCGGCCGATGGACATGCATCGTGCGTCATAGTCGTCAGTCGCTTCCGTACTGCTGTTTGCTACGAAAATGGAAGTCGATATCGTTATCCCGATGTGCGCCCGTAGGAATATTTCTCATTGGAGGGGATAGAACGGTCATTCATTGGGAAGAGATAACCTTGTGTAAAGGCATATCAGTCTCCAAAACTTTCTGAAGAACGGGGTAGTAGCATATCTTCTCATGAGAAGCTAAATACTGAAAAGTCCCAGAATTGTTCACACGAGCTTGATTGACTTAATTCGTTAATTTTCCCAATATACATGTTCATATCTAACTTTATGAATTGATAACAACGTTAGGTGTGAAGTATAGAGTCAACCCACTTTAATCAATTTTTTTTTTGACAACGTCAGGTAAGGCTCGATACGACTAAACAAATTATTTATGACCACATTTGGACATTAGGGTTATCGTGAAAGGATTTGAGATAGATGGGTGCCACATGAATTATTATAAGTGAGAGGAGCTTGAATGACGTATTCGTTACATGCACATCTCTGTTTGCACGGAGTAGAATCGAACTATTCTTGGACCGGAAACTAACAGGGAATGAAGTCTGGATCACGTATTAAAATTTTGTTTCTAGAAAAGCATATTGTAGAAGAAAATGTTGACATACTTTGTGGCAAGTGAACGAACGTTTCGATGCCAGTACCCCTTCCATGCTGTTATTCATCGTAGGCTTTCTTCCGACTAGCACCAAGCTCCTTGCATCACATTCTGACATGCTGAACGGACACACAGTTATCGCCATACACCTCTGTCAACAGAAGGTGAACATCCTTTGGCGTGAAAGCGAATTACTGAACAAGTATCTCACTTGATGGCATCAACAATGGGAGTCTCCATATCCGGCGGCTGCTGAGCCAAGAATGTGTGACGCAGAGAAGCGTGGCTGGAGAAATCGAAACTGCTGGACTAATTGTTCGCAATGGTATGGTATTTCACCTTGCCCCATTCCTTGTGGCAGGAGCAGGAGGATTTCTGGATCAACCCTCAAGGTAGGATGCTCTAGGGCAGTGGTCGCCAACCCGTCGATCGCGAGCTAGCGTTAGCTCGCAAAGACAATTCTGGCGACTCACAACATATTTTAAAAAGGTGTAAAAATCATAGAAGCTTCGTTAATTTTGTAAATTCTCATAAAAAATACAAGCAGCGGCAAAACTGCGGTGAACGATCTGTTCGAGAACGATCTCCATCACTTTGAACGGAATAAATACGCAGGGCGCGGGAGTTCCAAACTGAACGCCACAAAGTCCAGCGGTTGGGTTAGAGTTGGCGTGCAATTAAGAACATTATGAGCAGTAGTGAGAAGATGAAGACATACTATTTCAGAATGAGAAGGACAATATTTCTTTACAGAATAAAGATGTATGTTTGTTATGTAATATATCTGTTTCCGTTGCTAAACAAGGGAATATAGCTGAACATTCGCATTTTTAAAAAATCGTTCCCATTACGTTCTGCAACCAGAACGCAAAAGTGGAAATTGTGTACAAGATTAGAGCTCAAGCGTTACAAAAAAGATTATTCAAAACCTTGGCCGATGACATTGACTGTCAATACGGGGAACTACTTCTTCACTCTGATGTCCGACGGTTAAGTAGGGGACGAGTGCTGAAACGTTTTAGTGATATCATATCTGTCATAGTTCCATTTTTCAAACAATGTAATGAACTGTTTCCGGGAACTGGAAAATTCAATCTGGCCTTGGTTTTCCTGTGGACATTACAGAAAAATTAAATGAACTTAATTTGCAGCTTCAGCGGGAGACAAAGAACTAGGCGAAATGATTTTTGATATAAAAGCGTTTATCAAAAAGCTTGAGTTTTGGGGACAAAACTTAATCGATGGCGATACCAGGCATTTTGTTGATCTTTCAAATAAGATATCTCAAAGTTCATTAGAACCATATGACAGTACATATCATGTAGAAATAATCTCTAACTTGGAGGATAACTTTAAAAATCGTTTCAAGGATTTCAACAAAATTGCTATAGTTTGTTCTTTCACCCTTCATGGGAATTGATATCCAACAATTTGTTACTTCTGTCGCTGCTTCAGAAATAGAAGTGATTGCGTTTCTAAATGATTTAGCTTTCAAATCATCAGTCTCAAATACAAAATGTATCTGGCCGTCAGTAAGTAAACATAAATATTCAGTTTAATGTCCTGTTGCCTTGAAAGTGAAAGCGTTATTTGGTTCAACCTAACGTATTTGTGTGAATCTCCTTCTTCAAATACGAAGTTTATTAAAAAAAAATAACATAGATGACCCACAGATGAACATTTGGATAATTCTATTCGAATGGCGATATCAAATTTTACTCCAAACCTTAAAGAAGATGTCAGTGAGTCTGAGTAACAGGCTTCTCATTGAACACGCATTTTGCCTTGCTTTTTTATTTTTAGTTAGCCTTATTAAATCGTAGGCGACATGCCACTGTAGCTAACGAAAAATCTTGTTAATTTTTCAAACACCTACGACTGGTAGGAATGGATGCAGTTATGTAGTAGGTATTACTTATTAGTTTATTTAAGTTTATTAAGATGTATTAGTATTAGTGAAATGCATGTATGTTGCATACAATTGTGTGTAATTTCATTTAAGTTGGCTTAAATTGCTTACGACTAGGTAGCTCACTGTTTATTCAAAAATTATCAAAGTAGCTCAATACACTGAAAAGGCTGGCGTCCACTCCCCTAGGGCTTTACCCGAGTTTCCCCTAACTAGTGGAGGTCAACAAATCGACGAGTAACCATGTTACCGGGATTATCCGAAGTATTAATCATACACTAGAGATGTTATCAAAGGTAAGTGATAATGATATTATAAAATTAATCTTCTACATTTTAGGGTATATCTTTTGGGAATATGCAAAAACACGAAGTATGTGATAACTCTATATAGCATATTAAAAGCGAAAGGGCAGATATTTGGCGTCTTAATGCCAGCAGTTAACATTTTTCATAACTCTGATGTCGTACACTCGCCTAAAACTCGCTTTTACGACACTCCTAAACGCGCTAACTGCCGGCATTTACGATGTCTCCAAGTCACGTTATGTTGATGTTTGTACGTGAGGCTCAGTTACGTTTCTGTAGGCACAAATGGGAAACTTCGGAAGCTACTAGGGATTGTTGACATATGAAAGGTCTAATATAGAAATTTAGAAATGATATGCGGATAAAATGTTATAAAATCATAAAGTAGGATAAATGCAGTTATTATTTTATCTGGTACCGATTCTAATTAGTTAGCTGGAGTTATAAATTACTCTAAACATGGCGTATGAAGGTATGCTACAGGAACGTTTATCCTATTGGCGAACGCATAGGAACGAACAAACGACAAAAGTGTCAGCTGGAACACAGATAAACGAAACATATACTGTCATTGTTTGTCAAAAAGCTTCGGACATTTCAACACGCGGCCAATATCAAGCAGCTGATTTATTTATTACAATACACTCTGCTGTATACGGTGGTCACAAGAAAGCGAACGATACCACTCGGAAACAGGTATTATCCTTAATATCATAAGCACTATGCTTGAGAGCGGGTTTAATTGGAACGCGATACAGCACATGTGTAAAGTAATACCACCAAACATACGCAGGCGATAGACATATCAAACAATACTGGATAAGTTTAGAGTGAAGAGTGTTTTTCCTGCACATCCTACCACCACACATCAACCATCGCATAACATCCATAAACAACATCATACACAATTAACTTGCAGAAGATGGACTACAATCTCCTTTACAAAGGTTGGGTGAGAAAATACTTTCGCTTGAAAACTCTTCTTGTCATAAACAATTGAAAAACTTCACTCATCCCTTGATCTTTTGAAAGCTGAAATCATTTCACTCACGTTCCTCTTAATTTTTAATAATTTTCAATCGAGACAATTAAGACATTATAAAACAGTGTTCCATTCTACAAAAAATTCGAATATACGCAAGTTTGACAGGTTACTAAGTGACACAATGAAAATTTTGCTTACCACTCAGCCAAACTGGGTAAAGATCCTCAGTAATGTCAGCATTCCAGATGACATCACAAGTTTTCTGTCGTTGGGTCCAAAATTTAGCGTTGAACCGTTTGTCAACAGTGACATTGCAATCAGACATATTCTGGCTGATGTCGATTCTATATCTTCTTCCATTAGTGATGACACAGAAAGGAACATTGCGATAACTCACTCCACCAATATCATCACAAATTACTTTCACAACGGTAGCATCAACAAAAAACACTCTTTCTACCACAACCTGTTAAATAAAACAAGGAAATTTATTAACGATCATCCCGAGTTAATTGTTACAAAATCAGACAAAGGCAATGTTACCGTAATTATGTTAAGACAACAATATTTTGACCTATTTAATAATTTGATTGATAATGATCCCTCTTACAAGGATATCGATAAAGACCCTACATCTAAAGTAGAGAAAGGTTGCAATGACATTGTGAACAAGCTAGTCAGCACTGGTCAAATGAACCAGGACCAAAAGAAGTCCTTAATCACTTATAATTCTGCCTCTCCCAAATTTTATGCTCTTCCCAAAATACACAAACCTGTACCGTCAGTAAGACCGATTGTGGCTTCTGTTGAATCAGCCACACTAGCTTTATCTTCATTAATTGCGGATACTCTAACGTCAGCTCACATCAAAGGAGATTACTTTATAAAGGACTCTTTTGATGCTTGTCAACAAATTAATAGGTTTCAAATACATCATGTGATTGCGAGTCTAGATGCAGTTTCACTGTTCAGCAATGTGTATTTAGAAGCTTGCATCATATCCATCAAAAAACATTGGGATCACATTTGCCAACACAGCAACCTAACTCTGGGTTCTTTCATCAATATCGTAGAGTACCTTTTCCAGAACAATTATTTTACTTTTAATAACAAAGAGTTTTCACAAACACATGGTTGCCTCATGGGGTCTGTATTGTCTCCAATGTTGACAGAATATGTAATGGATGACCTGCTTGATGTTGTTATTCAAGTATTGCCATACAATCTAATTTTCATAAAAAAGTAGGTGGACGATATTATCGTTTGTCTTCCTTATGATAGTGTGGATGATATTGTTGAAGTTTTTAACAGTTATGATCCCTACATCCAGTTCACGATCGAAAAAGAAGATGACAATCAATCTGTTCCCTTTTTGGATTCAAGATTGATTCGCACCAATGACAATATATTATTGGTAGACTGGTACAGGAAACCAATTTCTTCCGGAAGGTTTCTGAACTTCAGGTCTTACCACGAACTTAAAATAAAAATAAACCTGGTGAAACAAATGAAGAACAGGGTTATACAAATCTCTGACAGTACTTTCCATCTTTCCAATTTAAGGAAGCTTTCAGTCAGTATTTATCAACAATGGCTATCAGAAGTATTTGGTTAACAGAATCTCGTTGCCAATGACGAATAACAATAGTGAAAACGACAACACTGTTCAGACCAACCAGACACCCATGAATTCTTCAACCAATGAGAATAATAGCACTACAGTGGTTGCTTCTATTGCCAGAGTTAATTATGTTGTCTTGCCATACATCAAAGAACAAACACCAAAATTGATCAGGCTGTATAATTCCTTCAATTGTCGTTTTGCTTGTAAATCAGTGCTCACAGTCAACTGTTTGTTGTCCAAAGTGAAGGATAAGGTTCAGTTGCTTGATTCAACCGATACTGTCTATCGCATTAATTGCAACAACTGTACTTTAGTTTATATAGGCCAAACTTCTAGGTACCTGAAAGGCAGGATAACTTTACACAAAAGTGACGCCAGACTACATCCAGAGAGATGTGCTTTGGCATCTCATATTAACAACACAGGTCACTCTATGAATTATGGCAGTATTGAGGTTCTAGATTATCTAGATTCTAGATAAAGAAAAAAGACTCTCAAAACGTTTATTTTTAGAAATGTCCCACATTTTCATGACAGATCATTGCATGAATAAAAAGGCTGATGTTAAGCAGCTCAGTGTTATTTATTCTTACCTGAATTGCGAAGAGCTAGGACGGCTACATATCCAAATCGAACCAACATCGTCACAAAATTAGAATACATTTTCTCACTCACAATCTTTAATATACACTCACGTAACCCATCTTTTCAAAGTTGTATCACTATCTCACATTCGTACACTCATATGAACTACACATTTTTTCCAAAACAGATTAATTCAGCATTTTAGCAATTTGGGTGGAGCTTTACCGAGCGTCCCTCGTATACTTCATACCCAAATTGGTCAATGAGGTTTACAGTTCCACGGTCCGTCGCGTCAATCACTTGTCATCTGTCGACGCATTATCTTTCCGTGCCGTCCCCCTCTCCACGTGTAGCGTAAGTAGGAGGTTAGAGACTGCATTCCGATTGTTTCACTAAAATGTCTTCTCACGTGTAATAATTTTTAATATCTTCGGATGTATTGATATTCTTAACATGTAGCGAAGGTATATGTCGTTATCAATAATCCCAATGTCTCCGTCCCTTCGTTTGTATACTTATTACGAGTTCTATCTTCTCTACGTTCGTTTTGAAACACCTTGTGGCTGCAACCTCAACGACGAGTAAGTTGTTTGACAATTTCAATCTGTCCTATTTTCTCTGCTAGCATCACAATTGTGTTTTCAGAATCCTGATGAAGGCTCCATAGAGAATGCCGAAAGCTTGATTTTATCGTCAAAAGAGTCAACTTAAGCATAAAATTTGCCAATTTCCCAATTAAAGTTTGTATTTTGTGCCCAACTGGTCGTTGGCTTTGGCAATGACTGCTGCTCATATATATATATATATATAAAACTTGAGACGTAGTCATTGTCGTCTAGACCACTTATGTGAAAAATGAAGCTTCCGCCTCTAGTTGAGTACGACAAAGTTCAAGCAATAAGGATACTGTATTAGCCCCTAGCTTTCAATGGACTATACCATCATCATCAGGAGCTGCAATAACATTGAGAAGAAGTAGCAGCTATTGTGCAAAATGATTTTAAATTACTAACAATGGTATTTGAGATTGTTGCTGAATGTTATTAAAGGTTAAGTTGAGGTAAACATTTAGTAACCTGGTTAAAATTAGTATAAAATACACACAGCTGTATGTAATTTGAAAACAAGGCAGAGTTGGGGTTCGGTCAATATATCATCATCCGCGAACTACTAATATAGAGGTTTTTAATTCGGCTATATATATATATATATATATATATATATATATATAGGTGATAAATAAAGCTTTTAGTTGGGTACTTCGACAAAATTCAAGCATTAAGGACTCTCTATACTTCATTACTCTCTAGCTTTCAATGGACTATGCCATCAATCATGAGGAGCTGCAATAGCGTTGGGGGGAAATAGCAACTATTGTGCAAAATGATTTTAAATTACTTACAATAGTATGAGAGGTTGTTGCTGAATGTTATTAAAGGTTAAGTTGAGGGAAACATTTAGTAACCTGACATACAGCTGTGTGTATTTTATACTAATTTTAACCAGGTCTTGTTTTCAAATTTGTTGATCGCGGCTGTAGATTTGCTTCAACAAACGATTTCAAATTAGGTTTGCCGTGTAAATGAAGTAGATCTGTAAGTACTACGAATTATTTCACACACGCTGAACCGGATCTACATAATTTTAGTTTCAGTGACCGTAAGCAAGTATACAATACTGCTTCGTGCTGATTAGCAATCGTTAGTACGGTAAAGGTCTTGTCTTGGAAAAAATAATAAACTCAGTAAGTATTGCGCAAACAGGTGATAATGTACGTTATCTGAGAGTGCCGATTTCAAAGCGTACGATGGGAACTGACTGGTCATCAGCAGTTTTCTGATTCCTGCTTATTTGCTTCCTACCGTCACCGTAGCAAGGTACAGTCACAGGTCGTGTAGCCGTTTCACCGACCATAGAGGACGTCGGAGTAATATCATTGGCTGCTAAGCCAGGAAAGCTACCTCTAACCATGTATTGACCACGAAAGTAGCTCAAAGGAAGATTTTTTCTGTGATTTTTTGTAGCTAGCCCAATGGACGTATTGATGAATTGTTGGGAATATATCATTTTTCAATTTATTTCTTTCATGCAAGTTACGACTTTATCGCAAATTCTTTATTTGGTCGAATTTGTGCCTCGGTCGCAAACTTCCGGGCCATATGAAAAATATTTTCTTGATGCTAAAGCATTCCATCTGTGATGTATTTCTTGATTTAATATAAGAATTATGGGTCCATCGTACACAAATCGTGTATCTCTTCTTCAAGATTGTGAGACATTTTTTAAAACATCAACCATACTAATTACATCCATCACTTCAAAAACGCCTTCACACTGGTCGAATGGGGTCTAATACATATAATTAAATTGGAGCTTGCGCACTGAGGAAACATCTAGCTTGAATCCTCTTCGCATTGTTCCATGGATTCAAGCTTGTCGATTCATTGATTACATATTCAGACGTTTTAACTTTGATACTTATGATAGACTATTCAAAACAGAATTATGGCAACACTAACATTATAACCCTTAAACATGTTTGGTATCTGGGTAGCCAGACCTGACGCAGAGGCGTAAGCGAGCTGAGGTCTGGCGATGACCTTGATCAGCCGTAGCTTGGTCGCTAGCGGCATCTGGCTGTGTCTACCCAGTAATGGGTAGAGTTGAGCCACGGCTGCTCTGGTTTTTGCGATGACAGCTTCTATGTGGGCTTTCCAGGTGAGGGACTTGTCAAATACGATCCCCAGATATTTGACTTTGTCGCTCCACTGGATATCTTCGTCGAAGATGGATGCTTCGAGAGGTCTTGCAATCCTTCTTCGTTGAATGAAGATTGCCTGCGTCTTCTGGACGTTGATGCGGATTTTCCATTTCACGCACCAGTCCTGGATGTGGTCCAGTTCATCCTGTAGTCTCCTACGGATGATCTCGGGTCGTCTATGCTTGGCGGCTATAGCAGTGTCGTCTGCATATAGGGCCAGCATTGTGTCAGCTGTCTTCGGCACATCGTGAGTATAGATGTTGTAGAGCAGGGGGGCTAAGGCTGACCCCCGGGGCACGCCTGCTTCCAGCTGTCATCTTGTTGAATGGAATGTACCAATCTTCACCGTGAACCATCTTTGTGTTAGATAGCTCTGGATCAGTTGGCACATGTTTGCATCGATTCCGGCGGCTTCCATTTTGGCGATGAGTCCATCGTGCCAAACTCGATCGAAGGCTCGTTCCACGTCCAGCAGGACGAGACCGGTTGCCTCCTGGAGATTGAAGCCGCTGGTGATGTTGTCCGTCAGTCGTAGCGCTTGGAGTTCCGTGTTGTGGGAGGATCTGAAGCCGAATTGCTCTGGGGGGAGAAGTTGCAGTTCTTCTGCCTGCTTCTCTAGTCGAACGGCGATAGCCTTTTCGACTACTTTGCCCATCGACGAAACCAGGCTGATGGGCCGGTAGTTCTGGGGAAACTTCCGGTCCTTGCCTGGCTTGGTGAGCATTATAACCTGGGCTTCCCGCCACCGCCGTGGGAAGTGGTTAAGTCTCAGAGTGGCATTGGCGATGTTGGTGAGCGCAGCAATGCCTTTGGTGGGAAGGTTCTTCAGCATCCTATTGTTGATGCCGTCCCTTCCCGGCGCCTTTCTGATCTTCAACCTGCGGATGATCAGACGGATTTCCTCTGGACTGGAGGGGTGATCCGTCTCCTGGCCAGGTGGTCGACTCCTCATGATTTCGGCTGCGACTTCCACGGCCTCCTCGTGGTTGTCGTCCTCGTCTTCGTGGTAATTGAGTCTGCATTCGGATTCTAGCGAATCGGCGAATGCTTCGGCTTTTTCTTCACTGGAGTAGGCCAAGCCGCGTTGGCCGTGAAGAGTGGGGATCGTGGTGCGCTGACGACGGAGTTTTCGCTGCATAGTCCAGGCCGTACCATCTTGGGTCTCTAGTTCTGCACAGGCTGCATTCCATCTGCTGTTTTGGAGTTCCGTGAGTGCGTTCTTCAGAGCTAGCGATGCTCTGTTTCGCGCAACTCTCGACTTCTCTGTCAACAGTTGGAGATGTTCTCGCTTGAGTACTCTGTTCTCCCTGATCAGGTGCCTAATATGGTGCGGTGCTGGACCATTTAGGTGTCTAGGAACTGCCGTAGTCTCGGAGCGGGTGCTGTCCTCATGCGCTCGCAGGACAGCATTCTCCAGCTCCTCTACTGCGTTGTCCAGTTCCTCCGCTGATCGGATGGTTGGAATTTGACTGATGTTCCTTTGGACGTTGGATTTGTACAGGTTCCAGTTCGTCCGTTTGGTGCTCAAGCTATCTCGAGTTCTAGACCCTGTGCCAAGTGTTAGTAGAATCGGATTGTGGTCCGACGATCCTTCCACCAGGGTCCCTATCTCGAACTCCTCTCTGATGTTGCGGAGGATGGCTATGTCCAGTACCGCAGGTCGCCCAAGGCCGAATGGAATGTAGGTTGGTTGCTCCGGACCGACGATGACCCCCGCCAGGGCATCGACGTGTTCCTGGAGCTGCCTTGCATTCCTGTCTTCGACGTTGTTGTTCCATGCCGGAGACTTGCAGTTTAGATCTCCGATGACTATGCGTGCTCCTGGGCCTCTCAGGAGGTCAGCGATGTCATCTTCGTCTAGGGCCTCCCCTGGTGGCACATATAGGGAGGTGATTCTGTAGGGACGGTGGTTGTGATGGACCTGGACCGTGATTCCGTCCCCATTTATGTCTGCGGCATCGTCGAGGACATGACTCGTCAGGGTACGTTTGACGAGTAATGCGACTCCTCCACCTCTGCCCCTTCTGTCGTAGCGGTACGTCTCGTACCGCGGGAACGTCAGACTATGGGCAGCATCCAATTTCGTTTCTTGGATAGCCATCACCTCTGGTTGGTACTGGTCTAGTATCTCCTGGATTTCTGGTTTCCGTGCCCTGAATCCGTTGATGTTCCAGGAGATAATGCGTAGAGATTCTACGTTTTGCCCTGTAGTTATTTCTGGTCTACTGCTTGTCTTGCATCTTGGCCTCGAGTGCATCCAGGCGGGTTATGATGGCTTGCATCATTGCCAGCAGTCTGTCATCGCCGTGTTGCTTCTGCGCAGTAGTTCCAGTAGCAGTGACGGCTGCTGGGACAGAAGTGGACATAGGTTTCTTCGCTTTTTGAGCGTAAGAGGTCCTATTTGTGGTCGGGACTGCTTTGGGGGCAGAAGCTGCTTTCCTCGGGGCCTTACTACATTTCTTGTAGTTGGCGGGGTGGCCTTCTCCACAAAGGCAACACTTGGCGTTTCGTTGCCCTGTTGGCGGCGCTGGCAGACTGCAGCTGGTGCTGCTGTGGTCCTCTCCACACTTAACGCACCGTTCAGCGAGACGGCAGTTCCGCTGTGTGTGCCCGTACCGCTGGCAGCGGTAACATTGGCTGGGCTCGGAAGACTTTTTCTTCCTCTCGAAGCTGACCGTGAGCATGGCCAGCCTCTGGATCTCTACAAGCTTTTCCGGCATCTTCGTCTTGACGAGGAAGAGCGGAAGTGGCTTCGTGGTGGTCCTCGAGGTCATCTGCTGAACCTCGGCGTCTGCGATGCCTTGGCTCACTAGATCCTCTTTGATGTCATTGACTGACATCTCCCTGGGTAGCCTACGAATGACCCTCTGGTCCATCCTGTCCTCCTTCAGTTGATAGGTGAAGAAGGGCCGCTTGATGGATTCCAGCAGTGCGACTAGCTGACGGTAGTCAGCTGGTGTATTTGTGAACACCTTCACACTGTTACCCGCCGTCCTCGCCTTGGAGAATTGGATCCCCTTGCTGTTCATCATCCTGCTTAAGGATGACCAATCAGCGGTGCCCTCGATATTGATTGGCGGAACTCCTGTTCCTGCCATGGGGGCCTCGGTGGTCCTGGTTGCTCTAGGACCTCTCTTCTTGGTGGCAGCTGGCATCTTTGGCTGCCTGGATAGTTCTTCTTCGGAGGAGGAGGAGGAAACTCTCACTCGTTTTCTCCTCCTGGTGACGACACTGAAGTCTGAGTCATCGGTCCTCTTCTCGGCTTCTTGTTCTTCGATATCTTGGGCATCCATGTCCCTGTTCTCCGTAGGCTGCTGGTCCTCGTCTCCCTGGTCCTCACCTTCTTCTTCTTCCTCCGTCTTCTTCGCCTTCCTCTTCGCTTTGAGGAGCTTCCTTTTCACTTCATCTATCTCATTCCTCGCCTGCTCGAATGCTTCTTGCAGATTTTTCATCTGCTCAGCAAGCATTGCGAAGTTATCCTCCTTCTGCTTCAGCTGGCTCGCCAGTTTTTCTATTCTCGCCATCGTGGATGGCGATCGTACCGTGATGAAAATCACAATAGGATCGCGCTGTAAGTCCGGGTGGGTCGTAGTCGCACAAGTGTATACTCGCGACGGCTGCTAGCTCGGAGACGGGAATCTGACAGACTAACAGACCGACGAGACTTTTAACTAAGAGCAAAGGTCCACTGGACCGCTTTGACGAACAATGACGAATAGTACTAACATTATAAATCATTTAGCCTCATGTTGTTGAATGCTTGAAAGCTATTACACCAAACAAATTTTGAGCATAATTGAAACCACGAAATGTATACGCGTGCTGTTTGTAATGCTGTTTTTATAAATAAAATTTATATTTTAAGAATTAAATTGTGGGAAATATGTAACAGACTAGTCGCATATATGCACATATTTAACAAAAGTAAATAAATACATGTAACAAATGGTTACGCTTAGGGACACATAAAAAAGTGTTTTATATTCAATAAATTCCGTACTACCCAAATACTGTTTCATCTATAGAGGATCCTGTATGCGATTTGAAAATGTAAATTACAGTTTATACAAGGCGATTCGTAACAAGTTAGCCAAAAAAACAATCTAAACAATACCAATGTTGAGCCAAATTCCGCTCAGTAAAATATCGCTTGTTTCATAGGAAGAAAAGTGTGACCCTCAAAGTCGTTACTTCTACATAACTGGATCTGTTTTGTGATATCAACATTGAAACCTGAAATCAGGGATCTCTGAGGTTGAGAAATACGATTTAATTTTAAACATAGTAATGGTTGGTCACGGCAATGGTAAAGGAGTGGTAATCTTGTTCTGACATGCTTCTATAGAACTGTTGCAGGTCGCAATAAGACTGCAGGAATTACTTTCATACATTTGATTTCCGCACACCCACATTTACAATCAACTTCTACGCGCGGACGTTTGTAGCTCACTGATCTAGTTTTGGTTCTAACAGCTTTGACTATTTTTTTCGTTAACGTATGAGTCTTCCACATCCATGGATGTTACTGTCAGTATATTGATATTCTATATAAAACTTTTCAATGTTTTACAGCTGTCGACAGTTTGTATTGAAATTTTAGAGTATTTTTGAATAATGCGTCAAGAAGACAGTCTACCACCACCCAATTAATGCGTATATACAAGAGCGAGTAGCAGCTGCGTACTAGCCAATCTGCTTACTTAATTCGTAACTGATAAAAGCCTATTTGTTTTAATATGTTTTACTACGGTAGTCATGCAATATGCAGGGTGTCTGCGAAAGGTTGGTAAATCTCAAAACTGGGGATACTACAGACAAAATATGCGAATTGACCTAAGCAGTCCAAAAGTTGATAGTTTGTGAGATACATGACCATTCTTACACAAATTGAACACAACTACAACAGTCCTTCTCTGTCGCCTTCGAGTTTGTAAAAAAATCACAGGACTCCACATGACCGTACCCGCAGAGGGACCAGTAACGGCCACATTCAGTCACATTTTATCACCAAACCACCACATAGTAGTCGTTTTGTATTTTAACAGCGGCGATGGAGTAACTTTTTCAGTGAGGAAGCGAAAGGCGTGTGGGTGAAATATTTACAATCTATAAAATGCAGAATGGCGGAAGGTGTGTTGAAGAAGTAGCGCTGGATATGACGTTTGCCCTCGGTGATCTTTTTATGATGTATAGCTAAAGTTCAATTATGGTTATCTTTTTCGTTCTCTATAGAATGTGTTTTCGCATGTAGTCAACGCCAAACAAAGTGGCGTGCACGTCATTACGATAAAAATTCCCCGACCTAATGCCTAGGTTTCTATCACAAACAATTGCTCTATTGCAGTTTCATATTAATGTGATATATAAATTGTAAAATGGTCATTACTCTCTTATTATGGTTAATAGTCATATAAACATTGTTATTAAAATATCACATAAGTTGCTTTCTGATAAATTTAGAGTCATTATGCGAAATAAAATGTTTTGCAAACGCTCCAATCACTTATCGACATGTAAACGCACTAAACCGATTTCGCAGCGTTGACACATTGTCACCTTGAAACTTATTTAAACTGGGAACTGACATTTGTATTAATTTTGACACTGAATCAATTTGTGGCATTTCAAATCTTTATAAATCCTTTGGCCCCGCATACTGTAAATCAACAACTGTTTGTTTCAAAACAAAATTATTCATTTTACGAGTAGATAAAGGCAATTTTGGTATATAAAGATGCCCAAACAGTTAAATAGTCGGTATAAGGAACTCGTGGCCTCGTTAATGCACTACTTTGAGCAAGAAAGGAACAACAACGGGCCTTTGTTGCCTTTAAATGCTGTTCAAGAGGTAGGTTACTAATAATTATATGTAATGTATATTAATAATAGTGAAATTTTATTTCATTTTTTGTAGCGTGTTGCTGCAGCTTTAAAAATTAGTTTAAGGACAGTTAGTCGTATTTCCGAGGGTGTGAAAAGTGATGCAAATTTAGAATCGCCCAAGAAAAAGCGGAGTTATATTAAACGTGTAACCAACACAGCGACATTGGATACAAGTGCCATTCGAGAAGTGATCTATAATATGTATCACAAAAGTAAGATCTTATTATAATAACTTATCAGAAATTTGCATCAATTTGTTAACTAAATTATAATGTCATATTACACATGGTTTCAGAAGAACAAGTTACAATACAAACTTTATTGTCTCGATTAAGAGATAGGGCATTATTTGATGGTAGTGCCACGTCTTTAAGGCGGTTGCTTAGAGATCTTGGATTTAAGTGGCTTAAGGACAATCCGCGACGAGGGCTCATGGAACTACCAAGTATAGCTTTGAAAAGGGTGGAATTTCTAAGGCAATACAATCAAGCCAAGGTTGAGGCCTTATACCAGTTTGTCTTCCTCGATGAAACTTGGATATTTCAAAATGGGACCATAGGTCGCTCTTGGCAAAATGGAAACCAAAAAAGCGTGAAAGCTATTAAAACAGATGGTAAAAGGTATGTACTTTTACACAATTTGCACTATAAAATTTAAAACTAATATATTTTAGATACATTATATTACATGGTGGAAATGAAAATGGGTTGATTGAGGGTAGTGAAGCGATATTTTCTTCGAAAACAAAATTGAGCGATTACCATGGAGAGATGAACCAGGACAATTGTTTGAAATGGTTTCAACATCAGTTATTAGAAAAATTGGAGAGTCCATCTATGATTATACTGGATAACGCCCCTTATCACAGCATGATATTGAACAAAGGGCCCAACAATGCATGGACAAAAAAAAATATCCAAGACTGGTTGACAAATCAAAACATACCATTTTTAAACACAATGTTTAAAACAGAGCTATTGAGTATTGTTGCTCGGTACATAATGCTTCTTAATTATATATATTTTGGTCGACAGTTTATATTTCTTTTGTTTATTCCTATTCTTAAAATAACTGCTTTTTTAGAAACAGACCAACCTAAAATATACGTGATTGATGAATTGGCGGAACAACATGGGCACAAAGTTCTTCGTCTGCCTCCTTACCATTGTATATTTAACCCTATTGAGTTAATTTGGGGCATAGCAAAAGGTTACTATAACAGACATATTGGTAGAGATGGTAACAGTGAAAAAGACTGTTTGGATATGTGGAACGAGGCTCTACAAACGGTTACCCCAGACATGTGGAAAAATAGTGTTCGACATACTGAGCAAGAAATTTTTAAATGGTATGAAAGAGAACGAATTTTTGATCGACCAGACATCGAACCTTTAATAATCAACTTTGAGAGTGATGAAGATTCAGATTCAGACAGCGCTGAAGAAAGAAACTCCGACTAACTTTATTGTACAGAAAAAGCTTACACCAGTAGCTTACCTAATTTTAGAATGCATTTTTCTGTATGAATTCTGTAAAATAAATACCATGCATAAAATTTGGAGGACCCCATTTGGATTTTTATTCAGTACCTTTAAGCTATCAATTAAATATGGTAGTTTCATAGTGTCATCTGATCAATAATTGTCATACTTAATGATTATGCAAGTACAGATCTATAATTTTATTGTACTATTATTTTTGTTCTCATTTGAGGTTAATATTGCTTATAAACCTAGATATGTAAATATTAAATTTTATTATTTTACAAAAAGTTTGGCAACAATGTAAATTTTTCAACACACCCACCTTGATGACGTGCACGCCACTTTGTTTGGCGTTGACTATAGATTGCGTCCTTACGTGTCGTTTCATCTTTTTTGTATTTAAGCTGTTAGTATAACAGGTTGCAAAGGGAAACATTTGCTTGATGACTCCAGCTGATGAACAGATTCAACCTGTTAGTTGCCCTCCTATCCCTCGATTTGTCAAATCATACAAATCAGACAACATCACTGATCAAGGTATCCACACTTGAGCTGCTTTCCAGCGATTTTTGGTTTGAGAGTGATACGCTCCGGGGCGTGGGTATCATGTAAAAAACCTATAAAACGTCACGAAAAAAGCTATAAGCACTGGGATCCTTGTGAACGTCCATCTAAAGAAGAATCACTCAACTAAACTACACGCATTATTGGTAGCATATGTTTTGTTAAGTCAAATGGTCCTTGTCTGTAGTTTTTATCTCTGAAAAGAAAGTTGGCTGAATAGGAAGATCGCATCTGGATGATTATGTGTATTGGTCTGCATGTGTATAAAGTCAGTGATATTTGCTGTGTGAGAAAATCATTACTCAATATGCTGCCAATCAAGTATATACTACTATTGGCTGTGCCCGACGGGTTATTTTTATCTTGTGCTTTCTGAAGAGAGGTTATGTTCAAAGTTATAAATTACAAAAAACTGAGGAGAACTACAGGAAATCATCACCGCGCCCGCGTTGTGTGTAATTACTGATGGATGTATGTATATGGTTTGTAATTCGACAGTGTACTGTGAATATAATTATAACTTGTCGCTTTAAGAATAAGAAAAGAGATAAGAAAAAGTGGATGCGCTACTAATTTCGGGTTGTCAACCTCAATTAAGTGTATTTGAGACAAGAACCCAATGTAATTACGTAGTCATGCCATAAGTTCTGTCCCTCGTTTTCAAACAAGTGTAGACCTGTTAATACTTGTCCGATTGTTTACATTGTGGTGTCAGTTGATTAAGCGCTTTTCGGGTAATTACATATACCTCAGTTTGTATTGATCTCTCGAAGCATAACGATGGAGTGGGGCAAGGCAGAGAACCGTATTGCAGTGATAGCTTTACATAAGTGTAATCACAGTGCTAGTCAGATTTTTGAACTCTTACGCGGCCTTCAAATATCGCGTAAATTTGTGTCTAGGACCATTCAGCGGTACAATGAGACGTCCTCTGTTGATGACAGGCCAAGAAGCGGAAGACCTCGTCAAGTAAGGACTCCAGCAGCCATCAAAGCCGTAAAAGCCAGGATTCAAAGGAATCCACTCCGGAAGCAGAAGATCCTATCCAGGGAAATGAAGATTCCTGTCCGGACGATGTCGCGCATCATTAAACAAGACCTAGGGCTAGGGGCTTACCGGAGACGTACGGGCCAGCGACTTACGGCCACCTTGCGACACATCAGGGCGACAAGATCCAAGAAGCTCTTGGAGAGGTACGCAGCTGGGGGATTCCGAAAGATTTTGTTCACGGATGAGAAAATCTTCACCATAGAAGAAAAATTCAACCGACAAAATGACAAAGTGTATGCAAGGAGTTCACAGGAAGCTTCGGAGATCATTCCGAGAGTTGAGAGAGGCCACCACCCTGCGTCAGTCATGGTTTGGTGGGGGGTGTCCTACGAAGGGGTCACTCAGCTCCATTTCTGTAAACAGGGCGTGAAAACAAAAGCGGCAAACTATCAGAGCGACATACTGGATCCTATCGTCAAGCCTTTAAGTGGTACATTGTTTGCCAACCAACACTGGGTCTACCAGCAGGATTCCGCCCCCGCTCACAAGGCTAAGAGTACGCAGCGCTGGCTGGAAAGCAATGTGCCAGAGTTCATTGCTGCGGAAGATTGGCCCTCAGGGAGTCCGGACCTCAATACTTTAGACTACAAGTTGTGGGACCTGCTAGAGCAGTTGGCCTGCTCCAAAGCCCACCGTAATATCGAGTCCCTGAAAGCGGATTTGATCCGATCAGCGGCAGCTATTCCTTTGGAAGCTGTGCGTGCAGTGATAGATGAGTGGCCCGCGAGATTGAAGCAGTGTGTGAAGGCCAAGGGGGGACATTTTTAATAAAACTGTTTGATTATGAATTCTAAAAATGTTGTCGAATAAATAATATCTTTCATAGAAATATATCTTATCTTGTTTCATTTTTATCATGAGATTATCATGGGACAGAACTTATGGCACGACTACGTATCATCAAGACATACAAGTTACAGCTTAGACCTCCAGTAATGCCATCTCAGAAGCAGATTTTACATCACATCAGACCCAAAGGTTTTTTTTTTTTTGCGTTAGGACTAGGAGTCCATGCAGCCAGTCACTAGGTTTCTTATACATATATATTTCTAACACATTGACGCCACAACATCCATGGCTTCGGAATGTGATTTCCGAAGGCGAGATTCGAACTCGCGGCCCGGCCGGCCGGCTGATCAGTAGCACGACACTCTGACCCACCTGGCCAACCGAGGTCCAGACCCAAAGGTTGATAACAAGCCTCATGACATTTAGACAAGACGTACAACTAAGTGCTAAGTTAACAACTTGTAGAAAAAACTACATAATGTCAAAAAAAACAGCATAATGTCAAAAGAAATCGCCATAATGTCACTTTTCAAGATACGTGATACCCATGCCCAAATGCTCCGGAAACAATGCATGAGAACACAACGAGCAGTGGAATGCGCCTACCATACGCGCAAGCTTCACCACAGTTTTACCAGTGCAGGTAAGACTGTGGTGGCTCCCACACAGCACAGTTACAGGTAGGTACGCGCAAGCCACATTCTTGTCAAAATCGTCGTCTTGGAAACAGTGTTTCCCAATGAAGAACTATTTCTCCTGTTGTTATACGAGTATTTTAAGGTTTTATTAATGAAGAAGGAACTGCCAAATTCTAAACGTAAATGATCGAAGTGGATGAAGAAAGGACTGTTGAATTGAAAAATTAATTCACATATAAATCTACTGAAGGATTTGAAAGATGATTCAATCGACTGGCGAAATTATTTACGGATGGATGAAAATGCGTACACCGACTTATTATGCGTGATTACCTCTCTCATTCAACGTGAAAATACGGTTATGCGTGAGAGTATATCACCTCACGAAAGGCTGACCCCTACTTTAAGGTTCCTGGATACTGCATTCTTTTTATTTCTGTCGGTATAATTCTTGCACTTAATTTTCCAGCGCGCTGGTAAGGATTTGGTTAAATTTATCGATTACGTCGTTAACTCGCGATTATATGAGCGCAAATCTACCATTTTGTGACCACACGAACGCGTACCTGCCAAACGACAACTAGCCTCGACTGTGGCTTGAACCTTGAACGGCTTGAACAGTGAACATCCAAGATGTCAAACAAATCAAAACTCGCGCAAGTGACGCTGCGAGGTTTGCGCAAGCCAACGGAAGGCCAACCACAAGCACAGTGTGTACAAACCGGCCAGCGCAGGTAAAACTGTGAGCAGTAGTGGGTTACTCCGAGTTACTCAGAGTAACTCAACAGGCTCACTGGGAAGCAGCTCAGGCAACACCAAGTCCGTCATGCAATGAGGTGCCTCAAATGTGTGATACTCGATACAGCATACTATAAAGATGCAGTTGTTATCTTGGAGGATATGACCTTCTCTGGAAATTAGCGAGCACTTATCATTTACCAATTTATGGGAAAACAGGTGCTTATTGCTTTTGAACTATACTTTCCTTACAGCTTCAAATGAGTGTACATCTCAAAGGTGTTATTATCTGATGGAATTCAGCAGAACAACCTTTGTTGTATTTGGTACAAAGCCCCATATCGAAAGTTAATCGTTTCCGTAAGGAGCCTGTCATGACAGGTGCTGTTCCCGACAATCGAGTGATTTTGGTGGCATTTCATTACTGATAAGATGCTTAGTTTATAGGCCACCAATAATTATTGTGGTGACGTAATCATTCAGCAACAGCATGGATTTTTTCCTTAAAGGTGAATACCATTCCTTTAGTGACTTCGTTTCCAATGCTTTGGACAGAAATTCGATGCTATTTATACCGACTTCAACAAGGTTTTTGATCGAGTTTGTAGCTCTCTTGTAAAGTGGGTTTCATCCTATTTGCATGATAGAAAATTCTTCGTGTGTATAAACGGGTATAAATCCAGAGTCGTTACTAGTTTCATCTTTACACAGATGACTCAAGGATGTACAGTATAATTGAAAGCCGTCAACGCTACGTCAAAAAAAAATCTGATATAAACACACTCAACGATTATTGTCAGAGAAATGACCTGCCAATTAACATTAAAAAATGCTTTTCAATAAAATTCACAAAAAAAGAGAAACCTGTTCCTGTATGAGTATCATAAATATTAATTCTGTGACCAATATTCGGGACCTGGCTGTTACGCTAGATACAAAATGGAGCTTCAATAGCCAGAATAGATGAAATCTTAAATAATACGAATGAGTTACTTGGCTTCAATATTGAGACTTTAGATACTTCAACAACCCTGTTATCACTATATTATGCGTTTATACATACATAATAATCTCCCTTTCGCGTCTATTATCTGGAACCCACAGTACGAAGTCCACATAAGGAGAATTGAGTCGGTCCAACATAAGCTCTTGTTAATTCTGGCTTATAATGCAAGTATCATTGTCCATAATGATGATACATCTTGGTAACAGAACATTTCAAAATCTTGCCCCTAGCTAGGAGACGGGATTTACGATTTCTTCACAGAATCTTCAACAACCAAATTGACTGCGTTTACCTTTCATCGAAAATCATTATAAATCTACCGATAGTGAATTCTAGACTCAAGTCAATGTTCCATCTTGTGGAACCAATATTTGCTTAAACTCTCAACTCGTACAAAAGCAAAGAACTCTGGACAACTATGGTAATTTTGCTGCTACTTTTGCTTGTGAAATGATGAAGTTTAAATACTTGATAAAAAACAGAATGGTGGCCATTCCCTAGTAAGAGTCGTACCCGCTCTCTGTTTTATGTTGTTCGTTACTGAATTGAATATTATACTATTGTATTATCATATATTTAGATTATAAATAACAATGCTTACAATTAAGTGTGTTTAACTATACTGTGGATGTCTATTTTTAAGATTGTCTCTGTCTGATATTCATAATTTGTTAAATAAGTAAATAAATACCTTTAGCAGCTAGGTAGTTGACCACGAATTTGTGGTGGAAGCTGAAATCAAGTCAAAGTCGGGCTGCCGTCTAGTTGCTTTTAGTAAAAACTTCTGACTCACTATGATTGCTAATTTTCATCTCTGACCGTATTCAACAATATTAATTGTGGGCAGTTGTCCGAAGCATTTGAAAATCACATGTTCCTAAACCGTTACTCGCCCGCATTATCTGCAGAACAAAGCCTGAGTGACGAACAGCTGGCGGTATTTTTTCCCATAATATCCCCGAGTGAATGCAGCGCCACGGCGATTTATATCCCCGAATTAAAGTTGTCTTTCTGTCATCGCGCCTGCGACCGGTTTTCATTCGTTCCCCAGCCTCCTACGGAATTAACCGCGTTGGGACAAGTTCGCCAGGAATAATCCGATGTTTTTGCTGCTTTTGCAGTAGCTGACTGCTGCCTCCTGCCTTTTAGCCGCTATCTGATAGAACGTGCAATGCTATCGTGGATGTTGGTCGTGATGAAACGACATAGAAGCACAGAATTTGGATCTCATTTTTTTGTGATCTGGTGACATTTCCATTTGACGCAGTCCTGTAATGCTTCCTAAAAAAATCTCTTAACTAGTGTTTTTCATCTAGTAAATTTAAGAAGTTGATGGTGAACTTAATGAATGAAAGTTTATAGTTACAGTTATAAAGATACATTACTCGTTTTTTTGGTAACATTGGTTCTATTGCTATTTAGATGGCTCTGAATGCGTAATTATAGAGATATGAATGTCTCTCGCAACGATCTTTAAACTCGCAAGAAGCCCATGTCAAACTGTATGATCGAGATGTGGCGCCTTTTAAAACAGCTGTATTGAGATGTGGCAAAGTGGATTGCAGAGTCCAGTGTACATTCAACTAAAACCCAGCTAAGTTCTACAAAATACATATAAGCACGTGTCACTGACACATTTGTACGATAGAAACCTTGGCCTGACTTTGCCACCAAAGACGCTATGCCGTATCCCCTAGAGTCCACAGACATTCTATATCTATGGTGGAATCATGAATGCAATGTACAACAGATGCTGGATGTAAAGCTGTGCTTTGCACATAACTAAAAGGCCATACATTCGTAATCCATTTACGCCCTGGCAGCGCGTCAGAGCGGCAGAAGCCTAAGCGTGGCAATAGCTATTGGTCATTCGACCATAAAACTACGAACAAGTGCAGGATTCGACAGGATGGAACTCAGGCTCAGGGTATCGCCGGCATGCCGACGCCGACAGTTGCTGTTCATATTCGGTGCATAATAGCGTGTGTTTATACGATAGCAAGTCGTCTACGGATACAGCAGAATATTTCTTCAAATTCTTCCTTCAGTCATGCTTCCTCCCCGAAAACGTGACAAGAAGGGACATTTGAATATTCAGGCAGAAGAAATTGTCCTTAGCGTTTATAAGAGCAAAATTTTAGAACATCCTGAAATAAAAATTCATGATATTGAAGGGCGTGTGGCAAACAAAACAGGCTTACGTCCCAAGACAATTTTCAACATTGTTAAAGAACACAAAAAACAAAAAATCGTCTTCACCACACAAGAGGCTGCATTACACGAAGCTATTGGATATAGTTCCATAAATTTTTTGAAAGGCAGGAAGTTCCCACCATAGACAAATGTATTGCAGGAGGTTAATAATGATGAAAACTTACCTAATCAAAAGGACCACATTCTATAGCTTACTCAAAGGACTTCATTTTGAGTATAAGAAATGGGGCAGAAATAATATTTTGATGGACAGCCAAGAGATTATTTTATGGAGAAGAAATTATTTAAAATCAATAAAGAAATACCGCGACCAGGGCAGGAAGATTTATTACCGTATTACCTTGATAAAACCTGGATAAATACAGGACATACAAAACCTAAAGTATGGGCTGATTCTACAATTAAATCAGCAAGCCAAGCCTTCTTAGATGGACCAACTACTGGTCTAATGAATCCGTCAGGTACTTGTATCTAAGCAATTCGTATGAGCCCACGCTAAAGTCTTAGCTACACTAAACTTAGCTATATCAGATACATTTGGAACCAACACCTGTTGGATGCTCTGCCTGTATTATTATTAGTTTTCTTGAATACTATATGAAATTATTATTTACAGGAAAAGGTGAACGATTTGTTATCTGTCACATTGGCCGTGAAGATGACTTTGTGCTCACTGCCCACTGGGCATTTGAGTCAAAGAAAAAGACCGACTACCATGAAGAAATGGACGGGAGTTCATTTGAACGGTGGTTTGAGTAAACTCTCCCAAAGCTTGACGGCAATGCAGTTATTATACTTGATAATGCTGCACACTATAAAAGTAGAAAAAAATACCACAATGTCCACAAGAAAGGCAGAAATTCAACGATGGCTCCTATCAAGAGACATTAGATTCAATGAAAATATGGTGAAAGCAGAACTTATCCATCTAGTCGTAAATATAATCTTAATGTTATTGACGAAATGGCTAAAAACCAGAATAAGACCGTTTTGAGGCTATCTCCTTATCACTGCAAATTAAATCTCATTCAAATGATTTGGGCAAATATAAAAAGCTATGTGACTTCAAACAATAGAACATTCAAATCTTCTGACGTGAAAAAATTCATTTTATTATTCTGTCAGCAGAGTGACGGCAAACCATTCTAAATACTGCATACGTGACGTTCAAAAGGCAATCGAAACAAAGATGTGGGATCTGGACAGTATGATTGATATTCAAATTGAATCTGTAATAATTAATAGATATATGATCCAAGTATTTCGAGCGAATTGTGGAAGGTCTGTGCACTTCTTTCTATGAAAATAATCATTTATTTTGTTAGATTATTCCATTTCCGTTGATGAAAATACGCAAAATATCGTTTGTCCAACCAGCCATACACTGCGCCGGCCGCTTCGTTCTTAGTTTCACAATTTGTTATATGTACGACACATAAAGCTTGATACTATATATATTAACCTGTCTGTATCAATGTTGTGAATACCAACACTGAAGGTGTATTAACATATTCTTACATTCTTACCGAGCGATTAACCTTTGACTACACGCGGCCTAAAATATACCATAAGTACACGCTTGGTGTATGTTGTACACCAATGTTGAATACTAACCTTCGAAGGAAATTGTAATAAAAAAACGGGTTCAAACTATTCATTATTTTATTTTCAAAATGAAATCTAAGTGGCAAAATTAAATCAAATCGAATATAACAACGCAAACAAGATAAAATGGGATACAAACATAAAAATTTCAAATTTGATTAGTTTTTTATGCATGAATATAAAATTATTATATATCGGAAACAGAAGAATGCACAAAAGAAAAATATTTCAAAGTAATTGAATTAATCTTACTATTCACTTTCAGAATTTTTGTGTTCATTATTGAATGTTTTACAATTTGTAATAGTGATAGCATGCTCTTTACAGACCGGCTTTTTGCATGTATTACATGACATTGTTGTAACTCTGTTTTTTGTCTCCCGCAACAAAAGCACCTTTTCCGTATTTTTGATGGCGGTTCTTCGTCCGACGTCTCCATTGGTTTTCTAAATTTAGCAAGGAAAATCTGTAAGTCAGATGGCAAACTTTTTATTTCCGCTCTTTCCTCAAGGTATGGTTTAATTAGGGACATTGATAACGCCTTTAGATACTGCCGTCTGTATTTGTGCGGAGCATGGATATGATTCGCAATGTAAAGTATTTGACTATTTATTCCTGTAACGTTTAGCATCTGAAAAAATATTACTAATGGCCACCGTCTAGTTCTTCTAGATACAGAATATGTGCTGCACATTTTATCGACCGTCTCTACTCCACCCTTGTAAGAATTATAATCTAAAATGACTTGTGGTTTATTCGTCTCCAAATCTACTGATGAATCGCTGTGCATTGATGATAACAAAATTACTGCTCTACCTTTTTTTGGAACAAATGATACAATGGAGATGTCTTTTTGAAATCCAAATATCGATGATCCTTCCTGCCTCTTTTTATCCGGGAGAAACTCTGATGGAAGCTCTCTTTTGTTTTTTTTTATTGTTCCTACTAATGTTACCTTCTGGTCAAGCAGCTCTTTTGCCAGTGGATAACTTGTAAACCAATTGTCGCATGTCAAGTTTCTGTTTTTTTCCTTTCCATTGTTCAACTAAGCGATGTGTTATATCCGTTGGCTCATTTGATTTTTTGTAGGGCCCCTCAGGTTGCGTGCCGCAATATATCTCCATGTTAGTGACATAAAATGTCTTAGAATCACATAAAACAAATGCTTTTATGCCATATTTGGCGGGCTTGTTTGGGATATACTGGATGAAACTGCATCTGCGACGAAAAGGGATTAGCATTTCATCGATTGTCATTTGTTCGCCAATACAATAGTTATTTTCGCAATTTTTGATAAAACATTCAAAAATACATCTAATTGCTGCAAGTCTATCAATTTTTTTTCTTTCGGTTCTCGTGGCCTTGCTGTCAAATCGAAGAGAGCTGAGGATAAACAATAATCTGTTGCAGCCAATAGTAGCTCTAAATATTTCACATCCCGTCCCATCTGTTGTCCACAACTCCAAGAAATGAGTAGGGTTTTCTTTTTTTAGTCCAGCTAAATGTAATAATCCAATAAATGCCATTAATTCAGTCTTCGAAATATTTTTTGCATCTCTGGGTCTATCAAAGTTCACTCGCATTTTTTCAATCTCTGTATTAGAATATTCAAGAATAATTTCAATGATATCTTCAGTAAAAAATGTTTCAAATGCACTCCTTTCATCAGCAATATTTCTAGCACATTGTTTGGGTCCAGGAAATATTTTTACAATATTTGTCTTACTACTTTTGCTGAATTTACTCACAAGAGGGAATTTACTCCATCGTGTTACCTTATCCTTCGCCACAAAATATGCTTCGGCTCTCTCAGCCTCTTCATCAATATCGGAAACGTTTGTCTCTTCGCTATCGCTCTCTTGTTCAGAAGCCGAATTGTGGTCGCTTTGGTCAATGAGTTCCTCCTCCGATGTATCTGCTTTACTCCTACTTCTTCTTCCGAATCATCGTCCCAAATAACTTGTGTTACGGTCTGAAGCTCTTCTTCTGTAAGACGGTTAGGGTCCTTGATATTGACGCGTTCCCTAAAACAGAAAATTATACCTTATTATCAATAAATTGAAATGAGTAAAATCCTATAAAATCACATATTTAGTAACAAAACAACAAATTAAAAATTATTCAAACATACTTACATTCTTACACGCGCGGTGTATTCTGTACACCAAGTGGTTTCCTTGCCTTAAATCAATGAAATATTAACCTCTCTGTTCGACTATTGACCAAAGACTGCTGGTGGGTATTCAGGGAAGAGTAAGCATAGGTTAGATTGCGCGGTGTTGTCAGTGCCGCCGATTCAGAGAAAACAATAACATTTTTGCTGCGCGTGGTGTATGGAATACACCAACGCGTGTAGTTAAAGGTTAACCGAGAATTACCAACTTTAGTACGACTGAAGTGGGGTAGTTCGTCTTGCCAGGATACTTATCAATCAAATGATTTGAAACCTCCATTTGATACAGATTATTTTATACGTGATGCATATGGCTCATATCTTGATAAGAAAGAGCAAACATAATGCATCTTTATACATTCAAAAACCCCATATTTAAGGATATGAGTGGAAACGAGGAGTAGGTTACAAGAGAGTGAGCAAGACCTAGCAGGTATGCTTATCACCTCGCTGCTAAGATCGTCATATGACTCAATTCGAAGCCGTTTAAGTCACTAACGATGAGAATGATATATTCACCATGCTTTAGACAAAGTACGACTATGAAAGGAATAATGGTGTCATGCTGTAGAACTGGTACGACCGGGTAGCCGGCGAGCTGAACTGCTATGTATATGTTCAACAGAATCTAGCAAACTCGTCAGTACACATCAAGGAATAATTTTACTCAACTATCAAAACTACTTTATCTTCTACGATAATTCAGTTTCAAATGCCTCCAAGAAAGGTCAACAATATTGCTTTTCCTGGACTAACCCTTACAGACGTAAGCGAAGAATTATCAAGTGTTACCGGACACGCGTTAGCCTTTTCCTAGTATTGAGTGTGTTTCAGAGCCCCAAGGGTGCGTTATACAAACATATACCTTTCTCCAAAACACCACAGCGTATCTTCGCGATCATCGCGTGTGCCTTGCTTGTTCGATATCCTAGTCACGTAGCCACCACTTGCGCTGCCTGCGAACGGAAGCGACCTTTTTCGAGCTGTTTTAGATTCGTACGCAGTCAGGCAGCGTTACGCTTCCGATCTACATGCATAAGCGTCTATGTACTCGTATGTCTGTAACTTGGTGTAAATATATGTGAACATTGCCAATTTGAATTTACTGGGACTTTTCTAACTTGTCTTTTTAGTTGTTTCCTTTTTATATACATTATGGAGAATGAGGATGCATCAAGCGATAACGTTATTCGCCGGTCAATTACATTAATGTCCAGCCAAGTCGATAAATGTTGAAAACATAATACAAGTGGGCAGTTGACAATATTGACCAATACATGACGTTAATATCCGTCAAACGTCGACCAATACTTATATAGTGAAATGTAAGGTTATGTCAAGCATTGATGATAGTGTAGAAACTAATTGCAACGAAACCAAATAATATAACAATCGAACTGATTACATGAAAGAACCAAATGCTGTGATGTTAACACTACGTAGAGTTTGATTCAATGCGGATATATCACTCATGGGTTCGAAGAACCAGTACTTTCGGGCATAATTAGAGCATCTTTATTGCCCAATTTCTCTCGAAGTAAGGCACGTGGGACCAAATGCTGACTTGTGCGGTTAAGCCCTAGCGCAGGATTTCCTTGGACAAAATTTGTGTTCCGGTGCTTGTAAGCCAAGCTAGAACTCAGTGCCCCAAATTACATGAATGTACCAAGTTTATTTCACTTGTTACAATTGCTGGCGAAAATGCATTCGCAGGAACAAGAAACTGAACAACCTAACAATCTCATTCGTGGTACTTCTAATTGGGCATTATTTCCACTACATTGTCTCGCTGCAATACAGCAGCCGACAACATACGGAAATATTTTTTATATAACACTATATCTACTACATAATGTCAAAAATCTTTATAGTAACACGTCGTGTACTTAGTACCCGCTATACCCCATTCGTAGTCCATTTACGCCCCGACAAAACACAACATACCCAAAAGCGAGATTGTACAGGTCCGTATTTTACCTTAATGGTCTTGGAATAATCTAACAAAATAAATGATTATTTTTATAGAAAGAAGTGGACATACCTTTTACATCATTTGACTGGTTAATATTAATTATTACAGGTTCAATTTGAATATTGATGATATTGTCCAGATGCGGGGGGCGCCGCCGATTGTCTCTTGAAATGGTTTGCCGTCACTTTGTTGACAGCTTTATAAAACAAATTTTTCACGTCAGAACCCACATACTTTTTATATTTGCCCACATCATTTCAGTGGGATTTAATTCGCAGTGATACGGAGGTAAACTTAAAACGGTCTTATTTTGGTTTTTAGTCATTTCGTTAATAACATTAAGTTTATATTTATATTTGTGCTGCCTGGATAGATGGATAAGTTCTGCTTTGACCATATATTCATTGAAACTAATGTCTTTTGATAGGAGCCGTTGTTCAATTTCCGCCTTTCTAGAAGACATTTTGGAAATTTCTAGTGTGGTATGCAGCATTATCAAGTACAATGAGGGCATTGTCGTGGAGCGCTTATACAGCTGCCGCTTTGCATCTTTGTTGTGCCGGGGCGTAAATGGACTATGAATAGGGTATAATAGTATGGCGTCAGTTTATTCCGCATGTCGCTAGTTCAAAGGTGACATTTTA
The DNA here is from genome assembly GCA_963669975.1 of Acanthoscelides obtectus. NCBI lineage: Eukaryota > Metazoa > Arthropoda > Insecta > Coleoptera > Chrysomelidae > Acanthoscelides > Acanthoscelides obtectus. The sequence goes on from CAVLJG010000004.1 coordinate 79,267,959, forward strand.
TAAGAAAACCTACATCTTCTAAAAAAACCTACATATCCTAATATCACCTTTCAAGTTAAGTAATATGGGTGCCAACTGAATAAGCCAGACATGTTTGAGATTTGCGATATTATTACTGTTGCTGTCAGATGCCGAATAGTCGAAATCTGACAATGTAAGCACTTTGTAGCCCATCTGATAACAAAGTCTGACATGTCTATGTGCCTGCGCATTGCGAAGATATAGCCAAGACATGCAGGGTGTTCCAAAGTCACTTAAAAGTTGCGTATTTAGGTAATCAAGAAAATGCCGCTTACAAAGTTTCGAAATTCAAAATTGTTTTCATTGTTTCCTGACATTTTTTGTAGTAGAATTCCAAAATAAATTGCACATTAACATTGTCAATTTTCCTCCTCTACAAGAAAGCATAATATATGGACATTGCCAAACCTTAGTTATTTCAGAAAAAGTTCCTTGAAATTATCAGATTTCATTTGTTTCGTATACCAGACCAAACCTCAAATTGAACATAGCAGCAGAGTTTCGAAGACTGAGAAGAAGATAAATGAATCGTGGAGTTTAGAATGTACAAGAGAGATATATATTATACATTTTTGAATTGATAACTATTTATCTGTGCAAAAAAACACTGTGGCGTCCATAAGAAAAAATAAAGTTAATGCTGGAGGACAAGGCACGAAACGTTTTATTGGCATTCTGATTATGTCACCTTGCAGAGGCAATGTTAGCATCAGTTTATTTTGGAATCCCATCTCAAATGAAGTCAGGAAATAATAAATGTGATTTTGGGATAAACCTAGTAGAGGATACAAATCACTGTCTGTTAATTTCAAGGTCTACCTACGATATTCTGCCGCTTTTAATAACTCAGGCTTGGCAACATCAATGTATGACGTATTGTACATTTTTGGAATCGGAATTGAAAACTCTGTCCAACTCTGTAAAAAAACCAATATGACCTCTATAAGAGAAAACAAAGTTGATGCTGTAGGACAAGAGATGAAGCGTCGTGTTGAAATTATAATTATGCCATCTTGTAGAGGAGAAAAAGCAGCAATGTTAATGTGCAAGTCATGTTGAAATCCCACAAATAGTAAAGTCAGGAAAAAATGAAAACGATTTTGGAAAAAATCTGCTTTTTTCGTCTAAGTAACCGGCATTTGGTCGATTACTTGCGCCCATTAAGCGACTTCGTATCCTTTACAGTTCCCGAAATCCCAATGGTGAGGGTCTAATTTGAAACACCCTGTATAGGCGGATGATATTAAGTAGCATGTTCATGACAGCTTGGCCATAGATGTCATAGCAACAGAATTATTGACCGTTTAGAGGCTCCTTGTTGTGGCATTAGACAGTACCTTGTGCCTCACAGTCGGTAGGATAAGGCCTCAGAAATAAACCAATATAGCACTTAAATTCTAGTTTTACTGCTAAACGGTTTCGCTTGGCTGACCTCGATAGCAATAGCTTACTCAAAGCCTCTCAGAAACGGAACAGCCATCTTTCAACATGATTGTTAAAAAGCGTAGACGAAAAATCGTCCTGACACAGTTTTCGGGCGTGAAGTTTCACGTCCAGAAAAGATAATATAAAAGCTTTCTAAGCACTAAAATCAACTCTTTTTATTCGTTTTGTTGCGAACTACTGTTTGGAACTTCTTTAATTTTTGATGGAGATCCTGCAGCTTTGGAATGCGTGCTATCGGTGCATAACGAAAGTCCATTTTATGGCTAAATTCACTCTTGCGTAAACACATACTGGGTGAGTTTTTAGGTTAGCAGTGGTCGATAACCTGGTTGTTATAGAATATCTATATGCAAAAGGGATGCTACTCAGATGAAAAATGCATATGTGCATATAGTAATTTGGTCTTAGAATGAAGGATGTCAAGGTCACATTTATAAACGTTAATTGAGGGTTAAGTGTCGTTTTGAGGAATGGTCTTTACTGGGATTCAGAAACGTTCAAACACTCAACACTCAAAACAATCTTATATTTAACATTTTAATGACAAATTTTGGACTGTCCGCTTTTTGTGCTAAATGTTACTAAGGAATGCAACATAGTAATGAAAATAGTTTTTTCTCGGTTTTATAGAGAAAAGCGGTTTTATCTCAGAGCAGGTTATACTCCAAATAGACCACCAGGATTGCAATACTGACATTGACAGTTCAAGCATATTTATACAGCCCATTTTAAATCTGTAAAATAATCGTCTCTTTTTGATAATAGTGATTAACATCCAGCTAAAGAAAATCCGAAAAAAGGATGTCATGTACAGTACAACAAAAGGGCCCCACTATTTGGAAGGGCGTGACTGGAGGATATATAATGAGAATAATAGGTTAAAAAGGACATGCGAAGAAATACGAAAGAGCATCAAACAAAAGTAAGTGAAGCAATTATAAATATTTAATCGTTTTATGTAAGGTTGTTCACTAGCGGAGGTTTTTCTATTTTTCGAAGAATTTGTCCATGTTTGCTGTACTCATTATTATGAAAAACCGCCGAATGATTCGCAGATGGTGAATGAAATATTTGAAAAATCTAAAGTTGTACAGTACGTATAACTGTCGAAGTCAGTATTGTAACACCAGTTGCCTATATTGCCCAGTCCGCTCTGATGTAAAATTACTATTCGCTATAAGAAACAATACATTTTTCATCACACTGATTGGTAGTATTCAGCACCAGAAACTCAAAAATCCAAAGTTTATGGTCAACATCCTAAAATGGCACAGCTAGCAGACATCTGATATCGACGGCAGCCTGAGATAGCATACTACTATGAAACTCGAATATAAAATCCTACCTTGAGCGTCTCTCAAGGAAGCGTTATTGTTCGGTGAAATTGCAAGGAGATCATTCCCCAAATGGTAACCAATCCTTAAGAAATGTTTACAGATGCGACTTTCATCTTGTTTACATGAATTTTAGAACTTGATTAAAAAGGGGAAAACGAGTTAGAATCCAAACCTCAAGGTAAACAATTAGCTGATCAAAATTTTTCGGCCTGTCATAACCAGCTGGGGCTTTAGAAAAAGGTTTTTAGCTGAATTTCTGTCTCCATAGATTCTAACAGAGTCATCTCAACAATTATTGCAACGTCGTAAAACAACCTATGTGCATATAAACCTTTTCTCATAACTATGTACATCTAAGCAACAGCCCTTTGAAGCTTGTCCACGGACTTCATCAATACCTACATAATGCAGATTAAATTGACAACAAAATTGTATTTCTGCCAAAAAAACTGTAAAGTAGAACATTGTACTTTTAATACATAAATAGCTCCTAACGTCATTAACAAAATATTTTCCACTACTAACCCGAGAGTCGTAATTGTTGTTGCACTACACCGACGGGAGTGGACTTTCTCTCCAAGTTAATTTCATTATGCCTGTTTGACAACTAAACTTCATATTTCTGAATATTCTTGAGTACCTCTACAATCTAGATAATATTGGAAAAATGCTAGTACATTTAACGTAAGTAATATTCTTAAGACGGGTCCACACTATGTAACAAAACATGTTAAATAACAAAGTTTTGTAACTTGTTACAGAATTTTAGATAAAAAAGTTATAAAACACAGTGTTGTATAACATTTTGCAGGTTATATAGCATGTTTTATGTTATCCATCAGTTGTCGGTAAAGATCAAAGAAAGTTATAAGACTTTGTTGTAAAATCGCAGTGTGACAGGTCTACACTTAAAAACAAGTTATTGAAACATTCCCTGGCACTGTGAATAGTGTTTGGAGTAGTACAAGAACGGGAACCGTCGGTGTCACATCGTCTTGTTTGTTTTGCTACATTTTTCTTTGATCTGTTCACGATAGAATGGTCGAAAGAATTGACTACTCATTTACATGAACTATTTCGTGAGCAACGAGTATTATGGGATCCTATATTTATGGATTTTAAAAATAGAAATAAAAAACACGATGCATGGACTGAAATAGCCGCAGAAGTGAAAACAGATACAAATGAAGTTGAAAAAGAAATGCGCATGCTGATTGGGCAATTTCAGCGAGAATTGAAAAAAGGAAAGAGTGGCGATGGAGCAGATGCCCCTTTTAAAACAAAATGGCTTTTTTTTAAAATGCTTTTATTTTTAAAAGACAAAAATGAGGCACGTCATTCTACTGAAGGTGATGTATCTCCCAAGCAAGATACTGAGCTAGGGAATATCACTGCGGTTGATGTAACACACTTTAAATTAATAACCAATTTGAAATCAAAAATTATTCTGCCACGGCACTTTCTCCTCCTTACTGGTAAAGTACAAAGAAAACTCCTCTCGTATTTCTTTGCCTAGCACGGTAGGTTTCCTGGAAATCTTTTTAAGTTTTAGCAAAGTACTATTTGGCTGACCTTCGACCCTCCATGTACCAGGTATTAATTCTCCCTTCAGCGCGTCCTCTGAATCAAAAGTTCCTGGTACACAGTAGGATGAAGTTGATTGACCTTTTCGAAGAAAATTATGGATATAACAACTTGCTAAAACTACCCTTTCTGCCTTTTGAGGCTCAAGAAGCATTGGTTTTCTAAACACCCTGAATATAACAGACATAATTCCAAATGTATTTTCGACTACACGTCTTGCTCTGCTGTGTCTGTAATTGTAAATCCTAGCCGGTGACTCTTTCTGTTGAGTGCCTGGGAAGGGTGTCATCATATGCGGCTGTAAAGCAAATGCCTCATCACCAAGAAACACAAAAGGTGAAGCTGATATTCTTCCCGGTAAAACTTTCATTGATGGGAGATTCAAGGAAGAGGTTTCAAGTAACTTTTTAAATGTTGTATTAGCAAATACTCCGCCATCAGACAAACGACCTTGGCAACCTATATTTACAAACGTAAAGCAGTAGTTAGCGTCCACTATAGCTAAAAGCACTATGCTGAAAAATTCCTTGTAATTGAAATAGTCGCTTCCAGTATTTATTGGAGCTTGTAAGCATATGTGTTTTCCATCGATACTGCCACAACAGTGAGAGTAATTCCACTTCTGATCAAAATCATTTGCAATCTGTTGCCATTCCTCTTGATATTTGGGTACCTGAAGAAAGAGGAATTATGCTATATTATTATATTCATTTCAATACATGTTTTAAGTTCTGTTTCTAGAAGAATCACAAACCAGTCAGAGCCAATCGGACAACTCAGAAACAGTAAGAGAATTGACATGTGACAATTTTTAGATTAAATCATTGACTCTGACTGGTTTGTGACGCGTCTTCTTGAAACAGGCCTTTAATCGTTATATACAAGTTATATATCAAAATACTATTTTCGGTTTTTTCTGATTTTATAGGAAGAAGAGCGATCACAGCCACATGCAATGGTGCAAAATGATACAAAAAAACGTCAAGAAAAAACAGTAAATGAAACTATTGCACGTATACCTATAACTAAAGGCAGCAAGAGAATGGCAAGAGACACGAAATCTCAAGAAGCGCACGCGGTAATGAAAGAACTATCAAGTAACGTGCAAAAGCGAGATGACTTTGATGTGTATGGTGAATATGTAGCGACCACCTTGCGAAACCTTAAGAGCAAATCGGTGCAAATCTACGCCAAATTTGAAATAAATAATATTCTCTTTAGAGCAGAGTGTTCAGACATACAACCTGGGACATCCACCACTCCGTCCACTACACCTTCACCCGTAACTTCCCCAGCTACATCAATTCAAACAGACACTGACACTCAATCATGCACAGGTGCAGATACCGAGGATGAATTAAATTTTACGCAAATGTTACTTTCTCTATGAAACTAAATGAATAAAAAGTTTAAAAAATATACTTACTTTGATTATATCTCTTAAACAGTCAATGAGAGCGTCACAAACTTCTGGCACAATATTCGAAATACTCTGCTTAGAAAATTTAAATAAATAGCTTAAGCTTTGGTAGGAATCTCCACTTGCTAAGAATCTCATCGTAACTGCTAATCTTTCTCTTACTGGAATTGCATCTTGAAATGTTGTGTCTTTCCTGCCTATTTTATGGCCGATTTCATTTATAAGATAGTCAAAATCAGAACTTGTCATTCTTAAGAAGTTTCTAAAACTGCCATCACATTTAATGTCTCCTGACGATGGGTCTAGGTCATCTCTTTTCAGATCAGTTAAAAGAGCTATACCACTATATATTTCTCGAGCTTTTAATGAAGGCCGCACCCAAAATCTTCGCTTTACACGTCGGTGTCGCCTGCATAAAATTACGCAAGCTGCTCCTGCCACTATGGCATCCTCTACGTTTGACGACATACTACCACCTACCAGCTAAAATGCTGCGAAAATTACGCGCACTTTTTTGTTTTGTATTTTGTTATATAGTATGGATGCTTGTGCTATATTATAACAAGTTACACAACAAAGTTGTACAGCAAATTTGTTGTACAACTTTGTCATTAACATATTTTGTTACATAGTGTGGACCCGTCTTTACATAAAACAGTTATACAGGGTGTTTCACAGCTCATCCGACAAGTTTTAACCACATATGCACTGTTACGAAACCAGTTGATTCCTCAAAAAAAAATGTAATAAAGGTCCTACAGAAATTAAGTCATAAATAAACCTGATTTTCAAAAATAAATTGAAGAATAAATGTCCGTACTTTGAGTTCATCATCGTGATATTAGAACACGCATCAATAGTTTATTGTATGTAGCAAATGTTCTACCAAACAAAATACCAGGAATTTTTTGTCTTTTCATACTGATAAGATCGTGAAAATGGGGTTTAATCTGTATCGTGGGTGGTCTGAATGGAGAACGGTCGATTTTTGAGAAGTTAAATACGAAAGTATTTTGCGAGTTTATGTTTTTAGCTATTTACTAACAAAAATAGCACATGTGTACGCTAATGAGGAGTTAGTGGACATTGTTTTAGCGCACAAAGAAGCATGGCAAAATTCGCGAGCAGCTGCTCGTTTGTATGCACACCGATTCTCGAATAGGCACATACCACATCACGAAACATTTAGTTCACTTGTTTTACGCGCACGTGCTAGTGGAGATTTGCGCCCCAGACGTGGAGTCGATGGGGGTCGGGTTCGCCCACAACCCGTTTTAAATGCCAAAGATGAAATTTTGAATATTGTGGAAAAAAATCCGGGAATAAGCACAAGGCAGTTAGCCCAACAAGTCCCAGAAGTGTCACATGGAACAGCGCGGCGCATATTACGTGAGGCTCAACTGTACCCTTATCACGTCCACAGAGTCCAGGCGTTGCTACCTACAGACTACCCCCTAAGAGTAAGATTTTGTGAGTGGTTGTTGGAAGAAAATGCTCGAAATGCTCGTTTTACGGTTGATATTTTGGCCACCGATGGAGCTACTTTTGCTCGTAATGGGATAACCAATCTTCATAATACACACGTTTGGTCCTCTGAGAATCCTCACGCAGTGGTCCAGACACACTTCAAACATCATTTCTCTTTAAAAGTGTGAGCAGGTATTGTCGATGAACGTCTAACTGGACCGTTCATATTGCCAGATGGGATGGATGGTCACCAGTATTTGGAATTTCTTCGGAATTATTTGCGGGTCCTTCTTGAAGATGTGCCATTGGCCGTCCTAGCACGCATGTGCCTTCTGCACGATGGGGCACCTCCGAATTTTCGTTTAGAAGTTCGTGATTTTTTTAATCGGGTATATCAGATACGCTGGATCGGAAGGGCTAAACCAATTGCATGGCCTCCACGGTCTCCCGATCCAAATCCTCTGGACTTCTTTTTATGAGGATACTTGAAAAACGAGGTATCCGTGCTACAGTTCAGAATATTGAAGAATTGCGTGATCGAATCACAGTGGCTGCCGATAATTTGAGCCTTCAGGCACAGCACGAAGGAGGTGTATTTGAATTAGTGCGCCGAATTTGGATTACACGCGACCAATCTTGCATTTCAGTCAATGGAAACAATTTGGAACAGCTTTTATAAGTGAGTGAACTGTTAAACTGTATTATTTTTATTATCTCGATTTCTGTAGGACTTTTATCACTTTTTTTTTTTAAATCAACTTCTTTCGCAAAAGTGCATATACGTATGTTATATGGTTAAACTTTGTCGGATAAGTTGTGAAACACCTTGTATATCAGCACTAATTTTAAAATTCTAATAACAGTTGAAACAATGTGACTAACATGCACAGCATACCAAAGTCAGAATTATTTTCATTCAATATGGAGCTATTGTCTACCTAAAATAGAGGTTCATTATTCAGGAGTATACAAAATGAGCACAGTCGTTACTATCGAAAAAATGAAGCGGATTATATTCCTATTTTTAGGAGTTATTTTTTCAACTTCTGGACATGACTGCATGCAAGGTCCAACTCCAATTTCGGATAACGCATTTCTAGCAGTATTTAGCCAATTACTTGACCATTGATGATGTAGAACTTCTCAATCGTCTTACCTATGTAAAATGGTCCCAGGTAAAAGTCTAGATATGCTAAAGGTGTAAATAATATAGCCAACAAACATAAATACCTGAAAATATCAAAAAAAGGATATATGTGTTGTTAAATAGGGGAAGATTTCAACAATTTCTTAACTAACTTCCATTGTAAACTTATTTTTCTGTTTCTAGGTCTGTAACAGCTCAAACTAATTGGTTTAGTTTTGTGGTACATTATAAAACTTTACTTAGTAGATCATCATCGATTGTATTACAGAATACTTAGTATTTAACAAACTTTAGGTCAATATTCGAATCGCTTAACTACCGTGCGAAATACTAAGTTGCCTCTCTCATAATTATTGCACCACCCTGCCATCTGTGTTCAAAAGGCTGAAACAAGTTGTCAATGAAACAAACGCTGTCAACGGACTGCAGCAGTGCTGCCACACCTACCGTCCGTGCGGCTTCTCACCGATTGGCTGTATTTGCTTCCTAGGGGCAAATTTTGTTCCTGGGATCAGATAAATTGCAGCACAACCAGGTGTAATCATCCGCTACTCACTACATCCATTACTTAAAAAACTCGTTATAGTCACTCAAATTTGCTTCCTGCGACCAAATTTTGTTCCCCGACTTGTAAAATCGGGCTTAAGATAGTTCCTCATCTTCATGCTCCCATCTATGGATCGTCTTTCTTCCATTTCGTTGGATTATATCGATCTCTTACAAAAAACGGAGAGCGCATTTAAATACCGCGGAAGAGATATTTTATACTTTTCAGCGCTACACAAATCGTCTAAAGGATCAGCGAAGTCATTTTCGTACTGAAAATGGAGCTTATTCGAGAAATCCATATATGGCCGCCAGCCAGAGAGTCGTAAAAGCAGCTTTATTATTACTATTGTTCTCGTAGATTTCATCTAAAAATTCTAAGAAGAATGCCTTTGTACGACTACATAATTTCCACTATAATGCTACATATTCACATTTCTTTTCTGGTATCTAACATTGGCGTCACTCAGTGGGCCACGGAGGTACAAGACCTGTTAAAAAATCAACATTTATGAACTTATTCAATAAAACAAAGCACCTACGTCATATTTAGTAAATTTGAATGCTAACCTTAATGCAAAATAAATCCTAAATTGGTACGTATAGTTCGAATTTCCCCGGTACATTTACGTTAGAAAAAGTTTGCTGTACTGTGACATTGTCAGGTAATATTTGTGCCTCATAAGCATTTTGCTAAAATGCCGAGACAAGCAAAAGAATTGGTTTCATTTCCTTGGCGAAATATTTGAGACCGAACGAGATCATGGAGCTCTATTATTGCCTTTACAGTCCGTCAGAGAGGTATTAGGTAGTAAATAGAATTCATACTAGCTCTAGTGTTTACAAAATACACGCTCCGTAATGTCAGTTGCAATAAGGCATCGTAGACATAAAGTGAATTTTGTAAAACGTTCTAGGATATAGTAGTTTTAATTAATGTGGCAATCATGTGCGTCACTGTCATTATTTGACGCTGTGACATACTGCTGTAATTCAGTGAATATACTATATGATGAATGAGCATTTTCATTAGCATGTTCTTTGAGGTTCTGACTCTATCTTTTCACGGTGTTGGCACGGTAAGAAGTCTATGTTTTCATGATGTAGAGTCGGTAAGGAGTGGGTAAAGAGTCTAAACTAGGAAAATTGAGTTTTATTCTCTTGGCAGACGCTTCTTCTCAAGTACTGAGCCAAACGTTCGATACATAACACAGTGCCTCAAAAGCAAGACATTGCAGTCCTATAAGAGAATTTGTGAGTTACGTCAGCTTTGTGGAAAAGCTATTAGATTGAAATTATTTTTAAAAAATTAATTACCGAAAATTACATGAGGAGGAGAGAAAGTCGCTCAGGCTACAGGTACACTGAGTGACAAAAAAAGGTAAACACCTACGTATGCTTATCCGATTCTAATAATTTTTGGCACAAAATGTTCAGTGTCCCTTACTAGTAAAGTGATTAAATTTTCAGCTTGATTCGTCGACTGACTGCAGAAGCTGGTTCAGTAATGTGTTGAGGATCCACTATTTCTTATACACTCATTGAAACGCCTGGGCATCGTGCTGATAAAGTAGTCGATATCCTGTTGGGGTATCTCACTCCAGACTACTACAACATCGTGAGTAAGGGCTGCTAAAGTATGTGAAGCGTGTTGCAAATTCAAGAGCCTGCGACATATCATGTCCCAAACAGGTTCAATTGGAGATAGGTCAGGCGATCGTGGTGGCCAAAGTAAACGGTTTATGCGATCCATGAAGGCTAACGATGCTCTGGCGACATGCGGTCTGGCATTGTCTGACTTGAAAATGGGCTTTTGGATGGGTTATGGAATAAGATGAGGCTGTAAAGTTTGGTTTTATTGACGCAAGTTGTTCAACGGGGTAGTTTGAACAAGAAAACGGGTTTTCTGGGATTCAATCAAAAGAGTTGACATGACCGAAATAAATGCTTTAAATAAAATTTTTAGGTATTTACGAGACCTCCAAAATGTGACCACATGTAAAAAGATTTCACTAATAGCGAAAAAGTTCTGACCGAAAACGAGTCAAAATGCAGGTTTTGGTAACGCGACGATAGTTTCACACAGATACTTGAAATTCTCTAAATTCGTAGACATCATGCTTATAAATAACCACAGCAAAAGTGGAGTGGATTGGTCAAATAGTTTTTGAGAATTTCTAATTGTTTTTTCTAAAACACCGGTCTTCCGGCCATCACTACTAGTTTATTGAGCAATATATAGGGTTCATTGTAGTTTGGTCTCATTTTGTAGGTCTCGTAAATAATCAAAAATCTTATTTGAAGACTTTTTCGGTCTTGCCAATACTTTCGATTGAATTCCAAAAACAAAACGTTCTTTCATTCTTTGTTGTCGAATAAGAAGTTTTCCCACAAAAATTGGTGAGTGGACCTTGAACAGCTTGCATTAACAAAATCACACTTTACAATTACTTTGCAAGCCAGAGGTATTTTTGTGAAATACTATTAGGCTAATAAGAGAAAAATGTCCGCAGTCAGTAGCTATCTAAAAATACAAGCCCCTCATGGTGGTAACCTAGGTATGTTACAAGCTCTGTGCTCGATGTATAAAATCTGCTTCCTTCTCATATACGTATACATAGAATAGCGAAATACCTCTGTGACTCTCTCAAAAAATACTCACGACCTTCCAAAATTTGTAAAATACAGACAGTGGGCTTGATTTGGGTTACCATACGATATTATGAGTTGTCAGTTCTCGAAAGATTTTCATGAAAAAGCGTAGAATACTAGCTACACTATGAAAACGGGAAAGTTGACATTTGTAAGCGTTGCGTATAAGCACTGGAGGTCTCACTATATATTTGCCGAAGACTGAGTTATTTTCATCAATCTTAGAAGAACCCACGACTACACACTAATGGAGAAGAAGATAGTAACTTCAGTCCTTTCCACAGTTAAGTACAAATGTCACATCTCCTCATGTCCTTATTTCTATCTTCTAAAGCCTCCGCAGGATAACAAGCCACAGGTAGATCTAGACTGAAAAATATGTATGTATCATGAATGAGAACAAGGCGCTTAGAGCAAGGCTTATGTTGACAATGGTACTGCCGGAGCTTGGCTAAGCCCTGTGTGAAACGGCATGTTCGAGCCGTGCAACATTCTATATGATCCAGAATTGCAAATGAAATTGCAAAATCTAGTGACTACATTCTTCGTTTCTGCAAGTAAAACAAGTTTCCGGGAATATTTTGCAATGCACAGATTGTTGAAGCATCGATGAAGATACAGATCCGCGTTTTGCGAACATCACGAATAGCTCTTCAATCTGCCTGAACTGTTCCTGCTATAACTTTAGATAGCACCCTTGCTACAAAAGTGACACAACTCAAAAGGTGTGAATTTTGAGTTGTTACTATCAATCACATGTGAAAATAATGGTTTACCTTCCAGCAAAAGAGTAATAAATTAACTTTGTCCATTAACCGCCAGATGGCATATCTGTCGTTTTTGCAGATTCCGTTTGTATTAGTATCTCCTGCTAAACAGAGATATTTTCAGTTGTACCCTGTCTTCAATACAGTAAAGGAGTTACGTGAATGCATTCAAACCGCGTTATTTTGATTTGTGTCGTTTTTTATGAATAACGGTGGGTATAGTTCTTCTAATATTTTGAATTAAGTCAGTTTAGAGGATGGAAATCTGTAGTAAAATTGGTTTTATATAAAGTTATGTCACTTTAGTTGCTTAAAGTAACACAAATGTTCAAATATAATTTGATCTAGATCACTTTTGTTGTAATATGTTTCGATTTATGTCACTTTTGTTGTAACAAATTTAACGAAACACTAACGAATTATCTACGTAAGCCTTTCAACTTTTTGAAAATTATGAATCTGTAGGAAGTTTGATATGTATTTCACAGAAAATGTGTAACTTCTTATCCTTACATTAAACTTATATACTGGGTGAGGACTTCAAGGCTTATTAAATGGGGAAATCTAGAATTAACACATAGACAGTAATTGGAATATTCAAGTTCCTTTTCTCGCTCTTCTTCATAATATCCATAGAGGTCCATCACCCTTTTACCACTATCGATATATTTCCGAATAGTTTAAGCCCTTAGAGATAGTGCAATTCAATTCGGGGTATGACATTAATCAATTTTGACACGATATTTTCACCTTCGGGGTGCACCTGTGGTTGGACTTCATAATTATCAGGCCAAATGAAACTATATAAATATGTTTGATTTAGCTTTTTATTGGCGTTTTTTCGTTTTTGACAAAAATAAGCTTGTCAAGAATTTCTTAACATCTCAATTTTTTAGAAGACCACTTATAAAAATGTTTTTTGGCGTTTTGTAGTTTATGTCTTTGCCCCGCTTTCATTTAGAGGCTCATCATTACTTTTCGTTAAACTTTTGTCACTGCACCGGGATACTTGTTGATGGCATCTGGATCTACATCTTATTATATATGTCGCTCTCACTATTATGTATGGTTGTTGTTTACCTCTTCCATCATGGATAATAGAGCCCTATGTACTACATAATATTTATGTATTACATTTTTAAGTCATTACCTATCCCACGCCTTAAAATAAATCATGCTGTCTCAAAAATGTACCAAATTGTAACACACTCGATTTACCTACCTAATAATGTTTCCAATCGTAGTATAAGTCATCAAAGTTTTTGTCTCTTTAGCTTTGTTTTTTTTTGTAGGCAACGGTATGGATATCTTCTCAAGTTGAACAGCGTTTATTGTTAAGCAGGACACCGCCAGAAACAACGAAATGTAATACTCGTAAAATACCGGCACCTAGTGACGATATTAATGCTGAACTTGGTTTTCATCCGAATGACTAGCAAGTATTACACAGTGTCTTGTATTGTAATATAGATCGTCCTTCCTACAGTTGTTCATTTAAAAAGAAAATGAAAAGATTATTATGTCTCGCCCATACATAGCGGATAAAGCGACGTAGATGACTCAGATGCAGATCCAGATTTCATCAATAAGCATCCCGGTAGTGACAAAAGTTCAACGAAGAGCACATAAGAAGTTGTAAATGGAAGCTTAGCAGAGATAGAAGTTACAAAAGGCAAAAAAAGAAAACGGAATGTTGCTAACTGGTCTTTAAAAAAAACTAAATTGTTATGAAATTCTGGATAGCTATTTTTTCTGGGTATTGGGAACTTGCGCATTTACAAAATCAAAGAGAATCTATAGTGAGGCATACTGAATCTATAAAACCGAAATACCGTTAGTCATGTACGGAAAATTATGGACAAATGAATTCGGCATTTTATTTCAATCTCGACGGAAATCACATTAGGGTATGCAGCGCTACAAAAACGAACCGAAGAGGGTTTTATTATCACTGATCAAGGAGGAAAACATGGTAAACAACCACAGGTGAATCCCGAAATTGAAGAGAAAATTTATAAATGCCATACCCCGATTTGAATTGCATTATCTGAGTACTCAAACTACTCGAGAATATATTGATAGTAGTAAGAACTTGGCGGACTTGTATAGAGATTATAAAGAAGATTGGGAAAGTCAACAACTTCCGTTCGCCAATTATGTGATGTTTAATCGCGGTAAACAAACTGCCAGTCCGCAGTATCACCCATAAATATTTAATAAAGGGGCATTCTCAAAATGAGCGGGATAATGTACATAGTATTATTGAGAAGCAAATTATGAAATATCTCAAATCTGGACCGATTTACGTGCCTGATGAGTATGAAGCACTAATTCGAACAGCAAAAGAAAGTGGTTCCCCTTATAGAGTTCACCAGCTTACCTTTGAAAATTTCTATGATTTAAAAGCGTTACAAGAACAGTGGCAAAAAAACTTTACGACAGATACTGAAAAAAAGTTAGCTGCAATGACATTAAAATACTTGTGTAAGGAATACCCGGATTCATTCTTCTATAAAACGTCCTATGAACAGGAGTAATTCAGAAAAGTCGATATGAATAATGTGAAAAACGCTAGCTCCCAAGAGCGTAATACAGACTCGTTTAGCTTAGTTCAAGCTTATTCTCATAAGTTTCAATTGAGTGACTTAAAAAACAGCACTTACAGGAACTAGCTGATAAGGGAACAATTGAAAAAATATTACGACTGTTTATAAAAATGTACTTAGGATTCAATTCAGTTCAAACCTTGTGAAGGAGTCTTTTAGTTATGAAGACTGAAAATTATTTTAATTTAAACGCAAGCCTGTTATTGTTCCTTATTATGAGCTTCTGTATGTTGTGTTTTTTTCGCTTGTTTAAAAATAGGAGTACCTGTTCAGTATTTAGGGCCAAATCAATGTTTTTATGATGTTTTGTGTAAGAAAATAAAAATATTTCTATAGTATAAGGCTGGCGCTTTATTTTCAGGTAAAAACCATGAATAAATACTTATACTTCTTTCTTATTATTTTTTATAATGTCGAACAACAAAAGTGTCGCAAGTCATTTGTTCCTTTTCAGTTCTCAACTAAACTGTCGGTTTTGGATATAATTCCAGGATTTTTGTTCAAATCAATCATCAAAAGTGATATATCTTGGAAAAGGCTTTTCGTTAAAGCATACCAGCCTTGAATAGAGAATATAGTATAGCATAAGTATTTTTATGACTTGTACTACTTATCCGAACGAATGTATTTTTACAAAAAATATTTAGAGTGTATAAAACAGTTTTCTTCGGTTTGCTAAAAACTTAGTTTTTAGAGTTGTATCACTTTTGTAGCAAGGGTGCGAAATGTCAAAAATATGTGGCGTGTACAGTGGGCTCTTGGACAATATACTAAATACCTGTCGTAGCATGTAGATATAGACAACTCAAGCCTTTCTTGACTAAACATTTTTTATAATGTATCTAACTTTAATACTTACCACTAAAACAGCAACCCGTCACCACTTTCACATCAAAGCCGCTTGTCCATATGCGCCTGGAGATAAGGCTTTGGCATAGCTAAATAAATATATAGTCTCTGATGTTTTAAGAGGGGTCGGCAACACATACATATCATTATGGGATATTTTTAACACGCTTTTATAATAAGCTTGGCCTGTATGTCTGTATGTATGTATGTAACGGAATGTTCGAGTATAATTTTCACCAATTTCCAGAAGCTTGATTAATTTGAAACTTCGCACATGTAACAAGGACCGATTGATAAATTCTTTTATAGATAATCTGTAGGGGAGTAAGAGATTTAGAGCTAGCTCGCGTTCTGGGCATGCGTGCAGTTTCGGGCTTACTCTTTGTTGGTTTGGGCACTCGGCACAGAACAGTGGAGGCAGGCAATTTTTCAAGGTAGTGCATTCCCACCTTGTTCATTGCGAGTGTTGTTTATCCTTATCGAACATCTGCGTGATTAACAGCAACATTGATGCTGTTCATCACTACCTGCAATACAATCGTCTCGCCGTGCTTTTCTTGGTGGAGACAAAAATCTCAGAGTCTGCACCGATTAACCATCTTAACTTCCCAAACTACGAGGTGCACTCCAATCTGAGAAAGAAAGGGGGAGTTGTGGCTTTTGTCCGCAGCAGTATTTCCTGCTCCAGAGATGTTTCTTTGGAATCAGACCGGAAGGACATTCTGTGGCTTCCAAAACATCACCCAAATTTATTTGCTGCTTTTATCGCTCTCCCTCGGACCATAACTGGGATGACCTACTCGAATACCTCGCCATCCAGATCGACTTCCAGAACATCAATCATCCCGCTTCAGAGGTAGTTCTTCTCGGTGATTTCAATGCCCATAATGAGCTTTGGTTGGGCTCAAACAAGACCGACGCAGCAGGTCGTGCAGTCGAAGCGTTCGCTCTTACCCAAGGGCTAACTCAGCTGGTGACCAGCCCTACTTTTTTCCCCCGCGTCGCGTCACACGCTAGTAGCCTGCTGGATCTCTTTCTGACCACGCATCCTGTCCCTTGCAGTACTGCTGTCCTGTCGCCCCCTGGGTAACTCAGACCACGGTGTTGTGGAGGCTAGATTTCGGTCAGAACCCGCTATGGCAGCAGAAACTCGTACAGGCCGCAAAACTTGGCATTACGGACATGCCGACTGGGAGGGGCTCAGAGATTTTATCTCTAGCTTTCCTTGGAAAGATGTCTGTTTCACTGACGCGGATGCGCCGGCTGTCTGTTCTTTGATAACTGAAATAATCTACGTCGGAATGGAGGAATACATCCCTCACACAGTGAAAGTGCCTAGACCAGGGTCCAACGGCTGGTTTAACAAATCGTGTGACGCTGCTTGCCAGCAGAAGATCAAGGCACGCAGAACCTTCTTGCAATACCCCACTGTAAAGAACAGACAAGCTGACGTTGAGTCCAGAAACAAATACAAAGCAGCGGTTCGCAATGCCAAAAACCAACGGTCTTTCTGGACGCTGGCCAAGCAGACTGCTGATCTGCAGATCTTTGCTGCCATGGACGTCTCCCCCAAGGCCCAAATGCCGTCAATTCAAAGGGTTCCCTAGACTATGCGGGAGGTAACATTCAGGTATAAGACCGTAAGATGAATGCTCTTGTCGCTCGACATCAACAAAGCTTCTGGTCCGGACTTGATTCCTGCCGTTGTACTGAAGAGGTGTGCACCGGAGCTTGCTCCAGTTCTTTCGCGTCTCTTCCAGATATCTTATGAATCCGGCACCTTCCCAGAAAATGGAAATTTGCGCTTGTCCAACGCATCTCAAAAAATGGATCTAAGACCGACCCTTACAACTACAGGCCTATAGCTCTGCTTTCTGTTTTAAGAAAGGTGATGGAGAGGTGCATAAATCGCGAGCTTCTGGACTACCTCGAACGTCACGGCTTGATTAGCTACAGGCAGTATGGTTTCCGGCACCAACGATCCACAGGGGACCTCCTAGCTTACGTCACTCAATTGTGGAGTAAACTCATCCAGTCTTATGGTCAGGCTCATGTCGTTGCTTTTGACATCACGAAAGCGCTCGATCAGCTGTGGCACGCTGCCCTCTTAAGCATCCTATAGCGTCCCAGAAAAGCTTTGCAGTTGGGTGGCTGACTTTATCTCTGGCCGCAAGATATCCGTCGTAATTGACGGATTCTCCTCTTCATTCCACAACGTCAATGCGGGTGTTCCCCAGGGATCGGTCTTGGCTCCGACACTGTTTCTCGTACATATCAACGACCTCATTTCCTGCACGGTCAACCCAATCCACAGCTTCGCTGATGACAGCACTCTACATGCAGGCATTTAGAGTGACAAGCCGATCTCTGCCGCTGAGTTGGAGAAAAGAAGACTAGCGATGACTTCCTCTCTGACAAGAGACCTGGAGGCTATCACTGCTTGGGGACGAAGTAACTTTGTACGGTTCAGTACTTCCAAAACGCACTGCTCTACTTTGACGCACAAAAAGCATCCCTGCGCTCACCCGGCTTCGATGGATGGTCGAGTTCTGCCAAAGATCCATTCATTTCGGCTGGTCGGAGTCTAGATCACCGAGGACCTGATCTGGCACGAACACATTTCGTCAATAGCTGCAGCTGCTGGGAAGAAGCTAGTCTATTTGTTTAGGGCTAAGAAGTGCTTTTCTCTGCATGACCTTCTCACTCTATACAAGGCCCAGATAAGCCCTAGCCTCGAGTATTGCTCACACGTTTGGGGTGCTGCCGCCCCGACTACATTATCCATGCTCGATGCTGTACAGGGGAGGGCGGTCCGACTTATCGATGACTCTTCTCTAACAGAGAGTCTCGGAACCCTTTCGCACCGGAGGCCGATACGACCGCTTCTTTGTCCCGAGGGTTTCGAGATTATGGAACAATCTACAAGAAGATGCTTTTCCCAGTTCTATTAACCTAAGGCAGTTCAAAAATCGTATTAATAAAGTTTCTTTGGGATCATCATAGCAGCTGCTTCGATATAAAAAAAATCCTGAGTTGGGCTTCGACCGTCCACAAGATGCAAGGTTGTACAGTCGATCATGCAGACATTTATCTAAGCTCGCGATTGGTTGCTGCTAGACAAGCTTATGTAGCACCTAGTCGTGTAGGATCTTCAGACAGTATTCGGATCAAAGAACTTGATTGCTCCAAGTTAACAGGAAAAACCTCATGCAACAGTGAAGCTTTAAATGGAGTGATTAGATTACGAAATGAGTCGTAAGATATTTCAACACCACAAAAAACTAATTGATGAATTACGAAATGAAAAATACATAATAGTTAAAAAAACTAAAAAACACGCATTTATAGCCAACCGAACTAAAAAATAGAAAATAATTTTTAATTACAAACAGTTTATATTACTGCAGTAGATGGACGCAAAATCAATCATAATTAATGACCTCAAAATAAAATTATAATAACATTTAAGTTACTAACAGAATAATTCAATTCAGAGTAAAAAACGTGTTGTGCAATTTACTACATTTTCATAACTCTCCCCTCATAGATAGTTGCCAATAGAATGATTGTACCATTTAAAATATCAAGCACCCCACGCTTTTTACTCTGAAGTAAATTATTCTGTTAATAACCTAAATCTTATTATAATTTTATTTTGAGGTCATTATGATTGATTGTTCGACCATCTACTCAATATAAACTCTTTGTCATTAAACATTATTTTCTACTTTTTAGTTAGGTTAGCCAGAAAAGCGTGTTTTTTAGTTTTTTAAAGTATTATTTTGTAGCTGTTGTTACTCCGTGGCCCACTGTGCGTCACTGTAGTGTCTTCGGATAAGTTTGAAATCATCTAAATACGAATCCATCGCTTTAAGCAACTGCAGATGCATACTTACAGCAGGTTCCTGGTTTCTATCCACCTCTATGGTCAATCAGACACGGCGCTGCTTTATGCCTGCTAGCAATCGTCAGAGAGAGAGGGGGAGGGTCGCTTTGGCTGACCAGTTAAAATATAAGATATAAGACCCTGGAGTTACAGCTACCATGCAAAAAAGTCAGGCCAGGCCACGTAATTTTGTTCTTTACCCATGTCGAGCTTTCGAAGATCTTTATTCCCTTATTAGGTCGCAATATAAAGAATATTGTGCGACGATCTAAATCTAATATTATTGAAAAAACACTAACAGCGTTGACATTTTTTTCAAGACACGCAACCCAAGGAAAGGACAAAGCCATTAATTGTTCAACAACAGCACGCAAATTAAAATATTGCTCGATATGGAACACTTTAGGAGTGAAAGACTTAATAGCTTATGCTACATCCATAAATGTCTAATGAATATTTTAAAGGCTAAAATTGCGGGTACAGCCAACTGAAACGAGAATTTGGCATGTTCAAGATTAAGCATAATATATTATATTATACTATTATACAGTGTGTTTCAGGACTATGGGACCAAAGTTGTAGGTGTTATCAAGTGTAACAGTAGAAAACATTTGAGTATAGGGACCCATATCCGGAAAAATGTCACTACGGCACTACGGCCCTAAGACGCGATACATTTAAAAAGACCCCTAAATAGGATTTAGTGCATTTAATTTTTGCCTTTTGTGATGATATCACAACAATTCAGAATTCCTTGGAGGAAGTTCTTCCAGAACTTCTTGAAAATGTTGCATTGAACGTTGGACAGCAAATGTGGTTTCAGGATGATGGGGCGCCGGCTCACTTTGCTGTACAAGGACGTGAGTATTTGGCTCAGCGGTTTGGGCACCAGTAGAAACAGAGCAAGACTTAATTGGACGAATTACAGCAGCGTTTGAAATCATTCAAAACGAGTATCAAATTTTTAGTCAAGTTCGCAGAAATCATGTGCGACGTTTATATCGGTGTATTCAGGTTGTAGACATTTTGAACAATTTTTGTGATGATATCATGTACAAAAGGCAAAAATTAAATGCACTATGTCCTATTTAGGCAAATCATCGTCTTTCTAAGTTTTAACGCGTCGTAGGGCCGTAGTGCCGTAGTGTCACTTTTACGGGTATGGGTCCCTATACTCAAATGTTCTCTACTGTTACACTGAACAACTCT
Source organism: Acanthoscelides obtectus (assembly GCA_963669975.1). Taxonomy (NCBI): domain Eukaryota; kingdom Metazoa; phylum Arthropoda; class Insecta; order Coleoptera; family Chrysomelidae; genus Acanthoscelides; species Acanthoscelides obtectus. Next base: position 79,288,896 of record CAVLJG010000004.1, read on the forward strand.
TAGAAGTTTGATCCCTTAGTTCTGAGAGTATTTAATTGCGTTCTATGTTCTTTCTAACACTTAAAAGCTCAGTTGTCTACAACACTTGGGGCTATGCCATAATTTCTGTCTGGATGTATACATAAAAAGATGAGGGCCCACAAGGGTCAAACTTGCGCCCACTTCTATTCATTCTGTTCAAAAATTGTCTAGATAATGTATTGCATCGAATCGGATGGTATATGCAAATGATTGGTGAGTGATCTCTGAAATAGTCGCTAGGGACAACAAAATCAATTCCCAATAAACGCTTAGTAGTATTCATGAATGGTGTGTTAACAATAAGTTGACACTAAATATAGCAAAATGTAAAATTGTCATCTTTTATAGAAGAATATCACCATTGAAACGTTTGCCTCAGTAAAGAAGGACTGTCATTGACCAGATAAGTTTAGGGAAAAAGCACGTTTGATCTTTAATAAAACACACTACTAATTTGCAAAGCCGACAGTCATATACGAAGTCTCTCTCAGCTCCACTTTTAGTTACCCATAGACGGTATTACATTTTAATCACCAAACCTAAATATTCTGAAAACTGCGCAATCTCGAAAAAAGTTTAAAACAAAAGTTTCAATACTTCTACGGAACAAAATGACTAAGTCCTTGACAATGATTTTGACTACAATAATCAAGATCCTTTCAAGGTCAAGTGAATATTTTCAAATGAAATCCCCTTCTTTCACATCTGAGCTGAAAAGAGAAGCAAATTTTACGTCCGATCATCATCCAGACCATGACCATTGCTCCCAAGGTCATTTCAAGGTCAAATCAAGACATCGAAAACAGAGTTGCTCTAATATAATGGTTCGACACCACAGTTGTGAGGTTCACCTGGAATGGGCTGTGGATTATATGGAAATAACGGTTGGTTCTAAAGAGAACACGGTTTAATGAGACCTTACAAGAAACAGCAATTCTAAGAAAAACTTAAAGAAAAACACAGTTGCCAAGTGTCTTTGCACATTCACCATATCGTCGGACATATGACTGAACCACTACCTAGCCTTAAGTGACCTTGATCATAATCTCTAAGCGCAAGTGAAAATTTTTAAAGGTAACCTCTAATTTTTGTCCTGGAAATGCAGGAAATTTTACATCCAAATGTGACGTAGACCTTCAATAACTAACATTTTGCTTCAGCGAATGTTTTGGTTTGATCTCGAAATGATTTTAAAGGCAATGGCCACGATCATGACCAAGATGACGTTCGGACGTGAATTTCGCTCCTCTTTTAAACACAGATGTAAATTGACTTTTCTTTGGAGGTCATAGTCAAGGTCATTGTCATAGTCACCATTAGTTTTCCCCTCAAAAACGAACTTTCGTTTGAATTTTTGTCTCTAGAACGGGACACCATGTATATCGGATAAGCAAATACGAGAAACTCCACCAAGAGTGAATAAACCTAAACTCACATTTCAAGCAATGTGAGAATAATGAATTTTCTTGCTTTTCTTGTCAGAATTTTGAAATGTGAATTTGAATCTCACTGCATGATCTATACCTAAGCTACAGTACTCCTGTCAAGCAAGACGTAGCTTGAACACTCGCATTTGAATTTCTGATGGACAAGAATTTACGGCTGATTCGCCAATAAATCGAAGAACGTCGAACGGATCTTTTACCTCTGAGGCTCAAGTACATAACTATTTCTGGCAAATCATTCCTCGATACCACTGATGTATCGCATTACGCCGGATGTATAACGGTGCAAACTTCCTCGCAACGCCATAACCTCGCACATCAGATACCTGTTTGATATTCCTTCCCGTCTACCACGAAATATTGCATTCAGCTCGCTGTCACCAACAGCCACACAACATCCAAACTCAATATCCATTTCCATATTATCCCTTATCTCCACGTATTTCCTTTGCTGGATCCACAAAACATACATCGAAGGATTTTCTACTTTCAGCACACCAGCGGGGAAGTTTCTTAATATTACTAAAACATAGCGTCAAGCAGATTGACTCTGTACTTGCCTCGCAACGCTGTCAACTGTTCTCAGATCAGGTTTTTCATAGGTTAGCCCGTCTTAAGAGTTAACGACGGACAGGTTAAACAGAGGAATTCAATGGATGAAGTAGGTCAGGTAGGTCCACACAATTAGTCTCCAGGTCCCACCCATTTGACAACGTTGCGACCTAAAAATATAGTCTCAGCTTGCTGCACGTTAATACCAAAGGATTGGTAACACAGAAGCTACACTCAGACAAATTCCCCAGTACAATTTCCAGCGTTCTACACATAAGCAATCGCCTACGGCCACTCACGCGCACCACCGGTTGCAGCATCAAACGGCGGAAAGTCGGTACGTACTGCGTGGGTACTTTGTACTAATATGTAACAAATTTAGCATTCGTAACTGTTTGACGTACCTGTTCCATGTGTTCTGAAATAGAAAACAGTAATCTTTCTAGAACACCAAATCTGTGCTTTGTTTCCGTGCTCAAAACCTTGAGAATAAGAGTGTTTTCACTTGTCATTATCATGGACATATATATATATATATATATATATATATATATATAATATACTCGTATTCAGCCAATTTTGAGCAATTTTGACAATCAAATAAAGTAACCAAATACATACATATATATATATATATACAGTAATGGATAAAAGTATATAGACAAATATAAATATTTACCTAAATACCTTTAGAAAATGAATTCATACTTCATTGCTCCATAAACAAATATGTTATTAGTAGAAAAATTAAATCCCTTCTTTTACATTATCTGCAATGAACACAATACAAGTCTGAAGATAAGCACTTTTTTATGACGGGCAAAAACATGTAGACAAATTCTTTTCAACATTAGTTTAGTACAGCTTCGTGTCAGAAGAGGATTAGTTTGTGTTGATCAAGTATTGTGGAATAAGTTGAGTGATTTTAAGACCATGCCGCGTGGTCCAGAAATTTCTTTCGATGTGAAAACTAGGATCATTGAGTTATACAAAGATGGTCAACGTCAATTCGACATTGCTAAAAAATTAAAGCTGAAGCGTAAAGCAGTTTGAGCAATATTGAACAAAACACATAAATGATCTTCATCTTTCGTAGGTGGTAGGCGGTCTCTGACTGTCGAACGCGGAAGTACCACCCTGCGGATCTCGTAGGCGGCGCCAGAATGTATACATGATGCATGCACACCTGTTCCCTCGCCAGAGTCCGTGTAGCGTCCCCCATTTTCCCTGTGTTTCCCCCTATAGCACAACAGTACCCCATGGGTGCTTAGGCCTTAGGCTTTCGTTGTAGTTGGAGTATAAAAAAATCCAGAATTAATGCAATAATTGCATGTTCATCCTCTGAAAATTTTGCCACCTCACGTGAACACATTGTCAGAGCACGAAGAAAAATACTGACCGGTGTGAATTGAAAACACTATGATCTCAGGTCAGCGCGAGAATCACTGGCACGTCACAGCACTGTTACGTCACAACTGAGTGTGAATAGACCTTAATGAAGCACACAAATATGTGTGTGTTGGTCGCTTTAGTCTCAAAATAACAAAAGCGCATATGTATCCAAAAATAAGACCTCCTTCCTCGTTGTGCAATAATCGATACTTTTGAAAAGTATATTGAGAGGATTACCCGGAAAGATGATCCACCGAGAAATTAGAATTTCTCTACAAAAGACATTGTGGTTCAAATAATCTAGGAAGAAAAGCTACTCAAAAAATTAGCAAGTATAATACTTCAAGGTACGATGTACTCGTATATTACTATTTTCTAATGAATCTATTATATTTCATTAATAAAAAAGATAATCAAATAACTAGTAATAAAACTCACCGAATTTAACTTCTACACCAAAGTTAATACTACAAAACAATTCAAATATATTTTAATCTCGTCTATAAATGTTAGTTACTTTTATTTAACCCTTTTTGTACCAAGAAGCTTATGCTATTATTTTCTACCAAACTAGAATCACTTGCGACAAAAACATTTGAAATCACAAAAAAACTCTCACTTGTACGAGTACTATCGAGTATTACTGGTTCATTGTTTTTGAAAGTTGTATCATATCAGTATAAGTTCCAAGTAAATTCACTGGTTATTATTACATCATACTTTTTATGGAATAGGGCAATATTTCAATATACTTTGTGATTCCATAATACACAATTTCATAAAAGATGTCCGCCAAATTTTCCTCGATGTTGACATTTTTCCGATTGCACGGTGCTCGGTCCAATCCATTAGCACCATTTCAATTTTGCCTGACAAGCAGAACGTCGAATTTTACGTCAATATTGGGTAGTTTACCGCTCATGCATACATGCTCACATCGATCGAAAGTAGCGGCACAGATAAAAATATATTTCTGGTGATATATTAGTAATATGCTATAAAACTAAATGGGACAGAAACGAATGTATAGATTCCCGAACACCAAGTAGATAAGAAAAGAGAACTGCAGTGAACGCCAAACGATTACATGGGCGACATTGCTGACAAATAGTGACTGTAAGTTAACAGGTCCGACTCAGGGCCGGTTTATCAAAGCACAGTTAAAAGTGCCTGTTAAGTAACCTCAAGTTAGGCTAAACTGGCAGTTATGTTATGAAGCGTGTTTATCAATCAATCAATAGCTGTCAGTTTTATAACTTTTGGTTTGCCTTCGTTTCTACAAGGTTGGTAGAACTGAACTGAGCGGAAATGAATTTTTATTCGTTGAATTTAAATTTCCCACAAAAAATGTCAGACAATGACAAATGACGCAAATGTCAAAAATTTAACCTATTCGATATATTTGTGTGAAAGTGTATCACTATCACGCAATGACGTCTTTGCTATCACGTATCTTGAAGTTTTCTTTATTCGTGTGGCATTGTTTTACGAAATTAGTACGGATTGTTTGGAAAAATGGAAAGCGAAGAAAACAGTGGAAAGGGAAAACAAAAAAGAGGAGCGAACTTCAGCCTCAGCGACCGCAAAAACTTGTTGAAACTGTCCAACAAATTTAAGGCAGTGATAGAAAATAAAAAAACGGATGGAGTTACTTGGAGACAGAAGGAAGAAGCGTGGATAAAAATTGAAAGAGAATTCAACTCATTTACAACTGGAGTGGTGAGTATATACATATACTTTTCAATTGCTATAGTATGTGATAAATTAATTGATTTCCAATATACAGTTTTGGCAACATTTCCCAACTCTGTTAAATAAGATATAAACTGTAGTGAAAAGAGTATGAATGCAATATTAGTTTTTGTTCCGTAATTGTTCATATATGAATAAATTTTTAGCCACGAACAGCAAAACAGCTAAAAACAAAGTATGAGGCCATTAAGAAGGAGCTGAAAAAAAAATATAGCAGCCATAAGTGCTATATGCTTGGAACAGGTGGTGGTGCTTCAAAAGAAGAACCCAAACCTGAGACTGAAGAAGAGAAGGAACTATTACAAACTATCATAGTTTCTGTTGAGGGTCTTCAGTCTCAATATGATTCAGATGCCATAGCAGGAAAGTTCTGTTTTTTTATTTTTACCTTTGGATCATGCTTAATTTGATTTTGATTACAGGTGTAAGAGGAGTTGAAATTGAGGAGATTGAAAACAGCAGTGTGATAGTAGAAACGCATGAAGATATTGAGTGGAACACACCCAGTACTTCCTACCTTCAAACACACATTCATCCAGCTTTGAAAGTATCAAGGCCGAATGTGCTACAGGTGGACGTAAGTGGAGAAGATATGGAAGTAACCGACCATAATACTGACAGTATCAGTGTAGCAGAGACTCCCAGCTCTAAAAGTATCTGTGAAATATTTCTTATAAATATAGGTATATAGATATCTCATATTTATGTTACTATACAAAAATTTTATTTTAGAGCCATGGTCATGTCGGCGAAGACCAGTAATTAAGAAAAAGAAAAGCATGTCTTCTGCTTCTTCGAAATTTGAAGAACTGGCTATGAAGAAGTTAGAGCTGGTGAATTTGCAAATGTCGATTGCAGAAGAAATAAAAAAGCAAAATGCTGCAGAGCATAAAATAAAAATGGAAAACCTGAAACTGAAGCAAGACATTTTGAAAATGGAACTGCAGATTAGAACAAATGATAAATTATAAAATATGTGTAATATATATAAATATAACACATAATTTTGAAATTAAAGATTGCTATTTTTTATTTGTATTTAATTCATAAATAGTACAAGTAAAGAATTAATTTAAAAGCCCTGGAAAATATTCACTTAATAACAGTTCCCTGGCATTCATGAAGTTATTTTCAGGAGGATCAACACTGATATCTTCTTCATAATTGATTATGTTTTCATCCAAGTTTGGAATATCAGGGGGCTGCTCTTCATTTTGGTCAATTGCTATATTATGCAGCACAGCTGTGGCAACGATCACTGTAAGGGTTGTCTGTAATTTTAGTCTCAACCCTGTTGAGAGAACTGGAAATCGTCGTTTCCACAAACCGTATTGCCTTTCCACAGGATTTCTGGTTCTTGTAACTGAAAAAATAAATGAAAAACAAACTCATTAACTTTAATTCTCCTTGTATAGAAAAAATAATGCAGTGTAGTATCTGTACAATGAAAAAATATGGTTCATGCTTTTAGTGAATTAAATTATTTTATGAGTAAAATAAAAAACAGCTCCATATAATGTAATGATTATAAGAGATAGAAACATACCAGCTTCATTATAAAGTTGTTGGACTTGTGTTCTTGCTTCCAAAAGTGGTGTTATTACATGCATTGAATTTGCATAACCACTGTCTGCTACTAAAAGGCATTGCCAAATTCATTTCTTTCCAATCTACTTTTTATTGATGAATTATCAAAAATTATCTGGTCATGTTGACTTCCAGGCCAGCGTGCAGTAATGTCTAATATTTTTAGATTGGGGGCTGAAATGGTTTGTACATTGATGGAGAAATAGCCTTTTCGATTGCGAAATAGTTCTGCATTATTTCCTCCTGTAAGGGTAAAGTTTTATAAGTACAAGTTCTATAGATACAAATAGATACCATACCAGGTGACTGAATTTTTATGTGTGTGCAGTCAAGGGATCCAATCACTCTAGGCACATGTGCTTTCTCATAAAAGCTACTTTTGGCTTTCCTTATTTCCTCATCATTACTTGGCATTTTTATAAATCTACCTGAGAAGGTAGCTATTGCCTCAGACACCTTCTTCACTATTTTTGAGGCAGAGCTCTTACTAACTTTGATGAAATCACCAACAGTTAGTAGGAAGTTTCCCGTAGCATAGAAGCGTAGAGTCAGTAATAACTGATTGATGGGTGAAATAGAATGATTTCTGAAATAAATATACAATTAATAGTTACCACAGGGAGTCATTTGTCATAGAATTGTTCATGATAAGTTAAATAAAATTCAATGAAATCCACATATCTATTTCCATATTGTTTAAATATTACAGAAAAAATATTCGCAGAAAATAAAAAGTACCTATAGGTATTAACATCAGCAGCGTTCTAAAAACGTGAAATAACCTACCTGTCGGTAACAGATTCGAGTTCTTCCTCGATGAGAGATAAAATATATAAAACCGTAATTTTTTTCAAGCGGAACCTCACAAAAAAATCTATGTCGTCCAATGAATGGAAGAAGTCTTCTCTTTCTCGTACAATATAGGGCCTCCTTTCATATTCTAAAAACTCTACTATTTCCGCATCATCATCATCATCGAACATAGCATCAATATCACCCAACATATTTCAAAGTTTTCACTTGATTTTCAAACAATAATTCTTTACAAAAACCTTGTTTTTGCTTACGTTTTGACACAGACTTTTTGAGGTTAAAATGACAAGAATGACATATCAAAACAAGAAGAAGTCTGCAATCTGCGCATGCTTCAGATCCTAACTGCTAGTTATCGCTCGTAACTGGAACATCCAAGTTGCGGTCAGGTTTCACACGGGTTTAACTGTTGGTTAATATTTAACTGCCGGTGGATAAACATTTTGACCGTCAGATTATTTTTAACTACTAGTTGATTTATTTAACCATGCATTGATAAACCGGCCCTCAGAGTAGTAGTATATAAATTTGGATTTTGTTATATTGTCATCAGAAACCAAAAACTAAATCTCTATACAGGGTGTTCCTTATTGATATGCGAATATTTAAGGGTCTGAATCTACATGGAAAATTAATGTTAGTTTGCTTCATCAACTATGGTTCAAAAATGTTTCCTCCAAAAACTCGGGGTGCTGAAGTTTTAGAAAAGAAATGGAAATTAATTAATATTTTCAAAACCGCTTCAGATATTTGACTGATATTCAGTACGTAGTAGAAGTTAATAAAGCTGCACATTTTTCAATGCAAAAATAACTTTTAGCCTCAACAGTGGCGTGCGTACGGATGTTTTTTAAGAAAATAATTGTACGCCAATGGTGTTTGCGAAATAAAAATTATTTTTTAATTACCCGTTCAATTTAAAACAAATGATTAATGTAGCGATTGAAGAATTCAATTTAGAAATGAATATATAGTTGCTCTGGAATATGTCACTGGCTTTTGACATCTGCTAAGTCTCTGTTAGTCAAATCTGTTCGCTGTGACATCTTTTTCATTATTTAGTTTTTACAATCTTGTTAATAATGCAGAAATGGCGGAAATGCATTACGTACATAGGCTTGCCGACGGTAATGGTGAGCAAGCCAGACGGATTTTTCACCAGAGATATCCCAATCGTGCTTTGCCAGACAGTCGAACCTTTTCTAATATTCATCGTCGTCTTGTTGAAACGAGTACGAGGAAGATCGCTAGACACTTAAATATTTGCCATCAACTCTTTTTAAGTATTTTAGTGTATTTTTTGTTATATTTTTACGATATTTCAAGAGTACAGCCATTAGTTCCCATTGATTTTCCAAGGCGTGTGACCTTTTGTCAGTGGTATCTTCAAGAAATTAGACAAAGTCCGCAATTTGAATCAATGATTCTGTTCACGGACGAAACTAATTTTTCTCGAAATGCCATTCAGAATTTCCACAATAATCATTTGTGGGCAGAAGAAAGTCCGTATACCGTAACCGAAACCCATTTCCAATACCAATTTTCGGTTAACGTATGGTCAAGAATTATTGGCAACCACTTTATTGGCTCATTCTTCTTGCCGGGACAACTTGACGGACAGACTTACCTCAATTTTCTTCAACAACAGTTTCCTTTGCTGCTTGATGATGTTCCATTAGTAATAAAAAATATGTATGGTGTATCTGAAGTCACTTGAAATAGCATAAAAACCTTTGGTCGGCGCGTCCTTTGTAATTTCATGACGTATCATAGGCGTGCGGCATTTATTTAGAACGATAATAATAATGTTTTTATATCACAATAAATGGATTTTACTATCTTCTTATTTTTTTATTTGGGATAAAAAATACTTATATTGGGAGTTTAATTTATGTTGACTGAAAGTTAAGAAATGGAAAAATTACAGAATTCCAACGTTTGACATAGGCAAATATTTACATAGCAGGTAGGTATATAAAAAGGTATATAAAGACTTACATTATAGGTATTTATATATCATCCTCGCCTTCGGAGCTGTCGCTAGAGTCATCTTGTAGAGGAATTACAACGGGATTTACAGGAGGCAAAACACAATATTCATTTTCTTTTTCAATAATATGCCTCGAACACTGCTTCCATAGGTCTGTGTCAGCAATATGAGATACTGCATCTCTTATTGTGGCCAATAGCGATTCACTTAATTGAGGGGTCTGATTATGTTTTCTTACTTTTTTTCAAAAGCAGCCCAGACCAACTCAATCGGGTTAAAAATGCAGTAATAGGGAGGTAGACGTAATACTTCATGGCCATTTTGCTGAAGCAGATTGTCAACAACATACTCTTTTTCAAATTTTTGTCTTTTAATACGATCCAATAATATGGCTTTGGTTGATTTTTGTGGTATTTCCATTCCCTTATCCTTCATAAAATCAATAGTGTCTTGTTTTTGTCTGTATTCGGAATTTTGTTTTTCTGTCGGGAATGGTATGGCGCATTGTCCATAATAATCACTGAATTTGGGGAAATGTTTGGTATCAACTGCTGCTCTATCCACTTTTCAAATAAGTCGGAGGTCATGTCCTCATGATAGTCGGCACATGATTCTTTGATATTTTTGGCAGATAACAGCAAGGCATTAGGTATAAATCCATTTTCACTGCCAGCATGAAGAATAATGATTCGTTTTCCACGGTTGCATGGTGCATTTAAAATGCACTTGTTGCTGTCGTCAGCCCAGCCGTACTGCACAACATCATGGGTATCATACCACGTTTCATTCAGGTAAATCAGATTTCTTTTCTGCTCTCTATAGATTTTAACTTTGTGCAAAAATTCTTCGCGCAATTCAACGATTCGAGACGACTCCATAATCACCATTCTTTTATCTAATTTTTTGTATTGAAAACCACACAGTTTTACAATACAGTGCAGTGAGTCTAAGCATTTGTAATTATAAAAATCTTCAGGATAATCTTTTAATTTATCCCGTATCATTTCCAACGTGGGCACCAAATTTTCTTTATAAAATCCGTATATTATACGACGAATATCTTCCTGAAAACCCAGGTCTATTCTTTTTAATTTTTGCCCTATGCGCTTTCTGTGGAAACGATTTTTGCAGCAACAGAGCGTGTTAAATATAGATATATAAAACGTATTTCACAGTGTTTTAAGTGACTTCAGATAAAGTATACATGCATGATGGTGCACCGGCGCGTTTCGGTATGGCGGTTCGTAATTATTTACAAACTGCTCATCCAAATCGTTGGATTGGCCGCGGTGGGCCCCAAGAATGGCCACCAATGTTCCCAGACCTCGACAGTTTAGATTTATTTCTGTGGGTCTATCTTAATACACTAGTGTACACAAGTACCATTAACATTGTAGAGGAATTAAGAGAAAGAATGGTTGCAGCTTGCGATAGTATAAACAACACTCCAGGGATATTTCAACGAGTGTGCAATTCCATGAGAAGGAGAGAGGAAGCATGCATACTAAGTGAAGGGGGCCATTTTGTAATCATTTCGTTGGTAGAAATGTTATGTTTATGTTGTCAGTTGTTGTTGTTCATTACCCCTAATATGTTTAATAGTTAGACAATAGAACGGTTTTTATTTTTTTACTCAAAAATGGCGCATCAAAGAAAAACATATTAAGAGAGATCATTTGTTATAAATTGAACGGGGAATTAAAAAATAATTTTTACTTGGCAAAAAACCTTTAGCGTACCGTTTTTTCTTAAAAAATATCGAGGTCAATACCCGCAATACACGCCTCTGTTAAAGCTAAAAATTATTTTTGCATTGAAAAATATTCAACTTTATAAACTTTCACTACGTACTAAATATCAGTGAAATATTTGGAGCGGTTTTGAAAATATTAATTAATTTCCATGCTTTTTCCTAAAACTTCAACACCCCGAGTGTATGTAAGGAAACACTTTTGTACCATAGCTTATAAAGCAAACTAACATTAATTTTTCATGTAGATTCAGACCTTAAAAATTCGCATATCATTAAGGAACACCATGTATAATTTCTCGTTCAATGACTGAAGTGTTATATATTCATTGGAAAAGCTGTAAAGCAGGACAGGAAATCAACCTGTGCAGCAAATCGGTATCAAAATTATCGTCCAACAAAGGTTTGGAGCAAGAGCTGAAAATCAGGAGTCAAGACATAAAATCCCAAGTTGCCTTAGTTGTCCTTTTTGTGAACAGCTTTTTCCAAAACGTGGATGTATATTACTTACCTCCTTGCGACAAAAATCATCTACCAACTACATACCTGAAAAGAAACACAGATGAATGATTTATAAACTTTTTTATATCTACAAAAGGGGTTTATTTAGCCCATTTGAATTGAAAAGCAGATAATCTCAAAGAAGTCGTCGCAACTCAACTTTACTTTCCATTGTATTGTACTCAAATTGACAATCAATGATTTCATAGTCTCACATTGTCTTGTAACAAGCAGACGGCAAATAAAGGCAACCCTACTCTCATTTATCCAAGAGCCATGTGTCAATAAATGAAATGCTGAATTGTTTTCACCTTTTAATGAAAAGTTCCATGTTCGTTCACAATATGAAAAAATATAAATATTTAATATAAAAGGTAAAGCGCAGACTCTGTATTAATCCTAAGTATCGAATCATCACCAATAGACAAAGGGCACTATAAAAGTTTTGCAATATGACTTAACAAACGGACGCAGGAGGCTGCATGTTACTGCACGTTGAGATATGCCTATGAGTGCATAGTCGCCGCCAGCAGCACGTCTGTTGATTTGCGTAGTTGTTGTTTATTCGTATTGACAGTGTAAAGTGCGGACTATGGAATCGTGGTCACGTAGCGAGATAAGGGCAGTTTTACGGTATAATTTTACGCGTGATTCAAGCATTGACTAGTACCCTTACATTAAAGAACGATTGTCCTCATCATACGACTATATTCAGGTGGCACAGACAATCCCAATGGGGCAATCTCACTCTGCAGGACGCTGAAAGGGAAGGAAAGCCGCGAACGTCAGTAACAGAGGAAAACATTACTGCTGTGCGGAAAATGATTGACGAAGACCGGAGAGTGATATACCAACAGATAGAGAATACCTTACTTACACCTTCATTCACCAGTAAATCATTCAATTCTGCATGACCAGTTTCACGTAAGGGAACTTTGTTCTCTCTGGGTACCGCACAGTCAGACGGAAGAGAAGACTTGTCGTACGACTTGGTGCCTAAAGATGCTGAGAATGTTTGATAAGAGGCAATCTCGGTATGTGGACAGCATCCTGACAGGTGACGAGACTTGGCTCTATTATAATGATGTGCCGACCAAGGCTCAAGACGAAGTGTGGGTCTTTGATGATGAGGACACACCCGCAGCTGTCAGAAAATCCCGATCTGTTAAGAAAAAAATGAGCTGTATTTTTAAAATCGAGCAGGACTGTGGAGAGTGTCGTTTTGGATACACATAAGACAGTCACTGCTACGTGGTATACGGAAAAGGGCCTACCTAAAGTCATAGAGAGTCCATGAAAAACCTGCAGTCAAAGTCAGGAATGGACACTTGGTACCTCCACCATGACAACGCTCCAGGTCACCGCGCCAAATCCTGCACCGACTATTTGATCACTACTGGACTGAGCACTTATTGAGCACCCTCCTTATAGTTCGCATGTTGCTCGCTGCGACTTTGCACTGTTTTCGCATGTGAAACTGAAGCTAAAACGGAAACGTTTTTCGGCACAACTTTTAAAGTACCCTCTGTATAAAAAAAAATTCGCCTACTCCATAAAGAAACTGAATAAACATTAATAACAACGCCAGAAAATTGTGGGGTGTAACTTCAGAGTCCGTTCTGAATTGACCGCTATGGCCTGAAGAGTGGCCCTCGCCCTTGTACCGGCCCCACAAAATTAAACATCTGCCAAATGTCCTAGCTGCTACCTCGTACTGCCCTTAGTAAAAGCCGAGCCTACTCCCTTCTGTACAAGTGTGCCTTGTCTCTTATCATATTTGGCGCACCACGCCTCCCGACCTCAAACAGGGATGCTTGGTAAACGAATCAACAGGTCCAGGAATACTTATCTCGTTTAGCTTCTTGCAACGTGTGGGCCCTGGGTATTTAGGCTGAGAACCTGATGCTCAGCAAGTGAGAGTTCTAAGAAAACAGGGATGCTCTTTCACTGCATTACACTGTAGCGTCATGCGGTTTGAATCGACCAATCAGAGTAGAGCTAGCACTCTTGAACAAAATTTCCATAGTATAGTCGAACCAGGGAATCTGGATAAAATACTCGTATTGCCTTTGCAGACTCAACGCATGATCAATAGAAATCCCGTAGCTGTTACGACTAAAAGACTTCGAGATACAGCAGGCTAAGTAACCCCAACATCATGACGGAGTTATAACCTAAGTGTGACCGTTGACCAATGGACCCACACTTGGTTGTTGCCTTAGCACAACAGCAAGGGCATACAGACTAGGAAATCTAGAATTTCAGCAAAATCTCTTCTTGAGGATAAGTGAAAATGTTCAACTAAAGATAATAAATGACCTTCCAGAAAAACATTGATAAAATTAGCTTAGAGGGAAGTCGCTGAGCATGAAAGGACTTTCAAAATGAGACCTCAATGTACTGTGGCGGTTAATTTGTCATCCAAGTAAAATCGTCAATCCAAAATTCATTTTTCACCTAAAAGCCAATAAATACGAGATAATTGCCAATACCTGAACAGTTTCATGAAACATCTCTTTCAAGTTGCCTAGCAAGGTAAACACTGCATGGGAAGTCTAGTTTCAAAGGTATATTCATCCTCTACAACTTATCTATAGTTCAATTAGACCCATTCTTAATAGTTTTTTGAACATGATGATGATGATTTCATGGTCTATCAAAATTCTAGAGTAAGAAACTACAAAATCAATACAGGAAGCTACCAAGCCATCCTTAGCAATCCTTATGTCAGAAGACAGATTGAAGACTATGTGGAGTATAACAAACAAACTTAAAGATAAAGGTTCATGATCAACCCTAGTTCAAATAATGACGTATGGGAGGTATCTATCGTATAATAAAATGGCCTCTAGCAATTTGGTAGTAATTCAGGAGAAGAATTTATACGATGCAAACATACCAATCTCAAACGAGTCCTTATTCCTAAGTCTAGAGACTGCAAATGCCGTTCATTAACTAGTAGCGAAACTAAAGTCTTCTTACTCAAGTGGACATGATAGTATTCCCCAAGCAAATTGCAGATGTTGAAATTGAACCGTTAGAATTTCTAATTAATCTATGATTCAGAAGTAGCGTATTCCCAGATAGATTTAAGGTGGCGATAATTGTGCCGATCTAGAAAAAGTCGGCACTAACATCTATAGAGCCATGAGTTTATTGATTAGCCTTGCTAAACTTTTTGACCTAGCTGTTGAGGAGGAGCTTCTGGTGTTCTTCTAGGAATCAGCTTCTGTCAGGCCATCAACACGGATACGTCGGAAAAAAGTTCTAAAACAGCGCTTTGTGATTTTAGTCATAAGTGAGTTCTTTAGATGGTAACAAATGTTTATATCAGGTATGCTCATTGATTTATCTAGGGCTTTCTTACTGATTGACCAGTTGATGTGCACTAAATTAGAAAAATATGGTATCAAGGCAATTCCAACGGACCTAATAAAGTCATGTTTTCAAAACAGAAAGCAGATGATAGAACTGAATAACAAGCTATACCAAGAAACAGCTATTGCTCAAGCTGGACCACAAGGTTCTGTTCTGGGGCCATTATTTTTGATAGGGTATCTGCGAAACACACACATGCTACGCTGCGCAGATGATACAATCGTATTAATTACAGAAAATAGTTTTCTCCTTCCTGCCATAAAGATAGGTTTAATTGTGCAATGTATAAGACCACTCTATTTGAGCGAAATTTTTATTGTAATTTTAAATTTTACAGTAGCTTAGCTGAAGATATGGGGTCTTCGACAAGTTTGGAAAATTTAAGAAAAAAAGATAGTTCTTTTTCTGTAACAGTGGTTTGACTAACACTTATGTACTCAGTGTATTCTCTTGCTGTTTTGAGTATCTGTTTGTATTATTATCAATGTGTATTTTGCATCCCCTTTTATAAGTTTGGCTTGTTTCTTTCCTTTCCATAGCGTGTGTACTCACTAACATGTAATTTATGAAATAATTGGTGTTTGAAATATAACCTGGCAGCGTGTCACGGAGCAAGTTTGGATGCCCATCCCGTACACTGCTTTGAGACCTAAGGACTTAACATCATGAACATATGTCAAGAATACTTATTACAACTAACGGTGATAATATTGCTATATCAACTAAACGATTACCGCGTACTTCCCAACGTGAAACAGCGTAAAAATATATTTTTCCCCAAGATTAAATATTGGTTAATATAAGCGCCTTATAGAAACTAATCTCAACTAAGTCCCACACTATCACCTCTCGCATCGGGTCGGCAAATACATTTTTCCTCATTAACCCCAAGACAAAAGTGCTCCTCCAGCTTATCTGGCAACATAATAAAGGTCGGCGTTGCAAGGAACGACGCAAAGTTGCGAAACTTGGAGTCTTTTGAAGTTGCTCCAGCAGCATTACGTGCTGCATCTTTCATGAACCACTAAACATACAAACGCCGTATGTACGGATAGTTTCATGTTTCCGGCCGCTCACATCGCTCTTCAACTTTCGGACATAAAGGCTATGAAATATTAATCTTGGCAAATTGTGTGCAGTCACCGTACAGCCTTTCGTCCGCGGGCGCATCTGAGAGATAACGATGACCTGACATTGGATTGAACTAATAGGCCAAACAATCCAGTCAAAAAATAGGCTTGCAAAATTACCACATATCTGAAAATTGGTACAGACCTTGAATACACCATCATCAATATACATCAAAGCTCTTCATAGGTATATCCTTGGAGCGGAACCTAGTTTTGTTTTGGTTGAAATGTCTAAAATAACGCTTTTTGTCGTATCTCTCGATATACTACAAAAATACCCCAAACAAAAATTGTAGTGAATTATAGATAATCTATAAAGGTTGTCCGAATACTTTTATCTATTGAGTCACATTGCTTTTGTGCGGCATATTTATGCCTACCCCATCTACCATTCAACATGAACATATTTGTGGATGCATTGATGTATGCAACTGATACTAAAATACACACCACTTACACAGGGTGTGTCTCAAAATTGTCAATGATTTTTCTAAAAATGAATTGACGGGCCACCAAAGTTTCGTATAGAAACCAGTTGAACGCGAGATGCTTGCAAACTAGGGAAAAATGTAGAAAAATTGTCATTCATGTCATATCATAATATGAGACTGTTCAATTATGGTTATTAGATTAGTTTTAACGACCTGTTTCACCAACTTTGAATTTGAGTTTTGCGAGGCTACTGAAATCTAGGGACTTTTTTATGTAGTTGACATGATAGATAACTAATTATTGTAGATTTTCAGTTCAGGCTCAATTGCGGGCACAGTATTCAAGACTGTGCAGACCAAATTTCTTAAAAATGTCATTGTTATAATCTCTTGGAAATAGTTTTTGTTCGTGGTTTTTGAATTATTCTTCTAGAAAACCACTATTTATCGCTTAAAATATTATGATCAATAAAATGGATTTTTTAAGACTAAAAATGTACGAGACGATATTTAACCTCCAAAAGTCGAACGTTTAACTTAAACACATGTCACAAAAATTTTCAACGGTGTTTAAGTACTTGTGCAATAGAAACCTTCACATTAAACTAGGTTTCCGTCTGAACTAAGGTTATATTGTATTGGTGTAACAGGTTGCTATTTTTGTTTCACGTTTTTTACAAAATTTTGGAAACAAAGTCATTATTTATTTTGTATTTCAAGAGACAAATGTAGTAGTATTATTTATAGTTTTCTTTACCTAAGGCCCGTATCGTCAGTCGTCCCTACAATTGTAGGGCGCGTTTATGGCCTCCTTGATTGTCATACTCCTTTCTCTCCTTCAAAAATTTCTAGATTACTCTTGTCCCGTGACGGCGTCAGCGCTCTCCTATTGTGAAGATATGTTTTCTTTTTAAATTGTACGAAATTTCAGGCTGATAATACATGATATAACTTAAAAGCAAGCACAATTTGATGCAAATAGATGTTTGTGACATAACCTCAAAATAGAGTTCTGACACGGAGAAGTAGAAAACTATGACAATCAAGAAGGCCATAGACGAGCCCTACAATTGTCGGGTGCGTTTATGGCCTCCTTGATTGTCATACTCCTTTCTCTCCTTCAAAAATTTCTAGATTGCACCCGGCCCGTGTCAGCGTCAGCGCTCTCCTATTGTGAAGGTATGTTTTCTTTTTAAATTGTAGGAAATTTTAGGCTCATAAAATATGATATAACTCAAAAGCAAGCACAATTTGATGCAAATAGATGTTTGTGACATAACCTCAAAATAGAGCGCAGACACGGAGAAGTAGAAAACTATGACAATCAAGGAGGCCATAAAGGCGCCCTACAATTGTAGGGACGACTGACGATACGGGCCTTAATCTTAATAACATTTAATGAAGATTGATTATAATTTTAAGTGGTATATATTGTTTTCATTGTTTATGTTGTGGATAAACATTTTATGGGTTAAGTGGTGTAATAGCTTAGGCTAAACTTCACTTTGCTTTATTATTATTACACATTACATAGATTTTGTTTTTTGTTATTTTATGTACTGCTATTATTTCTAACATTAATTGGTAAAGGTTGACTTTGTTTTTTCTTAGAGAGATATCTTACCTCCCAAGGAAGTTTCGGTTTTGGCCGCAGAATTTGACCGACATTTCGGTCGGACACTAGTAATAGTATTGATACATACCACTATTACTCATCCTGGCCTGCTCAAAATGAACGAAAGGAATGTCGTATTTTCCGAATAGAAATTGTAGCCACTTGAAAATGCAGATCTTATATATACAGGGTGACTTCGAAGTTGAGTCATTTATTTTAACAGTGAGTAGATCTGATCAAAAGAAATGTTTTTTTCCTTTACCATTTTTCTGGTAAAATTAAAGTAACAAAGTTATAGCCCTTTGGAAGTTTGAGTACTGCCCTGTCTCAATAATAATATGTTCGTGTTTGGCGACAACGGATATAATCCGCCTGACCGGTTCATCGCATCGGAAACAAAAAAGCGAAAGAATTTGAAACGTTTATCACGATGTTTTTCGTCAGTCGATAACGCGTTAGTGAATAGTAGTGTTTGTTGCGTGGCTCAAACGAAATCAAAAATGGCACATGTTTACGAAAATGCTGAACTCGTGGACATGATTCTTATTTACGGGGGGGCAGTCTTTACAAAATACTCCCGGATGCATCACGGATTTATGCGAATCGGTTTCCCAATCGAGTGCAACCAACCCCTCGTGGCTTTGTTAATGTAGTACAAAGGGCTCGTGAATCAGGTGACTTAAGACCTCACAGGTCAGGGCATGCTGCTCCAAGACCGCACGATCAAATACAGGTCCGCACTGAAATACTTGTCGGGACGATACTTTATTAAACAAGGTAACATTTTTTTTTTATTTATTTTTTTATTTTTACACACATATTTTAGATTATCTTCCTTCTACAATCATTATCTGAAAATTAATGACTCAACTTCAAAGTCACCTGTATATAAATATTATATATATATTAAATATTATGAATATATTAAATGTCTGCGTTGACCCTTGGAGCGCATAATTTTATATTGGAGGTTACATGTCAAAATTATCCTTTTTCATACTTCTCTGCGACTATACGGGAAACCACAAAAATACCCCGTATCAATATCGTAGAGAATTCTCTATAAAATCCACCGAGTTGCTTTTTTGTGTGTTGTAGTTTATGCGTTCTTTGATTCATAAGGTCGAAGCTGCGTTGCATACGAGGCATGTTTTATTGTTATAGTTCATTAATTTGATATGAAATCAGATACTAATATTCTTTATTTATTATAGTGTATTTAATGTGCTCCCAAGTTTCAGATTTGTGTGAATTTTTGCAATCATTCAATATTCTTTCTTGCATTTTGTCTGGGCTAAGAATAGAAGATTCGCTTTGCAGCCAGCCAAGGCCAACATAATTCCCTGATAAGATTCGGTCATGGTCACATGCGATATTTCCCAGGTTATAACTCAAAATCCATGTGTGTCTACATCTACTTCATAGTGGTTCGGGACTAGGATTTTAGTATTTTCTTTTATGGCTCTGAAATATAAGATATATGACCCCACGTCGATATAGTTGGTGCGAGAAATACGATCTTCATCATTTAACAGCTCTCAAATGCTGATATATGGACCATCGCAGATGCATATGGCCCAAGTAATATCATTTTTATCATGTAGTTGGGGTGAGAAATATAAGTAACACAAGCAAAAAAGCCCTTACTTACACGCGATTCTTATGATCCTGCGTTTCGGTTTACCGTTTGAGTTACACGCAACAAAGAGATATACAGGGTGTTAATAAAGTATGTAGATAAACTTTAACCTTCGAATCCTTGGTAAATTTGAAGACGAAATTTCCATATGAACATGGGTCCATAACAGCTTTGTTTTCAAGCTAGAGCATATTAGCACTAATAGAAATGATGGTATTGTTCTAAGAAAATTATAAAAGAATGAAAAGTATTTTATTTTGACTTAGTATGCCCTGTGGTGAATACCACATGTTTTAGAGTTGTTTCAGACCCTCCTTGTACGTAGATATGGATAATGTTATCCAGTATTTTTTGAAAAAATAGCTTGACATTGATTTGTTTTGACTATTGACCTTCATATTTAGCCTCGGTAACTTGTAAAATATGCAAAATTTATCATAGGTTATCCCAACCGTTCAATAAATACGTTCCATTATTCATAGAAATATTTGGAACATTACACGTACTTCTTTAGTGTTAGTGCTCTGGCTCGAAAAGAAATCCGTTACGGACCAATGGTCATATGAAGATTTAGTATTGAAAATGACCAAGGATTCGATGGTCAAAGTTTGTCTACATACTTTATTAACACCCTCTATACACTATAATGGGAGCACGGTATCCACTTGCATCTCCTTGTTAACAACTACCGCTGCGCGTCTAACAATGTTCTGTATAAAGAAAATCTGACGGTACCCGAGTCAGTCTTGACTTGTTTTCTGTTGGTGTACCTAAATTTTATGAAATAGATTCACTCTGTCATAGTTCATCATTCTAATGCTTATATGACGATTTCTGGAGGGTAAAATAGGCGACATAATTTATTATATCACCCTTAATTGGTTGAGCGGTCTCAGTACTTTTGTTGACTATGTATAATTTCTTACTTTTTGATAACCAAGTTTATGCCAGTTCATTTCTTGGTGGTTGTAGCTATGTCCAGTCATTTAAAAATTAATGAATAATTCTGTTTCTGAAAAAAATTCACTTAGTTGTAAATGTGTTATTTGTTTCTAGTTGTATTTTCTACTTCTCATAATCCTTGATTAGATATTAAATCAGTCGCCAGATACCTCCGAAACACCCAGTTTTTTAGAATGGATATCCTACCTTTTCCTGCATGTCTCTTTAAAAATTTCACTGTTTTCTTTCTGTCATTACTTTTTAATATAATCGCATAAGCACCAGCAAAGCCCAGGACCACCTGGAGTAGCCAGTGCCGCTTCCAAAAGGTGTTCCACCCCTCCAAGCGACAACTGATCAGGAGGTTATCCTTGTCTTGGAAGTACTAGAAAAGTCACCCTCACTCATCGTCCTGAAGACGCCAAACGACTTCAAGAAGCCAAAAATCTCAACCAGTGCTGTATCGCAAAACACCAGTTGAACGTTAAGCAATTTCAGGCTACCAACGCTGTATCTGAGTAATGCGCCTAATACAGAAATCACAGCAGATATTCTCAAATGTATGATCTGTGAAATCTGTGTGATAGGTGCGTATAATTACCGGGGCTGGAAGCAAAAATGAGATATAACCTCCCCCATGAAAATTTTCCGAAAACAAGCGTCTGAATACCAGAAAACCAAACTTACGTAAAATACGTATTTTTTGGCCTTGTATGTAAGTGTTATTGGAATGCGAGCTATCCAGATACTCCAACGGCCAAGGATTAGTGAATAGACAGACAAATAAACCACCGGAAATGAGTGACATGGTTTTTCGTAATGTAAATGTCACAGAACGTCCAAAAATCGGAATATCTTACTTTGAAAATTTATGGTGGTTACAATCCCTCTTTGCCTGTGGTTAGAAAAGTAAGGTGACAACAAATTCGTGATTTGCGCATCCGATTTACCTAGGCTTCAGTCGAGGTTGCATATTTATATTTTCATTAATAATTTTAACCTTCCAAGCTGCTCAGAACAAAATTTCGATTTTCATCTAATGTAGCAATCAGCTTGAGCGCAGCTGACTACTGAGCTGCAAAATAATACATAAAGCAAAATTTTCCATATTTCATGCTTCTGTTGCAAGAAGTATTTTCGAGAACATTACGCCTTGATGTTTAATGATCCGAACAAATCCGAGAAGCTCACTGATTGAAAATCTATACCAAAGGAGCAGAGGGCTTGAAGCACCTGGACTTCTCAACATTTGTACGACTGATAAGAGGAGTCACATGTGAAAAACAAGTAAATTACAAAGGGCAAAAAATCCGGAGATCGGAGGAAGCTACATTAGTAGGTACATTATGTTTTGATAATTCGCGCAGGACTAAAATGTAATACAATCCTTTTTCTCTTATTCTCATCCTTTCATAAACTTGCCTGCTTTAGTCCAACGCTGCCTCATTTGTCTTAACTCTTTTCGCAGTTCTATAATATCCCATTTAATTTACATATCTACTCCAACGTATTCTCCTGTTTCTCACCCACTTTATCATGTTTTCAATGTTACTTTGTTGACTTATGTTCCTCATTTGTTACGTCCCTCAATGTTTCCATCAGTTATAATTTGCATAGTTTTAGATGTATCTGCTGATTTCAGTTGCATATGTTGATACTGGCCTTCCAGTCGTTCTACTGAGCTATGTGAATGAAAGGCACAAAATTTCGGCATTGTGTCGTATTGATCACTGGGTTGCCGAAATTAGCAGCATCTCGAACACCCCTTCTGAAATTGCTTCCACCTGAAACACCCAGAAATACTCACTATGAATCCCAAAATGTATAGAGAATTTGCCACCAATTCAGTTGATAGTTCCACCAGTTGCAATATGATCTAAACAATAATATATTTAGCAAGTTTCAAACAGAATTGACCTGGTGGTGACATGACCGTCATTCCATTAGGAGCAGTTAAGATGGACAAAGGCGGTATCTTGCAGGAATTCTGAGGGCAGAGCGTCATTACCGCAAGGCTAAAGTCGAAATTGGCAGTGACCAAGTTGCACATAACTGGGCGAGCGTGTATAGGAGTTGGCATATAATAAGCAACAACGTCTAACTGTACATACACACACAGAGAGAGAATATCTCTGTGTATACGTTACTACGCTGAATATATCGATTGGAAATTAGAATACCCTATCCACAGCTCTCCGGCTAGCCTATGATTAGCAAAAGCTCTCAGCTGGATAGTAATTTGGGGGCTGCTGTGGGACTGCGGGCGTACGTTATGCTGTAGTGGCGTTATCAAGAGCAGTACTCACATGGATGAGATTCTTTAGAAGGATAAAACAGTTTAGAAATTGTTTTTGAACAGTGCAGGTTTTCGTGGGATGACTAACGTATAGGAAATGGTCTCTTCTTGGATTTTAACCCGAGATCCGACACGTGGGGTGTGATAAGCCCCAACGATAGAATTTTACAAATTATCTACTTAAATTTCGCGCCGACTGCTGACAGCGCCTCAGTAGCTTCCAAAGTCACTCCAATAAGTCACATGAGCCACATGCGGCAGTTGGTCTGTTGATTCCTAGTGATCAGTATCGTCGCATACTTGTTTGGGGTTTGTCATACCCCACGTGTCGGAACTCGGAAGTCCTTTGCAGTTGTTTTATTTCACTTTTTCTAGCAATTATAAAGGTGAATTCACATTTTACAAATTTTTTAATTAAAATTTTATACTGTTAAACAATATTTCAGTTTTGTTTATAAATATGTGCGGATACGAGAAGGAGCAACGTAGGCTTTGGGCACCTTGGGAGGAAGTACAGAATGAAGATGAAGCGATCGATCGAGACGATTCAGAAGAAGAAGAAGATGAAATAGATAATGCAAGTGTTTGCAACGACTATCCCGATTTGGAGCAAGACGATAAAGTTATAGGAGATCAAGATGATAAAGCACAAGCCGAGGACCTGGCCACGTGTCGTTTCTTTCTTGGAAAAAACGGGATGAAATGGTTCAAAGAGTGTCCTAATGGAAATCTTCGAACTAGATCTGAAAACATTATAACCCATCTTCCAGGAGTTAAGAACTACGCAAAAATGGAGGAAACTCCACTTGAATGCTTTCTCCTCTTTATTGATGGAATAATAATCACACATACAGTCAAAAATGTAAATATAAGGATCATAGAAAAATCTGAAAAATGGAAGAACAAAGGAATCAATCCGGCAGAAATTAAAGAAGTGTGCGGCCTTTTGTACCTATCGGGAGTTTTTTAAAATAACCACCAATATTTATATGAACTATGGAATACCGACGGTACAGGAATGGATATATTTCTTGCTACTATGAACCAAAGGTGATTTGAATTCCTTACGTTTCGACAACAAAAGTAATCGCGAAGATAGGGATAAATTGGATAAGTTGACCCATATTAGAGTTGTTTGTGATAGATTTGTTGACAACTGTCAAAATGCTTATTCACCGTCTCAATATCTTACAGTTGATGAGAAACTGGAATCATTTCGTGGCAGGTGTTCCTTCAGAAAATACATGCCGAATAAGCCCGCAAAATACGCCATAAAGGTACACGCCTTAGTGGATGCGATAACGTATTATCTTCTCAATATGAAGGTTTATGTGGGGAAGCAACCAGAGGGAGTATTTACTATCAGCAATAGTCCTAAGGACGTAGTGAGTCGCTTAGTGGCTCCGGCCTCAGGAACGAACCGTAACATCACTTTCGACAATTGGTATACCAGTCTTGAGCTTCTAGAAATTCGGCGCAATGGTCACGAACTGACTGCGGCGGAAACTATACGGAAAAATAAAGCATGTGTACCAGCATATTTTTTTAATGTAAATAATGGAGAAGTTCATTCTAGTTTATTTGGATTCCAGAAAGGATATACGCTTATTTCCTACTGCCCAGAAAACGACATAATTGTGCTGCTTTTATCTTCTTTACATCAAGAAATAGTCGACGTTGGCCTTTAACTTTATTTTTCTCCCTCTTAAATACTGCAGGCGTTAACAGTTATATTATATATAGAGAGAACACCAACGTCAAATTACCAAGAAGAATTTTCTTGAAGCAATTGGGTATGCAGTAGGCAGAAGAGCTTCGAAGAAGCAGAATGACAAACCCTAGGCTAACAGAGGAGCTAAGAGGGAATATTCGGATAATTTTGGGTGAAAATCCAGAACCTCCATCAAAGAAAGTAAGATCAAATCAACAACGGAGGTGTTCAGAATGTCTAGAAAGACCAGATACGTTTGTCAAACCTGCGAAAGATTTATTTGCCTTGGAAATTCACTTAAGTTTTGCAAAAATTGTGCTGAGGTTACCAATTAATAAAACTGCTTCTGTTTCATTTAGGTTTATTTGTTTTCTTTTACATAGAAATACAGAGTGTCTTCTTTTATTTTCAGTAAAAATATAATATAAAAAATAGTTTTTTTTATTTTTATATGAAATTAGAAACTTGTTCCTGCGTTCCCAAGGAAGAAATGTAATTTCAAATAAATTAGTTATGTGACTATTATATATTGAAATTAGTTTTTTTGTTGTTATACTAGTAGTATTAACTTAAACCATTTTAAATGTAATTAGTTAATAAAAAGCCTGCCTACATTTGGGGTTTGTCACACTCCACCTGTCAGAACTTGTAATGGAATTTCATCTGTCGGATGCCAGGTTAAACAAACAGTAACGCTTCCTTGAGGAACGTTCAAGGGAGGATTTAATATTTGCATTTGAAACTAGGCTACAACAGTTGTCATGACAATTTGAAAATCGACGTCAGAAAGATGTTTCAAAATGTTTATGATAAACGTTACTAAATAATGCAAAATAGTAATGTGAGTTTGCGTTTTCAAGTTTACGGGTATAGCGAATAGCGGATTCACAGCGAGCGAATTAGACTGAGAACCTACATACACCCAGTTTTCCAAAAAATTGCGTTCCTGGTTATACGCACAGTAGTTCTCAAAACTGAAACATTTCATGATCTGTTAGCTTTAATTAACTGCGTTTGTAGGGTTTGTTGAAAGTAAAAGGGAGACTTAGCGAGGAAGATGGGATGGTTTGAACATAAACTTGAAGGGACTATTGAAAGCAAGAGAGCAGATATAACCTATAGAGCAACGAACTAAAAAATATGGGACCCAAAGGTATTAAAAATTTGTGAGTTTTCCAAAATGTGCACGATTTTTCACATTTTCAAAGTCTCCAAAGCGCTCAAAATTTTCAATAGCAGCAGCTGCGCGGCTGGCAAGTACTTTTCTCAGGCTGAACTATACTTTAGCACATATCGCAAATATTATATTTCTTATTTTAAAATGAAAGATTATGATGTAGCTTGCACGAAAATATCATTTTTTTTTAAAGGAACCCTCTGCTTGCTATTTTAAAGAACTTCAAAGTTGCATTTTGTGTGGTAATACTGTGGTATAGAATCCTGATTTATAAGCTGTTTTTAATAAATAATCTTTCATTTTAAAGTAAGAAATGAAGTATTTGCGATATCCGCTAAAGGATAATCTTACCCTTTTCCCATAATACCGTACCTACATAGTTGATGACACTGCCTTAACGTACGTTCTACTTACTTCAGGCATTTCGAAAATTCATTCGATCGAACATTTATCACACCTGCCTCGGTATTCAGTTTCTACCTTGGCGGTATTTCCATTGTAAAACAGACTGTAGAATGTAATCAAAATTTGCCATGGCCTCGCATTAAAACAATACGTGACATTCTACAAAAGTTTACTATCACTTTTTTAAACAAACTGTATTGAATGGTATATTTCTGGATAAGGCTTTTTAGTATATATCATCCTCACCTGGGCATCAATCACCAGTAGCAAAATGAATGAAATTTTTTGTGCGGCATTGCCCCATAAATCATTGTGGCAGTCGTCTGGTGTGTTTTTCGACATGCAGATTATTTGTTTCATCGCCGAATACTGATTTTTACGGACAATGTCACCCCTGACGCTACTTTTTTATGTGCTGGTTGGCGTTTCCATTACAAACCCAAAAATACGTTTTAAATTCTAGTTTGCGTTGGGAAATTTTGATCCGTATTCATGGTGGATCCTTGGGGTGCCTTTGACAAGGCCTGCACGTCAATTACTTGAAGCGTACTTTGGGTGAGAGGAGCTCCGTTCTTCATCATCTGTTGGGAGAGGTCGGCACTAGGATGCCGCAAGCCTTGGGGGACATCCGGCTTGAGGCCGAGGTGAGTGGAGACTACCCGCAGAGCATTTGCCTCCGCCCTCATCTATGGTGCATTATCTTGGACGGCCTGCTTCTTGCGGTACTGACTGAATTCGGCTTCTACGCGCAAGCTTATCCAGATCACGACCTTCAGCTTGTTTCAGACAAGTTCTGGTCGTCATCTGAGGGAGAATGCAGTCACCCTGCTATACTTTAGGAATATGGTATGTGAAGACACCTCTCACAGACCATCTAAGACTGAGTTCGTCCTCTCCATCAAGAGACGGAAGATAGAAGATTTCAATCCACCTACATTCCATGATGCACCAGTGACTCTCAAGAGGGCGTGGTGCTGGATTGTGAGTTGTCACGGAACCAGCATTTCGACTATTTCTACAAAAAGTCGATAGCGACCATGTTAAAGTTGCATCGAGCGGTTGGCAGCAGGACGTGGGGATCAAAAACCAAAGGTCCTGCATTGGCTTTACATGACGGTCGTAATGCCTAGGTACAGTATGAATGTGTGGTCTGGCGGCCATGTATCGGAAGGACTTCAGTTACCCACAAGCTCACCAAGATTCGAAAACTGGCGCGATGAAGTCAACCCCTTCTGCAGCACTTGACGTTATCCTGGGGCTATCGCCACTGGATGTCTGTATAAAGCGGAAGACCATGTCGGCACACCCAAAGACGCGCGATGGTGGATGATACGAGAACCGATGGTTGGTCAGCCCATATCTTTGTTAAAAGTAGAAAGGAGGAATGAATGAATGGAGTAATAACATTTCCGCTTCAGTGTCTTTTGTGCTTCACAAATGGATTCTTTCTCAAGAAAACGGGATCCAGTGGGGCAGGAAAAGAAAGGCGTGCAGGAAAGTTCCGGAATCTGTACAACGATCTTCCAGGCAGAGATATTTGCCATCTTAACGGATTCACACTCAAATGAGATTGTGGCCTCCACGAGAAAAGGGTCGCCCTTAGTTCAGGAATGTACTACTGCTCTTCATAGCTTAGTCCGATCTAAAGAAGTGACCCTGCTCTGGGTCTCCTGACAAAGCCGATCGTCTATGTGGGCTGGGTGCCAGAAGCACCTGCATCGGTTCCCAGCCTACACTGGGCATAAGCAGGAACTATTTCAACACCGCCCTGAATGAATAGGTCGGACACGCTGGCTACTGGATAGGGAGAGAGAATCGCTCAATCCTTCGTGAGGGTCCTCATTTCTCTTAAGGATGAGGACACAAGAGCAAACAGATTTGTGATTTTAGATGTGTAGTAGCTCTTGTGTTCTGTACGAAGCGTAATGCGCCCTTTAGTAAATATTCAAGATTTATGGAGTTATTAAATTTTGAAGATCTTTAAAGGTTGTGAAAAAAATCTTAATTGTAGTAATATCCTTGAAGAATTTTGAAGGAGAAAAATTCTGAAAATCCCAAAAGCCATGAAAATTCTATGAATTGTGGAAATTTTGAAAAATTGGCTGAAATTAGCTGTTCAAGCTATATGAATTCGAAAAACATATGAGCTTATGGCAGACACTAGCATCATTTTAAGATGTCTTTGGCCAATGATTATAAACTCAGTCGCACCTATAATGCCAATTTGACCCTTTAATTTTCAGAGACGTCCTTTCATAGCAATTCTCATGGAAAATTAATTTCATTTTTATCAAAGAGTTCTCTATGGATATAAGGTTAAAGCATCAGAGGTTTCTACATAATATGTGGTTTTATTTAGAGGCTTATCAGTCTGAAAACCAGAGGATAAATTGCAGGTGTTACACTGGTTTCCAAGCAACAAGGTGCGCAAGTGTAGCAAATTTCGAAAAAATATTTCACAAAAAATGCCCTTTAGTCTGTTTAGACTTTCACCAGAAAAGAAATAGTGCTTTAATGTGGCTATTGCCTGTTTTTAATCACATTTTTTATTTTCTTGAGAAAACGGACGTAGAAAATGGTTCCCTGTCAAATTGACTGTATTACTGTATTACAAATACATGTGAACTTCCATTTTGTTTATAGTGCAAGTCTGAATTTGTGTAAAATTCTAGTATTAACGGCTGGTGAGTTATAGGGTGTCAAGTATAATCAATTCACAATAAGGTATCACTTTTTTTATTTTCCAACTACCATGAATGCCTAAGACCTAAGCACCCATTGGGTACCGTGGGGCTATAGGGGGATACATGGGAAAGGGGGAACGCCACACGGACTCTGGCGAGGGAACACGTATGCCTGCAACATGCACACATTCTGGCTCCGCCTACGAGATCCGCCGGGTGGTACCTCCGCGTTCGACAGTCAGAGACCGTCTACCACCTACGGACAATCACAACATCTATAGCCAAGAGAAAAATTTCTCCTGAGGCGGGACTCGAACCCGCACAGCGGACGGCGGCTGATCAGGAGACCGAAGAGTCTACTATTGCGGCCACCGCTGCTGCAAACATTACGGTTTTTTGCCTTATGATTTTGAATGCAACTACTGAATCCTGGTTTCGGAAACTACTGATATTAGAACCCTCTACCCATAAAGACCGTTGATCCAAATTGTATAGGCGATATTGTGATAAAATGTCAAAAATTGGCAGGCATCTAGCAGATCGACATATAGAAGCAACTAAATTTATAATCCAAGTCAGAAAAAGCTTCGTGGTGTCTGTCGTAAGCTCGTATTTCTTTCAAACTTATTAAGCTTTAGCTCCTATTAGGACCATAATGTTTATGGAGACTTGATCATATTGGTATGGAGAACAATATACTAAAAAAATCACCCTGTATAAGGGATAACTGACAAAATGTCATATTTTGCTCATCAACGTTGTTGAGTTTTTCGATAGTAAAACCGATTTAGGAACATGCAGAGAGTCCTGCAGATCAAAGCAATGATCCCACAGCGTCCCTGATGTTAAATGAGCTCAACCAGAATAATAGTGAAAATTACGATGAAACATGAAACAGAAATGATGGCAGACGACAGGGACAGGATCATCCAGCGCCTGACCCTGAACATCGAAAGCCAGGCCCAGCAAATAAAGGAATTGACTGGGTCTGTTGAAGTCCAAAACCGTAAAATTGACTGACCATCCAGGTAACACAGTCAATCATTCAAAATTGTAATTCGACATTTCTCAATTTAAAAATGCCGTTTGAAAAGTTGGCTGATAACATGACGTCGACCGACAATGAAATACAGAATAATGGATTCATCCAGTTCAAGTCTGAAAAAAGACGCAGCGACAAAACGGACAAAACTGATGAGATGAATGACCTTCCACCTCTTCCAAAAGCAAAATTCAAATTTAAGTAGACAGTCCCGTCAAGGCAGTCAATGTATTCAATAAACATGAGCTGCTGCGTCTGGCAAATCAGAGTTCAAAAGAACTCTAGACCTACTGGGCAGAGTCACTGCTGTCAGAGGTATGGTCACGCGCAGCGTTATTGCGCAGCACCTGCCAAAAGCTTAAAATCTGCTTCCGACCGCATGACACATTCATGCCCTCTCACAGAACAAGTGATTGCGCAGGTGTGCGAATTGTGGAGAGGCGCACCCCACTAACAGTCCTACTTCCAGATTCAACCCCAGGAGTAATCTGGGAGTTTATGGATGTTTAAAGATGCAGCAAGTCATACGTGGAAGCAGCCGTCAATCCACTTTTATCACGCAAAATGTAGACCTAGCAGCTGCACTTAGGTCCCTTCTGCAAATAATAAGTATCCCGATAAACGCCACTCAGGCATTGCAGGCGATCTTTCCGAAGCTATTGAATAGCAAAACACAATAGACAGCCTGAATTTTTCCGAAATTGTCTGAACCTTAGGGATGATCCCAAAAAAACGGGAATTTCATCAAACTCCATAGGTTGAGAATATAGGCGTGGCTCTGCTGCAAGTAATATTACTTAATCTGCGAGAGATCGTTTAACTTTCTCGGACTATGATGTTATACGCGCTGAAACATTGAATGGTAGGGGTGGTGGCTTGGCTGTGCTCGTTAAACGTGGCATTGGCTATCACAGAAACACAAACGCTGAGATGCACAGCATTGAAGCAGCTTCCATGGTGGTCAACATAGTGGGAAACATTCCGTTAAAAAACAGCTCGGTGTATGTACTCAAGGCTTAACTCTATTTGTAGGGATCGGTTTTTCAACCATGTGAAGCTCTCTTCAGGCACCGGATGTCAGGAGAAAGCTCCTCCAAGGAAAAGAGTTAATTATGAACTTTACAAGTGATTCCTCAAAGAGTCTCCCGGAGACCCGGTCATAGATAAAGAGAGCGCAATAGATGCTGCTCAATCGGAGTGGCCAAGCTTCGTTCATGCCGTGAGAAATGTACTCCATGAATTCTTCAACGAGAAGTGGAGCGCCTTTCTCTGAAAAAAGGCAAAATTGCTCAGAAATGGAAGGCAACTACTACAAACTCATGGTTATGGAGGCATAGTTTTCAGGACTCCGGATAAAGTAGAGGCTTTTGCTGGCACCTTGCGAGACCAGTTGTCTCCCAATTATAATCTAGATAATGACCTTGACGAGGAACATCAAATTGTAAAATCCGTCAGGAGTAACAGTAACATGATTGCTAACATCGGTGACTCCTTTTTAGAAGATTCTTCTACGGAAGATGATACATCTCTACATAGAACTTATGCGTAATACCCTGTGCCACATTAAGGACCTAAGGATGCGTATAGCACCCGAAGAGGGTCAAATCATCAACAAGGCACTAAAGTTGCTTTTACTTAAGGCTTTCAGATTTCAGGCGTGGAAGGTTGCTAAAGTCATCATAATCCCAAACCTGGTAGGTTCGATATTCCCCCAGGATTACCATCTCACCAGCCTGCTGTCTGCTCTGTCTAGGGTCGCTGGAAAAGTGATTCATCGTCACCTAGCAAATTTCTCGTCAAATGACCCTTTGATTCCTGATGTGCAATCTGGCTTTCGGTTTGAGCATAGTACGGAGCTAATGACAGTTTCACTGGTGTGGGCCTCTTGTATAAGCTCATCCAAAAGGGTTTTCCATTTTGACTCCTGTACGTATTAAAATCTTTTCTAGAAGGAAGTTTCGGATCAGAATTAACTATTTTTTATAACAGCCCGACCAGTTATTCGCACGGTTCGGTCTTAGGACCAATCCATTATTTACTTTATATACATGACGTTCCTAGCCCCAACGACTGTGAAGTATCTCTCTTTTTCTGTCGACTTTGCACTTGGAGCCCAGTCGCGTTCTGGTAACCTGGTTCACGATAGCCTGCCGAGTGCGGTGACGAAACTATTGGAGTGGGCGGATCAGTGGCCGATCAAAATCAAAGATACTAAAAAATGTCGCGGTACTTTTTCATACTCTGGTCCACAATTCCGTCATAGTTTAGTTGATTTATAAAAGATTGCATTAAATGCTACAGCAAAACCTTCCTCATGAATCCCTATATACATTAGTGAAAACCGTGATAGGTAGTTCCTGAGATTATCACGCAGCGAGGAACCTTAGCTAGAACTATTTTTAATAACTAGTTACCAAGGCTAGCAGCCTATGAACACAATAACGCCTAAACATTGAGATCTACCATTCCTCTACTCTCGTACAACCGCAACACCCAAATTATTTTTTATTTTTTTATACTCCAGCTACCACGTCAGCCTAAGCTCTAAACACCCATGGCGAAGGAACACGTGTGAATGCAGCGTGCACACATTGTGGTCCAGCCTACGAGATCTGCTGGATGGTACCTCCGCGTGCGACAGTCAGAGACCGTCTACAACCTACGGACAATCACAACATCCATAACCAAGAAAAAAAATTCTCTTGGGATGGGATTCAAACCCGCGCAGCGCACGACGACTGATTAGGAGACCGAAGCGTCTACCACCACGGCCACCGCTGCTGCCTGGTACCCGAACTATTAGTAGTATTGTGAACTATTTCCAAAGCGGCGGATTTCTAAGGTGTGAAGCATGCACGCGTATTCCTTCACTAGAGACGTGTGATCCCTCCGCCTTCCCTTGTATCTCCTATAGCTCACCGGTATTCACGGATATTTAGGTCTTAGGACTGTATCGTGACTCAAATATAAAAAAAAGTATCTTGAAATCCATATAATATTTCAATTTACGCATATTCGTGGTATTGAAACGAATTGTGAGGTTTTTTTGTAGCTGATGTGGTAAGCGACACAGGATGTACAGAACTGAGAAAGGATAAGAAAATAAAAAGTAAACGAACCTAGGAAAGGGCTTTGTGTTGGTCAGGATAGTAAATAATATGCACAACAGTAAAACTACACCTAGAAATGAAATAAATTCGGTATTTATTATATAGCCACAATATTCGTTTCAGCTATATATGTACATATATTAAAGAAGCAGTTGATTTTAATGTTTTTAATTTTTTGCCCGTAGCTATGCTTTTCAGCCTTGGCGCAGTAGTAAACTTGTGTGAAAATTTAATCAAAATCAGAGTGGTAGATTCCAAGTTATAAACAAGTCAATGACTAGCGGACAGACCGACACATAGACCGACTAAAATGAATTTTCGTGATATCTGATTTTCGGATCTTTTCACAATTAGAATACTTCCTCGCTACTGTCGAGGAAAGTAAAAATACATGTCACACTTAGGAGAGCTTTTAGACATCTACAGTTGTGCGTTCACTATACAGAGCTATGGAAATCGTTGCCGTAGTCCGACCACTACGGTTACATCCGACTTCACTTATCGTCAGATTATGCATCCGATGTAACTTAGGAAACTACTGCAGTTACCGGCATCCGTTATTTTAATGGCAACTGCATAATGACCATATACATTTCGGTGCTCGACAATCGCCTATAATTAGCCCAATTTATCAGAACCGCTGAAAAATCGCAATTGCAGTCCCGTCACGAATTTTAAGCCTTCTCCCTTTTTTTCCAAATATAAATCGTAAGTCGGTCGTTCGCCAACAGCAAAGAGTAATGAAGGTACTAAAAACATTTTATTCTGGCCTATTGGATAGTGGCAGTAATTAATTCCAACACTTTTAAAGGTCCATATATTCCGTCGGGAGGGACGCACCCTAGTGTCGGCGTAAGTTTCTCGGCAACGTGCCAATCGTATATTTCAGGAGCAGGGGTGGTACGTCCGTTAGGGAAAATGCAGAGCATGCTCGCAGGAACAAGATTTAGCCGCGATAATTGAAAGAATGAATGGAAGAAAAGATACCAGCGAACAGTGGTAAATTTGACCTGTTTCCCTGGTCAAAAGTTACTTCCCCAAAGACCTTCTTACAAGTTATCCAAACGAAAATGCTCTAGACGTTGCAGTTTTTTTGTTTGGATATACAACAAACGTTTTCTACTAAGCTTTCCTGATGCTTGGATGCAACCTCATATTTTCTCTCTCTCTCCTACATTTCTATGTATCACGTGAATTATCTCAAAACCACTGCCTAGTATTTTGATTAGGCTTAAATATGAATAACATATGGAGCACCTTGATTTAAGAAAAGAGTCGCTTCTTGCTATTTTCGCTTGAAGCATTATGAATTTAGTACATTTCTAAAATTTGGACAAAACTGGCTATGGCAGTCACGAAGGATTTTGCTGAGCTTTACTCTGCTTATTTCATTTTCAGATACTCTTTTTCACAGGGAGGTTTTTAAAAAATGCTTGATCCTTTTTCAGATATATCTGCCGCGGGTTTTTCCAAAGCTTACAATTTTGTTTTTATTTCAGGCATTTGAGATATTGACATACATTTTTAGTAAGGACTACCTATCTTTATGTCATAGCGTAAACATAATGTGTGACATCAACAAGGTTCAAATGTCACAACATCGATATGCCTTGACGAGTTAACCCCGTAGCACCAACCTATGAACACCGCCAATGGATCCTCCATTGAAAACCGTTTTCAAACCGGTCGAAATGTTTCAACGATGAATGGAAAAAAATGTCTGCAGAAAAGTCTCAATATATTGCGCCCCCTGACGAGCTAACAGATAGGACCCATAGGCATCACAAATCATCAAGCGAAAACAGTTTATAAATAGTTCCAGTCCTTTAAAAGATACATGGTAACCTTCGTTTACAGGAAGGTATCAATTGCAACGCCTACTGACGAGTTATTACCACAACCCCTATCTAGGAACAATCGCAACTGGATAAAGTAATCGACCAGCGAAAACCGTCTCTAAGTCGGTCTAACCGTTTGTGAGATAAACGAGAACATTCTTTTGCTTGCACACACAAACAAGATCTTGTCATAAACGCCTACACCTTCCCCTAGCCCAACATCTTAGGGCCATCTAGTTATTTTCTGAAAGATAAAACGCCTGCATGCTTGCTACATTGCTTAGAGGGTCGAGTTGCTGGTCCAAGGTGAGCAAGGTGAAGCAAAAAGGAGACTAGCTTCACTCAAATTGGGAGGATTTAGATCGGGAGACCGTGGAGGCCCGGCAATTGGTCCACCCCTTCCGATCCAGCGTATCTAGAATACTTGATGGCAGAAACCACATCCGTGCACGGACCGTAAATGGCACATCTTCAATAAGGACCGGCAAATCATTCCGAAGAAATTCCAGACACTGTTGACCACCCATCCGATCTGGCAATACGAATGGTCCAGTTAGACGTTCATCGATAACACCTGCCCACACATTTAAGGAAAAACGATGTTGGAAGTCTGTCTGGACCACTGCGTCAGGATTCTCAAAGGACCGAACGTGTGTACTATGGGGATTAGTCATCTCATTACGAGTAAAAGATAGCTTCATCGTTGGACAAAATATCAGCTGTAAAACATGCATTTCGAGCATTTTTTTGCAACAACCACACACAAAATCTAACTCTTAGGGGGTAGACTGTAGGTAGCAATGACTGGACTCTCTGGACGTGGTACAGTTGGCTCTTATGTAATATGCGCCACGCTATTGCATGTGACACTTCTGGGACCTGTTGGTCTAACTGCTTTGTGCTTATTCCCGAATATTCTTCCATAATATCCATAATTTCGCCTTCGGCATTGAAAACGCTTTGTGGGCGAACCCAACCCCCATCCACTCCACGTCTGGGCGCAAATCTCCACTAGCACGTGCACGTAAAACAACTGAACTAAATGTTTCGTGATGTGGTATGTCCCTATTCGGAAATCGGTGTGCATACAAACGAGAAGCCGTTCGGATAAGTTGTGAAACACCTTGTATAGTTTAATATGTAGAAGTCAAGAGAAGCCTGTCGCGAATTCTACCCTGCTGCTCCGTAGGCTAAAACAATGTCCACTAACCCTTCATTAGTGTACACATGTGCCATTTTTATTAATAAATAGCTAAAAACATAAACTCGCAAAATACTTTCTTATCTAACTTCTCAAAAATCGACCGTTCTTCATTCAGATCACCCTCAATACAGATTAAACCTTATTTACATGTTCTTATCAATATGAAAAGACAATAAATTCCTGATATTTCGTTTTTGTCGGTTATTTGGTACAACATTTGCTACAATAAATTATTAATGCGTGTTCTAATATCACGACGATAAACGGAAAATACAGGTATTTATTTTTCAATTTATTACTGAAATTCAGGTTCATTACTTAATTTCTGCAGAACCTCATTACATTTTTTTCGAGAAACTAATTTCTTTCCTAACAGTGCATATGTGGTTAAAATTTGTCGGATGACTTGTGAAACACCCTGTATATTATATGTTCTTTTCGACAGATGTGACCCATACCAGATTCTTTAAAGTAGCTGTCTTGCTACAAACTGTCCACTTTCTAAGTTTCTGTATAAGCACTGAGAAAAAAAATTCTTATACGAGAACTGTAATCTAGTATGAAATGTTTCATGCTATGCCTTTCTTGTATGTAGGTTATTAGTGCTATCGAATAGACGGTCCCGTTCCATCGCATTACGTCGTGAGTAAAAAAGTAGAAAAAGGTTGTCTTCAGCTACGCCAATGGTCCAGGCGGTACATTTCAGTCAGGAAGTTCAGATACATCGCCCCTGTTTACTAATGTTCCGATTCTGTAATTGCGCCTCTTGGCTCAGGTACTAATTCCTTAGATGCATGGCCTTGAGAATTCGGAATTCCTACCGCACTATACCCTAGAGCCTTATAAATTGCAGTGATTGGTTTCCTCGTTGTTCCTGTTAATTCGACTTAAAGAAGAATGATGGTTTAGTTTAAGATAATGCATGATTCTCCAGACGGGAACTCCTCCTATTTCAACCCGTCATCTAAACTGATAATCTCAACGTGCATATAGGTCTTCCCACGGTTATTGGCATTTACGTCACCAACGTCTTAAGAAATAAGTAAACGGATTCACTAACTGTGCGGAATTTAACTTTCCTAAGAGAAATTGCACACTACGCAAAACTACACTCAATGCAGCTGCTCGTCCACAGATAAATTTTGTAATAAAGGGCTGTAGCCACCATTCATTTCCTGAAAATACTATAATTAATCTGACAAAAATCCACTAGTTATAATTTCAGACATTACTCTTTTATATTTCGAAGATTAATAACAGATAAACTAGAATCGTGCGCCCATAACAAAAAGGTATTCACATTGACAGTAACAATAGTGGATGTGGAAGAGACATACGTGGACGAGAAAGCTTTCAAATAGGCAAGACGAGACTAAACAAATGTGAGGGTGACTGATATATGAAGCTGATATCAGTAGTCTTACTGTGGCCCATTTAAGATCGGGAAAAGGACTATAGGGACTGTGGTGACATATCTAACAAAATCATAGGGCCTCGCTGATTTAGGTAGATTACGGTATCAGTATCAGCATATATAATAAAGACACATAAAAAGGCTGAGTATATTGAGGAAACTGACCCTAAACGAATCTTCAGAGGACTGATAGGCCTGAGAACATCATATACTAATAAGTAAATTGGTCATTGATTACTTCCTAATTATCAGGAAATTTGTACAGGGAGTCATAGCCGGATTCATTACAAAGTTTGTGTGCTTCTTTATTCAGAGCTATCAATCAATCACGAGTATCAAGCACGCTCATATATCCACAAACTTTACCGAGAAAATTGGGCGCTCTATACGTGGAAATAATTTTGTTATACCTTGGAAGGCGCTAATTTCACTAGGATCATACTTCTGCCAATAAAAGGGTTTATAGGTCGTTCGATGGATGTCAGCGATATTTCAATTAAACAAACTTTTAACAACGTTTATCATTTTAGTTGCAGACGCAATTGTAGTTGAGGTTGATAATCGACGAACCGAATATACCGTATTTCTTCTTCAGTTCCTAGTTACCTTTCAAATGATATTAGAACTGATAAATATACCGGGTGACAATGTATATTGGAAACACGCTGTACTTTCTGGCAAATACTCGTAAAGATATTGCTCCAACATTGGGACATGTTTAGTTAGTCATTACGAGGCATTTTAGCAAAGTTGAGCGGGTTATCTCTCCCTTCAGGTTTAACATAAGGAAGATTATACACCTATATTGTCTGCCAGTATCGTACTCTATGCAAAATTCCCTTTCCAATGATATTCACAAGTGGCATTTCCATTTCAAAATTGCGGCCCTATAAAGGAATTTGTCAATAGCCTAAAATCCGTCATATAGCTCACGAGACATAAAAATATTGTAATCCGTCAAGTTGCCGATGTGATCAAAATACAAAAAATATAATTTCAGGCAAAGTTATAAAAAATATGTTTATTTTTTTTATTTTATAATTTTATTTTATTTTATTTTATTCATTACAACACCCTACAGTAAATACCAATTACAGGGTGAGGAAACACAGAACATAACACATATATAAAAGACAATAATAAGTAATAAGTAATAGGCTACAAAGTGTAAAAGATACATGCTGGTTACTTAATAGTATTTTTTATGTCTGCAATTCTGCAGTTAAATATATCAATCCTGTTACTTGCAGAATTGTAATTCCTACACATCACATGTAAAGGGGAATAGTGTAAATAATTTGTCCGTGCCGCAGGTAGATAAAACGTAACGTTTTGTCGGGATGTCAGCCTAGGTACGTTAAATGATAACTGACCCAATAAAGCTAAATCATCACTAGCATTATTGATCAACTTAAATAGAAAAATCACTGACTGGCAAGTGCGCCTTGCTTCAAGACTGCTGATTAGATGTTTTTCAAGTAAGGAATCATGAGGTATACCTATGGGTGGGTAAACGCCATCCACTTTCAGTGACAAATATTTTAAGAAACGTCTTTGAACACATTCAAGCCTACTTATATGAATAATATGATGCGGATTCCAAATTAGCAATGCATACTCAAGCTTCGACCTAACATATGCATAATACAGTAACTTCAAGGTGGTACTCTGTGTGAAGTCACGGCAGTTTCTTACAATAAAGCCGTACATGCGGTTTGCCTCGGAAATTTTGCTGTCAATGTGTTTGACGAATGTTAGCTGGGAGTCAAATGTCACGCCTAAGTAACATAAAGTTGAAGTCCTCTGAATAGAGCTACCTGACAGGGTATAGTCAAATAACAGAGGATTTTTCTTCAAAGTGTAAGACATTATGTAACATTTATTAATGTTTAATGACAGATTGTTTTGTGAGCACCAAGCATCCAACCTGACCAGATTTTCTAAAAGTTGATCACAGTCTGATTCATCAACTACATGACAAAACATCTTCAGATCATCAGCGTAAAGTAAACAATTCTCGCCAACAGCATTGACTATGTCATTCACAAATATGACGAACAATAAAGGCCCTAGGTTACTGCCTTGTGGCACTCCGGAATTGGCTACATACTTCGACGATCTGATGCCATTAAACATCACAAATTGATTTCTTCCAGTGAGGTAGGACTTAAATAGTTGTATTAAAGGATCAGATAATCCATGAGATTTCAGCTTATGCAATAGCATCCTGTGATCAACTCTGTCGATGTTTTCTGCTATGGTCTGTGTGAAGTTCATCAGATTTGACACTGTTGAGCGCCCTTTCATGAAACCATGTTGTTGAACACATATTTTTCTGCTGACATGATGATATAGTCTGCTTTATATTAATATCTCTAGAGCTTTTGAAAAATTGCACAATATTGATATAGGTCTAAAATTTGATACATCATTCCTACTGCCGTTTTTGTGTATTGGACATACTTTAGACAACTTCCATAGTTCTGGAATTGTGCAGGTGGTAAGGCACAAGTTGAATAAAACGGTCAAAGGACACGCCAACACAGAGGCACAGTCACGCAAAATAAAAGCTGGTACATTATCCGGTCCGGTAGTCATCTTAGGTTTTATTTGCTTCAAGGGTAAGACAACTTCATCCTCCTCAAATCTAGTAATATTGAGTGGTTGTTCATTGCTCATTAAAAAGTCATCAGTTTCTTCGGTGGATGACGAAGACGAGTAGTATTTGGAGAAGTTATCCGCAAAAGCATTTAATATGTCGTTCGGTTCCAAAAGTTCATTACCATTGTAAATCATCCTACTTGATAAGTTTGTTGATTTTCGCTTAGAATTTAAGAAGCCCCAAAATTTATTCGAATCTCTTTGTATTTCGTTCTCAGCTTGTCTGACATATATTTTGTATGCTTCATCTGACTCTATCCTAATTTTTGATCTAAGTTCCCTGAATGTCTGATACGTTTTAGGATCATTGTTGCGTCTATAAGATCGGTGAATCTTCTCCTTGCGTTTGATAAGCTTAATTATTGCTGAATTGAACCAGGGTGGGTATTTACGTTTCGTTGCTCGGACATATTTTGGAACACAGGTATCAAAAGCATTGTACAGTTTATTATAAAAGAACTCACTCGCTTCATTCGCGTCATGAAAGCCATCTAAAGCAGCCCAATCCATGTCTGAAATTAAATTATATAATTGGGGGAAGTTGGCTTTGCGGAAATTATAAGAATTTATAAATGAAACAGGGAAGTTATGCTTAGTATTGAGACTGCTGTTGACATTACAACAAATATTCAGGGCAGGGTGATATGGGTCTTCATCTAGCAGCGGATCCCACGAATGTTCAACCTCACACAGACCACTACAGAAAACTAAATCAAGGGTATTGTCCATAGAATTTGAAATATTGTTAAACTGATTAATAGCAAGACCCTCAGCAAAGTTGTTCAACGATACCAATTTTGCGTTGCGTCCATGACTATTAGCATAAGAAGTGTAGTTAGCTATGTTGAAATCCCCTGTTATAACTAAATTCCTATCAAATAGGACGTGCGATGACAAGATAGCATCATAAAATTGCTCATATTCAGCATTGGGCTTATCAGGTGGTATGTAGACATTGCAAATGTAAACTGAAAAAGAGTTGGTACAAACCTTGACTGCTACTACATCAATCTTTAGGGCAGAAAGTACTGCCAACTCAGGTATCTCTATCAAAGATGCTGTAAAACGCTCATCAATCGCAATCAACACACCACCACCTCTTGAGCAACCAGTGGTTACATAATCTCGATCTGTCCGGAACACATTATATGTAGTTGGAATAAATTCACTACTCATACATGAGAAATCTAACCAGGTTTCAGTTATTGCAATGATAGGATATTCACACCTACAAATAGCATTATAAAAAACAGCAGCTTTCGTTCGGAGTCCACGAACATTTTGGTAGTATATTAGAGGTTGCAGCCTATCACTACAATTATTAGAATCTACTCCCTTGTGAGTTACGACGAAGGGATGCATTGGTTGCTGAGTAGGTCGTGTCTTAATCTATCAAGGGCTTCATGTATGCCTTCGATTTCTGCTTATCCCAAACAGCATGATCCGTTTGCACACTACCATCTTTCTGTTTAAGTTTCATACAGTTTGAGCATTTACGAGTCTGTGATTTGCAATGTTTGACCCCATGATTCTCGCTACAGAGTGGGCAAACAACTGCGCTTTTACATTTGCTAGAAGAATGATGGAATTCATTACATTTAAAGCAACGATACACATCAATAGCATCGTAAACAGCGCAATTGTCATACCCCACAAACAAGTAACCAGCTTTAACAATTTTGTCATAACTACTCCTATCCACCTGAACAATAGCTTGATATACAGAAGGG
Source organism: Acanthoscelides obtectus (assembly GCA_963669975.1). NCBI lineage: Eukaryota > Metazoa > Arthropoda > Insecta > Coleoptera > Chrysomelidae > Acanthoscelides > Acanthoscelides obtectus. The sequence goes on from CAVLJG010000004.1 coordinate 79,331,106, forward strand.
TCTTTTTTAGTAGGAAAGTGCTCAACAATTTTACATTCAAAATCATCTTCGAAGATATCAGTATTTCCTTTTAATAACAAGTGCAGTAATTTATCATCTGAATATTTATCTGACATGCCCACTAGTTGAAACCGCGGGTTAATACCGGTAATTTCACGTATCACATAACTATCTGACAACTTTTCCTGAACAATAGCTTTCAACTTCTGATTTTCTTCCTTTGACTTACAGCCAATAAGAATACCTCCATCCCTAACATCCTTCACTTTCGCTAACTGAACTTCCGCAGTACAAGGATTCACATGCTGTATTAGATCAGCTTTGGTTTGCTTGCTTTGATGATTCCCATTTTTTGGCTGAATAATTAATGCTGGCTGGGTCTTATTTCTAACGAACTCGGCATAGGATACTACAGGCTTGTTGACAGAAGGTACTGCATGAGATGATTTCATAGATCTTGATATATCAGCAGATAATTTCGTGACTTGATTCTTGAAAGAAGCCATAGCCTCGTCAATTTTGCCACTCAGTAGATTCTTAACATCATCCTGGTTTATTACAATGCAGTTAGGAATGCAGTTCTTACATCTCCAAAACAACCCAGGAACAGTACTTATGACGCCCAGTATATCTGTGTTTGAGATACACAAAGAATGAAACTGCTTTTTACATGCGTCGCAGTTACCAATGTTTGGCAAATTTCACAGTTGACCATGATGCAAATTAATAGAAACTGATAGACTTACATATGCTATCTGGTCACCTCAATCAAATGTTATCTATGAACACCTCTTGCATCACTTACGAAAAAAACTGATAATTAATGTCCAGTATTTATTACACAAACTAAGAAATTCGAGAGATAGTATACAACACCAACCGGCCGAGCTCCAAGCCAGAGGCGAAGTTCCATCAAAACTATGACCTATGATTATTACAAACTGAAATTATTAATATTATCCTCTTCTACCCTATTCTACCTGTTTTGCCCAACTATTCTATATAAAAAAATTATTACAAAATTAAGAACTGAAAACTATCAAACATTCACTTTAAAGCTAATACAACTTAAAAAATATTCAAATATATATTAATAGCTACCGTTATTTGCTGTTCTAAATATAACAGATTTGTAGAAGGCGTGACATAAACCTTCTCCTGCAAGTACGCCCAAATGAAAAAGTTTATTCCTAGCCAACAATTTCCGAATCTATCCTTTTATATTAAAACCGCTCTGCCGTTGTGGGCGGGCGCCCCATCTTGCTGAATTACAGCATCCCTATCGTCATCCAGGTACAAAACATCAAGAAAATCTACCATTTTTAAGGATTCATAAAAAATATAGGACCAACTATGCGGGTTCGCAGAACATCAGAATGGTCCTAAAATCAAACGCGGATTTTCAGTTGCCCAGTAATGTGTATTATTGTTATTAAATGATAAAATATTTGTGAAACCACAAACCACAACCACAAAATATGATCTTCTTGAAGATGAGCACGAAACCAGATACAGTAGGTCAATCTTCTTCGAAAATACTTTTTATTTAAGTGATGGTGTACCTTAAATTTATATGAGCAGAAACCATGTTTCTTCAAAATCTGCCTAGCTGACTCACGATTTACATTTGACAACAAAAGTATACATCATTGAATAAAGAATCTTACGTAGAATGAACTTATGTGACGAAGATGTGGATTTCTGTTTTTTTTTTTCAAATAAGTATAGTAACATGAAAAACACATAATTACAAGCGCTCATTCATGTAGCCCGTTTTAATAGACATTCGTTGATCACGCCAAATGACAGTTTGAAATATTGTTTTGTCTTGTAGGTAATGTGATGGATTTTAGGATATTCACAAATTCCTACTATTCGTCATTATTCGTCAGAGCGGTCCGGTGGACTTTTGCTCTTAGTTAAAAGTCTCGTCGGTCTGTGAGTCTGTCAGGTCTGGCTACCCAGATACCAAACATGTTTAAGGGGAAAAGGGAAAGAAGGAAAGAAGGGAAGGAAGAAATAGAGCAAAGAAAAGAAGTCAATCATTTGAAATAGCTTAAGCATTATTGCTTTGACTACTCGAATTATTTTGTAACTCCAAAAAATAATTTTGATCGGTTCTGTATACTGAAATAATTTTGGCTGATCTGAATTTACAATTTAATTTTGATCACAGTGCGAGGCGCGGCCTGGAGTGTTTGCGAACTTGCTCGACTGTGCAGTCTACTGGATCACGCCTGTTGTTTTACGTAATCCCTTAAATATAGGATATCAAGATCTCTGTGAATAGTCTCATTTGGCATGTACCAAGGGGCGTTAGTAATTGTTCGTAGGGTTCTGATTTACTGGACTTGCAGTCTCTGCATGTGCGTCTTGGCAAGAAAGCACCAAGCCGCGCATGCGTAGGTGATTGCGGGTCTTTGACCATTTTATACAACCGAATCTTGTTGATCAAACTTAATTTTGCATTTCTGCACAACAGAGGATAGAGCTGCCGAAAGGTAATCTGGAATTTTGTTTTCAAAATATCAGTATGTTTCTGCCAGGTCAACCCCTTGTCAATGATGACTCCAAGATACCTGACAGATGATAAATGCAGGTTGTCTATTGTACTTCAATGGCTGCGGAAAGATAGCATGCAATGCCTGAGTGGCGCTAATCAGGGGATTTATTATTTGTTGAAGGGACCTAAGTGCAGTTGCTAGGTCCACATTCTGCGTGTTCAAAGTGGGTTGAACAGAGGGGGCAGCCGAAGATGTTGAGACGGCTGCTTCCGCGTATGAATTGCTGCATCTTTGCGCTATGACTTCGCCTAGGGATGAATCTGCAATTGGGACTGTTAGCGGGATGCGCCCCTCCACAGTTCGCACACTTTCACTCCTCTTGTCCTGTGAGGGGACATAAATGTGTCATGTGGTCGGAAGCACATTTTAAACATTTGGGAGGTGCTGTGCCGTAAGACTGCGCATGACCATACCTTTGGCAGCGGTGACACTGCCCAATAAGTCTAGAGTTCTTTTGAACTTCAACTCTGATTGCTAGACCCAGCAGCTCATGTTCATTGAATAGCTGCTGGGACTTTTCAATCTTGGGCAGTATCACGACCACCAAAGGCATGGATGCGCCGCCACTGCGTTTGAGTCGGATAATGTGGAGAGGAGTATAACCCCTCTGTTCTAATTCCCCTTTGAACTCCTGTTCCGAAAACATTGCGGGTATGCCCCTGACTACCGCGCGAATATTTCGTTCAGAAGGAAGATTGACGTATGACGGGGCACGTCCTCCTCCCTGAACAGGCGAACGATTCTTCGGTAGTCATCCTCAGCTTTCGGCAAAATCCTGATTCCCGTATCAACGGCAACTGCGCGTTCTATCTTAATGCCTAAGCTTAAAAAGGTGTAGTTTAGATGTCGCCACTTTGTCGCATCACGCAAAACAATGGGCGTGATTCGCCGCTGGCGTGGTGCCGTGCTGGTCAACTCACCAGCAACGTGAGATTGTTGAGATAATGCACCGTCAGTGGATGCAGTGGCCAAAGATTGAGAAGATGTGGTCGATGCATCGACCGTCATAGGACAAGTGGCCGAAGAAGTTGATACGTTTAATGAAGCAGAAGGTTCTGAGGGGACTGTCAACTTAAATTTTGATTTTGCTTTTGGAACAGGTGGGAAGTCATCCGTCTTGTCGGTTTTGTTCATTTTGTCGATGCGTCTTTTCCTAGACTTGGCCTGGATGAATCCGTCATTCTGTATTTCATCGTCGGTCGATGTCACGTCAGCTAAATTTTCAAGAGGCCTTTTTAAGTTGACAGCCTTGTCAGATTTAGAATTAAAATTTGCATTATTGATTAACTGTGTTACCTGGGTGGTCAGGCAGTCTATTTTACTGTTTTGGTCCCTAACTGTCTCAGTCAGCTCCTTTGTTTGCTGGGTCTGGCTTTTGATGATCAGGGTCTGGAGCTGCATGGTTCTGTTCTTTTCGTCTGCTACAGCTGGTGTCATCAATTCCTTTGATTTCATGGTACTTCCTGTTCTCTCCTTCTGGCTGGGTCCACTCATCATCGGGAACGCGGGGGGATCATTACTTTGACCTCCAGAGTCTGTCTCCATGTTCTTAAATCGGATTTTCTATTGAAAAACTTGAAAACTTTCACGAGCAAAAATATGACGTATTGTCAATTGTCACAAATTCCTTTACAGCTCCGCCATTTTAACATGAAAATGTCACTTGTGACACATCGTTGGAAAGGGGATTTTGCATAGAGTACGATTATGGCAGAAAATAGACAGGTTCCGAAAATCAAAGTCACTTCCGGTTGAAGCAACCAATTTTACAGAAATGCCTCTTAATGACAAACTAAACATGTCCCATCTTGGAGCGATGTCTTTCTTTGCCAAAAAAAAATCAGCCTGTTTCCAATTTTCATTGTCACCCGGTATACTAGGTAATGGTAATAGTTGAAAGTCCCAGGATGACTAATAGACTTAATCTAGGAGAGAGTTAAATAATACATCATGTCTAAGTTCCTGGTGAATACTTTATATACCTACAAAGCAAATTTTTTTATTGAAAATTGGCGAGCTGTCAAAGTTATTCAGTTTTGTGCGTGACTAACTTATTCTGCGTTTCTCACTCTTTTCAACTTTCAACCCCATGTATATCATTACGATTGTCTCCTGAGAGAACGCGACATCTGGTCTACATGGAAGGAGTACAGCTTGCATAAACGAAATATATGTATACAGCCTTTGAGTCCCTCTAGATTAGCATATCAAACGCAATACGAGAGGTTCCGCTCCAGAGGTCTGATATTACAGTCATGGATTCGTAATAAAAGAAATATTAGCCAGGCAGATAGGAAATTGCCTTTTCCAATTTGTCGAAGGGGTGCTTGTTATATCTGAGACTTTCATGAAAAATGCGGTATGGTATATCTAAATTACTATGGACAGTCATAAGAAGCAAAGTTTCTGACATTACAATCAGTTAGTTGACTAAATTGATGTTCTCCTGAATTGGTTTAAAACTTGTATTTTGATAGCCTACATAACCCCATATCCTTTTTCCAGATTATTTTATTTTTCTCAATATAGGTGTGCCATACTAGCAATCCAGTAATCCAGTCAGCCGTGGACAGGGCCGATTACAGCATCATACGTTTGCCCAAAAGTTTGTGTAGTCTAATATTTTTTGGCAGCCTCTCGTTCTCTTTTATTCGTTGGCATTTCCTCTTCAAATGAGGCATACTGAAAATAATAAAGTTTCTTCTTGAGGCTATTTCTAAATGTGACACACGTAGGGCCAATTTCATCAACATTAATATTATGGACCAATGGAAAAATACCTTATCGAAATGCAATTTGACAGAAGCTGTCAAAGGTCTCTGAATATCAGTGATTTCTATTAAAATATTGAATAAAATCGTGAAAATTCGACTGTATTGTAAACAAGACCACTTCTTGATTCCAACATGATGCTTTTGTACAGAGAAAACAGGTCAATTTTCATGTATTTTGATTTGTGTTTAAATTTACATTTAACAATCAGTTATCCCCAAAAGCCAATGGGAATGCGGCAAATAATAGGTCGATTTTCTAGGTGTTAAATTTGGCAGTAGATTTGGACGTTTGTTAATGCATGGCAATCTCGAATTTAAGTTCAATATACCGGTTATCATTACGAACCCATGAATAGTGTGGATTTGTCTGTATCTTGCAAGAAAATAGAATATAAAATACATTCTATCCAATTCCTCATCTTCCTTTACCTCATAATAGTAATAATTTATTAATTTACGAGTTAATGAGTTTCTTCAAAGCAATAAAAACATTGTCCTATACATCCTAAAACACAGATAATATGTGTAAGACGTGTCAATCCCTACATCCCGTGATGCATATTGCAATTACTATGGACACAGACCAAAAATTATGATAAACGTCTGACAAATAATGCCTTTTAAGTCCAAAAATCAAAAAACTATTAATGTTTATTGTTTGAATGCCTTTTTAACTAGTGGGGTTATCTATCTGTAACTCGCAGGGTTGCCAAGTCTAACGACGATCACGTCCCGTGATGAAGGGTGCGACATGAATCTTTTACATTTGCTGGTTTTGAATTTAAAGTAGGAATACAAACATGGTACTTATGATAGTTGGAGCTAGACTGATAACACTTCTTGAAGAATATTTGAAAAATGTGAACACCGTCATGGTCTGTTGTCAAATTGCAAATGAAGTATCTGAAAATTCTTACATACAGTGGACCTTCGTCATAGTTTACTATCCTGATTATGATCATTTTTAGCAGACGTGTTGTATCATCAAATTGATGAACAGTTATAACAAAGCTCTTATATACCTACATACAGAGGTTTTTTCATGTAAATTTACTAGGTATCATGATCATAAGCATCTTTGGTCGATTGTTCGATCCGGAATGGGAAAGATCTCCTATTTATGAAAATATTTTTGGTATCATCTAACCGTTGCAATTAGTGGACAAACACTGTGACATATGACTTATAGCATAGCCCGCTGCCCTATCAATACAAATTTAACATACAGGCCGCCTAGCCGTGGGGATGCAGTGGTCGGGATGAATATCACGGCAGCAACTGATGATTTGGGCATGTGTGGTAAGAACGTATGAAGTAAAAGTCGCTAGCTTCACAAATTTGAAGATTTTGTACAATTTCTTTGAAAATGATGAAAGATATGTCTAATTTGGCAGGGTAATGTCGCAGCCAAATGGCAGTCACTCTTTCTGACACAGTCCGGATCGAAAGATGACGATACTCGTAAAATGTATTGATACTTCTAAATATAGGATCCTATCGAACATCCCTACTGTCAAGATGTATAACCCAAGGTACCGACGGAGCTATTTTGTAGCTTCATGGAAATAATTTTAAATTTTCATTTGCATTTTTGCAAGTGTTGTGCAATGATTTTGGGAAAAATGTCACGAATAGTCTTATAAAGCATAGTAGAGTATATTTCAACAGTTGGCGGAACTTACTCCACTGGGACCAGGAGCGTGAAACGGGATATTAATGCACAATCTGGCAACCCTGCCGCACCCTCACAAAATGGCCGCTGATAACCACACAAGTCACGTGTTGTCATTGAATAGCATGGAATTAAGCCTTCAGAGTATAATATGTTTTGCGACTGGTACCAAGAGTTGACAGATCACACACATGTGTCACTCCTTGAAATGCAATAATCAGCTGTATTCAAATAATGTCTAATATAAATATAACTGAGATAACGTAAAAACGATTCAATTCATATTTTTTAACCGTTCCAATACATTCCACTGATCGCAAATGTATTCTCCCATCACTAGCATTATGAGACACTAATTTCAAATGTCAATTCCGATCTCCTTTGGTCTATTCACCTTCTCTATTCTATGTTTTGTGATCACATATTACACTGTCGTGTACACGTTAAATCTGCACTAACCCCTAAATACGTTCGTGCGACTGATTATACTCTGAAATAAAAACAAAAAACTGCAACTGCAATTGTATGTATGAATTTTGAAACTGTTGAACAGTTTCGGACCAGTGGGGTTAAAATATCGTTGAGGAACTGGAAAGAAGTGTATGAATGTGTTGAAATGCAACACCTAACAAAAATTTGAGTGAAAAGGCTTTTTCATGTAAGGGTGAGGAAGTGCACGTTTGCAAATGTGGGATAAACTACAAGCACACAGTAGATGATATAATCACATATGGATCACAAAAGTTGCAATAAACATGGGAAAACCTTCAGCTAATCTGAAAAAATAGATTTTACTCAGACATCAAGCATTTTTTAAAATTTTGGCTCAGTTTTACATAATTTCATAATATTTAATAAACTGAAAAGATTTCAATGGCAAGCTGTCACTTCATATTTTACAGTGTTTTGTTTTGAATACCTTGATGCTATTTGCTGCCAAAAATTTGACGGAGAGATCTTGAGGCTGATTGTGTATATTTAACGGACTGTTTGGTACTCGTACCCTATTGGTGCAGAATAATGGTTTGTTAAATTGTGTAATCCACCCGTAGTCTGTTTAACCTGTACGGCTGAAGCTTCTAGTGCCATGCCTCTGGAACATCGTACAAATATACTCCCTGATCGAAAAAAGATAGATATATAGGTTTTGCACATTAAGCAACTTGAATTAGAGATCTAACTAATTTATAGGGACGTGTCAGTCTGATCGCGTAGCTCTACTGGAAACTATTAGTTAGCCAATAAAACACCTTTTTTGTGCTCCCGATCCTACAGTTGCGTCTTGCGCTGGCTATCTTCATACATACATACATTTCATTCAAACGTTTCAATAACTACTTTTACTAACATCATGAAATAATTGGGACAACATCAGTACTACGGAAAAAACGGATTTATTGACTTTCGAGCCAAATATATCAAAATTAGGACGTTACATCTGTTCCAGCTATTGAGGTAACGTTATAACGCTCCCAGATGCTAAGACTTTAAACACTTCTATAAATTTATTCTACGCAGACACTGAAATAACACTAAAAACAAAATGTTTCTCGTAAGATCACATGTAAATATTATATGTATTGTTAGGAATTAAATTTTAAATTTTGTTCAACATTCACAGAAGCATGTGTCGACGCAACACCCCCATTACATAAAACATTTTAATTTCAAGGAAGTAGCTATAAAGTACTTTGGAACTCCTTTTCTTTCGTTGAATTGATCGTGGTCTTCAGAGTAGCGTATCTAACATCAACCATCAACAACAAAGGAGACTCAAGGCAAAATACATAGGATGCGATTTTACCATATTTCCGTAGGTGTGGACGGTCTCTGACTCTCGAACGCAGAGGTACCACCCGGCGCACCTTGTAGGCGGTGCCAGAATGTGTGCATGTTGCATACGCACATGTGTTTCCTCGCCAGAGTCCGTGCGGTGTTCCCCCTTTCCCCTGTATCCCTCTATATAGCCCCACGGTACCCCAAGGTATTTAGACCTTAGGCCTTCGTGGTAGATGGAGTATGAGAAAAAGCGCTAGGTTCCTATTTTGTGGTTGGTTTCAGAAATATCGCTGAATCTTCTTCGAACAAGGATTTCTTTAGGTCAGAGTGTTCATGAACAATACAATTTTCACCAAAAATAATGTGCGAACGTCAAACTTTTTGTTTAGCGGCCTACATGATACTAGTCAAGAATCTCAGTGATCTTGGTTTGACCTTAAGGGTCATGGTCAGTGTCAGTTGCAAGGTCCCCAATAAATAGTCAGGAAAAAATTAAAATCGCTACAGCATTATTGTTCTTATTTATGTTTCATCTTCAGTAATATTTATCAAATCCTATCAAATGGGGATTTCTTGCGGAAACAATTCTCGCTCAAGGACATATCTGAAACTAAGATTTAGCTCCATTCATTTCCAGGGTCAAAAGAATAGGTCTGTATTAAAAAATCTCGTGCTCAATGTTAGTTTTAAGGTCACCAGGGAAAAATCCTAAACCTCTGCTATTTAACTGTTACTATAGCTTTTGAATATTGTCAAAATGCCTTGCCGTTCCGGAATTTAGGGATCACCCAGTATATCGCAATAAACAATATCTCAACTGCATCACACAAAACTGGTCAATAAGGTGCACCGATAAAGGTATACGCATTCGAAATTAGAAGAAGAAATTCCCCCTGGTTTGCGAAGTAATTGTAAAGTTTGATTTATCGATGCAAGTTGTTCAAGGGGATACGAGTATTTAAAATATGGTCGCATAAAATATGTACACCAATTTTCGTGGGAAAACTTATTCGACAACAAAGAACGAGAATACGCGTTTTTTTTTGGAATTCAACTAAAAGTGCTGCCAGGAACGGAAAAACTCTTTAGATAGAATTTTTAGGTGTTAATGAGAACTATAGTATGAAACTATAGGTAAAGAGATCCATCGAATAGTAGAAAAGTTATGGCCGAAAACCGAGGCAAAATGCAGGTTTTGGCACTTGTCGCTAAAGCGACGATAATTCCATGCAGCCTTTCGAAATTCTTCAAACCCGTTGGCTTCGTATTTCTAAATAGCCAAGACAAAAAATTGGAGTCGATTGGTGAAGTAGTTTTTGAGAATTTCTAATTGTTTATTCCAACACCTGTTTTCTTGTCATCACTGCAGTTTACTGAGCAATATACAGGGTTCGTACAAAGGGCATTTTATAGCAAAATACACGAGTTCACCTTGCCGACATGAATCACAAACCATTCCGAAAGATTATTGTTATTTTTATGCAAAAATCGAAGGGTTACGTTTTTTTTCCTTCTGAACAAATCTCGTATTTGTGAGTAACCTAACAGATCAGCAATGATATTCGGAAAACATACGTTATTATCCACATTTTAAAACAGTGGATGTGTCTATCACCGTTTGTTGCAAAGAAAAAAATAAAATATCTTTATAGTCTTGTAGCTACATATTTAGAGCTGAAATTTTTACACGGTCGCAGATTTTAAAGTTTATGTAAAAAATATTTCATACTGAAATGCGCTGAACTGTTTATAAAGTTAGCACGCAAACTGAAGACACAATTAGATTTCAAGCTGTCTTAGACTAGTTAGTATGTTGCAGCTGCATTATTGATTACTACATGACTTTGTCAAATAAGTAGGTCACGTAATCCAGTCTTACGAAGAAATATAATTCCCTGGACCTTTTTCCTAAAAGTATTGAAATAATATACGTCTGTTTTTAATATATCGTAGAAAAAATGCCCGGTCCATTATACATTATCTAATGTTTCAGCATTGTGTCTTGTATAGCTTTGAAGAGTATTCTAATTGTTTATAAGAGATTTGATATTCCTCGAACGTTCGCTTGACATTTGTCAGTGTGAAGTGTAATGGCTTAAACATCCTGTAAAAAAAGAGGCGCCGTAGTGTAATGGGAAGGAGTCACGATTGCAGAACCGCAGGACAAAGCTTCGAATCTACAAAGCTCCTTTTTTCCATTATTATTTTTTAATTTGGGGATATAGATGCTTTTTCACAATATGTGTAGTTCTATTGTGATCGAATAGTTTTTGACGATGTAAGCAGGAAACCAGCAGTATACGTATAATTGTTTATACATTATCTTATTATTACTTTGATATTATTTCAGAATTACTATCGCGGAAAATAGCAAATAATTTTTAAAAACATATCTTGGCTGTGTAAGTTATTAAGCAACAACAATGAAAGACATCGGAAATTTTGTTTGTGATACTATGCTCAAGTTATCGATACACGGTAAAATTAGGTACCTCTTGGAGCCGCAAGGGATGCTTTTTGCTTACAAATAACAATAATCTTTCGGAATGGTTTATGACTCATGTCGGCAAGGTAAACTCGTATATTTTGCTATAAAATGCCCTTTGAATGAATCCTGTACATTACCCAGTAAACCAGCCGGAAGACAGGTGCTTTCGGAAAAATAATTAGAAACTCTCAAAAAGTACTTGACCAATCGACTTCAATTTTGTCGCCAATTTTGTTGTTGCTGTTTAGAAGTATGAAACGTGATGTGAAGAACTTCAAGTAGCTGCGCCTTAGAGACAAGTGCTAAAACCTGCATGTTGCCTCGGATTTCGGCTATAACTTTTTTACTATTAGTCTTTTTACGCGTGGTCTCATTTGGTGGGACTAAATACCTAGACATCTTATTTGAAGAGTTTTTTCCCAAACTACACGTTTTCTCATTCTTTGTTGTCGAATAAAAAGTTTTCCCAAAAAAAAATTGTGTAACCATTTTATGCGTCAATAAATCCAGACTTTACAATTATTTTGAGGAAATGTGCTAATACATTAATAATCAAAAGAGATAAGTCTAAGGCCCGTATCATCAGTCGTCCCTACAATTGTAGGGAGGCTTTATGGCCTCCTTGATTCTCATAGTTTTCTACTTCTCCCTGTCAGAACGCTATTTTGAGGTTATGTCATAAACATCTATTTGCATCAAATTGTGCTTCCCTTTGAGTTATATCATGTTTTATCAGCCTGAAATTTCCTACAATTTAAAAAGAAAACATATCTTCACAATAGGAGAGCGCTGACGCTGACACGGGACAAGTGTAATCTAGACATTTTTGAAGGCAAGAAAGGAGTATGACAATCAAGGAGGCCACAAACGAGCCCCACAATTGTAGGGATGATTGACGATACGGGCCTAAATGTAGATATTGCCCACTGGGCAGAAAGTATAGAATGATTCATATTATCAGTTAATCGCAAATCAGGGATTCCTGGTCACCCCTATCCACCTACAAGTTATAATATAGTCCGCAAAGCAATTGCATGAGAGCTCTCCCCTAAAATGATACGCGAGCAAGAAATTATCGCTTCAGCGACACGCGACTAATTGCTCCGGATACATTCCCGTATATGTGTAGTTTTAACCTAATGCACGATAAATTCAGAGCTCGGCAGACATTTGATTCCAGATTAGGGTGATTTATTAGACTTTCCCTCCACCTTGTGTGATTTATGCACACTGCGTAATTGTGCGTTAGATCACTGTTTGGAGAAGATTACGACCTCTTATTAGCGTTAATTGGAACATCTAACGATGGCTGGTAGACAGGAAGGCGTACGTTATTGAAACATATGTAGACGTATGATCTTTCTAGGATAGAGCTGGGACAAGTCGTTCCTTTTGGCTATTTGATTTCCATGGTATCGACTTTTTTTGATTCATTCACGTTTCTCAAAACGGACCACTGCATTTTATAACAAACACGCTCGCTACTCGTAAACCGTGAGCTCACGCGACCTCAGAATAACGGTTGCGTTTAAGAGTTAGAAAGGATCAAGGTCTATGAGCTGAAAGTAACTCAAATTTCCAGCTTAACTCATCCATGGACTATTTGCATTTAAATTCTAAATAAAGAAAGGGGGCTGATTTGAACATTATTGAGATAGTTTACTGTTGCTCTACAGCAACGTGGGCATGGCCATTATCCTGTTGAAGAAAAAGCTCTCAAGCCTTTAAAGGAATCCGAGACAGCGTTGACGGGCACACAAGTCAGCAGGCGTCGCGTAGAATTGTAAGATTTGCAGCTAAACATCACGTGCATTATACTGTAACATTTGTAATGTAGTACGGAGCAACAGATACTCAGTCCCATTCCTCGGAACTCAAAAGACTCCATTTCTTAACAGTATAATTTCCTTTTCCATGTTGCTAGAGCTACATTAAACCACCTCAGTAGCCGCTGATGACAGTCTCGTTACTTGACATACTAGATCTTCGGACAACTTCGCCCATTGAACATGTATGAGATATGATTATCTCATCCTCCACAAGCGCTTGCAGCTCTTAGGAACCACGTGCCGCTGGCTTGAGATGAGATACATCAAGTAGGAAATATTTTCTACGTTACTGGCCTTATCGGAGAAAAGAGGTGCATTTTATTACTCGTGGATAACATTCAGTTCTCCATAAATTTAATGGGTTTAATGAATTTTTATCAGATCACTCGTTTTGGAGATATTAGGTTTGAATATTTGAGGTACAATCCTAAAATATTCTTATGAAAAAGTTTAACCTCCCGTGAAGCTTGATATTAAAAACACTATATTATAGCATGTGAAGAAAGCACCCTTTGGAAAATACCTGGCGTGGTACGAACGGGGTTGAAAACTTTCTGTATACTTCGTCCTCATAGTTCGTGTCCGAGGTTGCTAACCATTTGTGATATCTTCTTTGTTAAGCTCACTCAATACAAATAATACGAACATTACTAAAATTGATTGGTTCCACAATTAATAGTTGTAATTTTAGACAAACAGAAGAATGTAATTATAGGTAATTCCAGGAGAAGTATACCATGAAAACCAGTGGCGCGCATAGACAAGGTTTACTAGATGGTACGCTTCTACGTTACTGATTGAGGATAAAACACGCATATTATTCAACAAATAAGGTAATGAGGTGCAATAGCTTCCTTCATATACCATAAAGTGTTTCCAATATCAAGCTTCACGGTATTTCCAGAATAGGGGAGGCTACGCCTTTTAGGATTCAAACCCAAATATCTCCAAAAGGAGTGATCTGACAAAGACTCCTTATGTAACAAAATTTATGGAAAATTGAATGGTACCTTATAAAATGCACTTCCAGGCTCCAGTTTCTACGTAGGTTAGACCCGGCCCAAGATTAATTTGGGTCGGGAAACGCTGTGCTTTTATTGCTTGCGTTGTGCTCACTGAACGCCTAAAATCTTAACTCAGTATCTTTACCTTCCCCGTAGATATCATTTTTTCAGTTTCGGTAATAAATCTCGATCACCCTGCATCTCGGTAGGGGAGCATCATTGGACTCGTATTTATAGGAATTTTTTGTCACTTTTGGATGCACCTTCTACTCTAAAAATATTGACACGTCGTCCTGAAATACCCTGTATACGGAATTAGGGTGGCTTAGTGCGATATTAGGGAAGTCCAACTATAAAATGTCACCATGACTCTCCATGCAATAATAAAGATTTTGGTCAAAACGTTGCCGCACATTTTGCAATATTTGAGGAGTAATTTGAAGGCACCCATTCACAATTCTTTGTCGCAGGTCTTCTAATGATGTTGGCTGAGTAGCATAGATTTTGCTTTTTAAATGACCACACATAAAGAAATGCAAAGGTGATAAATCTGGCGATCTTGAGGGCCATTCAGTGGCACCTCTTCTACCAATCCATGGATCTGGAAACGTCTGATCTAAATAGTGTCGAGCACGTAATGCGTAATGTGGTGGGGCACCATCCTGTTGGAATATCAGCCTATTCGCAATGTACCGCCGATCATTCTGATTTTCAATTATGGCTGTTAATGCAGGATCTATGTCGTCTTCCAGTAATTCCAAATACATTTTACCGGTCAAATTTCCCGGTAAGAAAAAAGGACCAACTAAATGATCGCCAAAAATACTAGCCCAAACATTTAATTTTTGTGGCTGCTGTGTATGAACCACATAATTAATTCTGAGATTAGAATCGGACCAATATCGGCAGTTATGACGATTTACTACGTCATTTAAGAAAAAGGAACATTCGTCGGAATAACAAGTGTTGAATAGAAAATTTTCATCGTTTATAGTTCGTTCACTCATATCTTCACAAAATTGTAATCACCGATCAAAATCGTCATCATTAAGTTCTTGTACCAGTTGAATTTTATACGGATGAAAACTATGGGCCTTTAGAATCTGTTGGACCGTACGTCGACTAACACCACACACAGTCTCCAATTTGCGGGTACTTAACGTAGGATCTACATAAACTTGCCCTAAGACCCCCACTTCTATTGCTTCGTTCCTTATGGGATTTACAATGTTGCGTTTTTTATTGGCGACTGACCTAGTTTCCCGAAATTTAGCTACAAGTTCTAGAACATATTTTCGATGCACTTTACTGTTCTCATGTCGCTCACTAAATATTGCTGCTGTTCTATTAGCGAAGTGATTATTTCCGAAAAATATTTCGATAATTTCAACTCTTTCTTCTGTAGAATATACCATGGTTAATTTATGTAATAAAGCGTTACAAGTTATCTTAGCAACAAACTTTGGTCAAATCAATCGCAAACTATGTACTAAATTCCTATTTAAAATAAGTACGAGATATTTCCTGAGCTTTCTTCAAGAAATAACTTTTTTGCCACAAAAAGAAAACGCTCCAATAGCTATTTTCAACAACAAAATGATAAACAAACGGCGGGCGTAGTGAAGAAAAGCATGTAGTTAATAGGTAAATTCTTTCAGTCAAATTTCTTCTGAAAGTAGTACAAACTAATCTGATGTACCTATTAAAGTCTACTTCAAGCTTTAAATCAATAAATCTTCAAAACTACTGAACTGAAGCTCATGTATTTTACAACATTATAAACGGAATTGAAATACCTTTAAAATAAGGTATCACTCGACCCCCCTTTCCATATAAGTGTTAACGTGATTTTTTTCCAAACTTGTGTCCTCCTCGAAAATAAAATCGACGGGTCTGCGCGTTTTTACATAAAAAAACTGAGTTGCCAGTAAATGCGTCTGTTTCGCTTTCGATGCGCCACCCTGTATATATTACTATATACTCGTAGTATATCGGCGATACCCGATCGGACCAAAAAGGTTTTATTATCGAAAACGTTCAAAGCCGGCCTGGTTCCTTTTAAGCGCTGCTGTCGAAACGTACGAATTTTCCTTTGCAACGGCTCATTATAAACCAAATCGACTTACCTCTATTCTAGGATGGAAGCGTTCAACTTAAAGTCATTTCAAGCTATTCATTAATTTAGTTTCTCACCTCAAGCTAGTTTATGATGGTTAGACTAGTAAAATGAGCCTTGAAGCTGAACTTATAACAAATGTTATGAGAACTGTTAAGACTACAGCGTTAAAATTTATCATCATGCATCAGCTTACGAGTAATAGTAGCTGTGAGAAGCGCTCCTTCAGCTGTAGTTTTATTGCTACAGTTACCGGTGAAAACTGATATTCAACTTCACATCCGCCAGCGACTAATTCGTACCAACTGTGTATATGCGAACAGTCTTCAATATTTTTGAAATAATACGTACGAGTCTTATTATGGAATATGCGTTATGGAAATTCATAGTGGCACTGGGAAAAGTATTTCAAGGTAACCTGAATTTAGCTAATAGTTATTATTAAAATTTGTATATCGGCATCAAGTAGCTTTCAGTTCATAAAGGATCATATCTTTTAGGAAAAAAGTTAAATATGAATATTATAACAAAGGAACCAAATGGATCAGGTCAGTCAAATAGGGCCATATAGTCAGTCTTACCCTCTCTTGAGAATCTGACTGCCTCCTAAAATTTCCATGTCTTCCGCGACAACATCTATCTTCGTTGTAAGTTCTATAAAATGCAAATATATGGGGAATCGTGAACTACGGATTAGCGGACAGACAGAGCGCCAACGGAACAAGCAGACCGACGGAAGCGAGTGAGATAGCTTTTCGTGATGTACATGTCATGTAAAATCCAAAAAACAACACACCATTTTGAAAATGTATTGCTATCACAACACTTCCTCATCAGTGGCGTAGGCAAGTAAAAATACAGATCCTGCGCATTAACTTTTATTTTGTTACCTTTTCGAATACGTGCTCGTCAATAATTATTCTTTAGGATCTTCTGCGTTCCTTCAAATGCGAGCGGTCCACGCGACCATAGACCACAGGCTGCATTTTGCCCACAAATAATTGTTAATTGCTTGGCAATTATTCAAATTGCAACAGAGATACGTTTTCTATCAAAACTGATTACTTGTTGGTGCCCGTCCATGAACCTAAAATGGAGCCACTACCCAAGCAGCACAATCCACACTACATCCACCTAGAGACTTATTTTGACTCACTATGAAATTGGTCTTCTGGTATTCACTGCCGACATCTTAGCGACGTTGGCAAAACTTGGCTTAACCAGCTGTATAGATGGGATAAAGTCGTCTGTGCTGACTTTGGTAGACCGACATATTCAAGACCAGTGATATAGTCGGATGAGGTAGCTGCAGACGATGTCTGATTTATTTTATTTTGTGGGTACTATGTACGTTTGCCGCTACCATTTTGACATACACTGCCACGCAAAAGTAAGAAAATGTTGTTCAAATTAAATTTTAAATAGCTTTGAAACCTTTGCATAAATTTCGTCAATTTTTCCGTTAATTTGTAGGTAATTTCATTGTCATCATTATTATATGTCGATCCTGCAAAAAAATTGAAAATATTTGTTGTTAGACAGAGTGCAAGTAAAAGGTGCATTTTGCCCTAAGCTTCTGAACGTCCTGTGGAAACATTGGATCACTAAATAATATGTCTTCGCATGAGAATTTTAAGCCTCAACTTTTCTCAACAGTTTTCTTTTCTTGATTTATGTGAATATCTCAATTATTGAAGAACATATGCTGTTTTGAAGGAAACCATGCGAATCATAGTCATAAACAAGAAATTGTTTCAAGCAGGCATTGCCGAGTAAGAAATTGTTTCAGGTAGGCTGTGTCTGTTAGCATTCTTGTCAAGCAATACTCAAAAAAAAATGACACCGTAACAAGTAGCGCAACCTGTAGCTTCACAAGATGATGGTCGTCCTATTCGGTATATCGCAGAAAGGCTTGCCGTTCCACGCAGTACGCTATTCGATGCGATACAAAGATTTAGAGAAACTGGTTCTTACTCAAGAAGACCTGGGTAGAAAGGACATTTCCTGCTATAGCTTTCACTTGAAGATTGTTTGATGTTCATGGTACTATAGTTTCACCTAATGCCGTACGCCTAAGGTTGAGAGAAGGAAACTATCATCTTGTGCACCTGCTACAGGTCCTCTATTGGATGTAGGTCATCAAAGGCAGCGCTTGGTATTTCCTCGACCTGATGCGGATAGCGATACGGACGACTGGAAAACCATTATTTTTACAGATGAGTCCCGTTTTACAAGATATTCACCTGATGGTCGCCACAGAGTGTGGGGAAGGCGTGGAGTACGCTATGCTCAAAGTTGTCTCGCTCCTAGAATGCAATTTGGTAGTGGAGGAGTGATGGTATGGGGCGGTATTTCTTTGGAATCCCGTATAGATCTTGTTTCGCTACGAGGAGGACACCTTACTGCCGACAGGTAGATTAGAGTGTTTGGAAAAACATGTGGTTCCTGATATGCCATTTATAGGAGAAAAAAAACCCATTGAACACATGTGTGTTACATTAGGAAGAAGGCTTAAGCAGAATTATGGCGAATTTCAAACTGTGACTGCATTGGAACAGGCGCTGGTAAACGATTGGGAGCAAATACCCCAAGACAAAATAGCTGGTTTAATTGAGTCTATGCCAGAGAGGATGAGAGCTGTTATTCAAGCTCGGGGAGGAAATACTCGGTTTTGATAACAATTTCTAATTACTAATAATGTCACTGTAACTTTTCAAGTTAAATTGTTTATAGTTACGATTCGCATAGTTTTCTTACCATTGTTGCCGCTGTAATTCTTTAAATTATTTTTTTTATGGCTATGATTTTTCAATAATAGAGATATTGACATGAATTAATTAAAGAACTGTTGAGAAAAGTTGATGCTTAAAATTCTCATACAAGGACACGTTGTTCAGTAATCCAATGTTTCCACAGGGTATTCAGAACTTTATGACAAAATGCACCTTTTAGTGACACCCTGCATAACAACAAACATTTTAAATTTTTTGCAGGATCGACATGTAATAATGATTAACAAGTTATTTAAAATTTAATTTGATCAAAATGTTGTTTGTCCGGTTAAATTTGCGTGGTAGTTTATATATACGTATATATATTTGGAAAAACTTGTTAACTTGTTCTTGTCACACAATTCTGTGTATTTTATATAATTTTAACCATTGTACCATTTATACAGCTTTCACCATGTTACTGGGTGTTTCCCTCATCCTGAACGTAAACAACAATTAGCAACATCCTCCATTGAAAGCTAGAGAGAATAAAAAAGTATAAAGAGTCCTCTTTGCCTAAAAATTTTTGTCGAAGTACCCAACAAAAGGCGGAAGCTTTAATTTTTCACCTATATATATATATATATATATATATATAATGATTCTATTTTCTGCTTGAATCCACTTTTTGCGGATTTTGCCCATTATTTTCCTATTTTTGTTATATACCTTTCTCCGCATGATAGTTTTCTCTTTGTAGATCATTTGGGCTTGAAGTACCACAGCAAGTGGCTATAACCGGCCGCGTGGTTGTGGTTATTTGTCGCCTTGAAAATTCTAGGTCTTGTAGCCATTTTATACTACAAGGTGTAGGTTGGCTCTTGTTGTAGACTTCGTATGTCTTTTTTTCTTCTCCATCTTCGTTTCCTCAGGTTACACCCGTATCCGGATGTGTGGGCATGTGTATCTACTTTTGTAGTTGCATATGTGCATTCATTTCGGGCCTGATGAAGCCAACCAGCAGAAATACGTATCGCTCGGGTTACCTATCCTATTTTCTGCTTGAATCCACTTTTTGCGGATTTTGCCCATTATTTTGCTATTTTTGTTATATATATATATATATATATATACGTATATATATATATATACAGGGTGACTTTGAAGTTGAGTCATTAATTTTCAGATAATGATTGTAGAAGGAAGATAAACCAAAATATGTGTGTAAAAATAAAAAAAAAATAAAAAAATTTTTTTACCTTGTTTTATAAAGTATCCTCCCGACAAGTATTTCAGTGCGGACCTGTATTTGATCGTGAGGTCCCCTGTGAGGTCTGAAGTCACCTGATTCACGAGCCCGTTGTACTACATTAACAAAGGCACGAGGGGTTGGTTGCACTCGATTGGGAAACCGATCCGAATAAACATGTGCCACTTTTTATTTCGTTTGAGCGACGCAACAGACACTATTCACACGCGACTGAAACTTACTGTATGTATAACTGAACTGAATTGTAATCGTAAAAACATCGTTCCAAATTCTTTCGCTTTTTTGTTTCCGATGCGATGAACCGTTGTTGCCAAACACGAACACATGATATTATTGAGACAGGGCGGTACTCAAACTTCCAAAGGGCTATAACTTTGTTACTTTAATTTTACCAGAAAAATGGTAAAGGAAAAAAACATTTCTTTTGATCAGATCTACTCACTGTTAAAATAAATGACTCAACTTCGAAGTCACCCTGTATATATACAATGTGTTTGCTCACGATATACCGATATTTGAGGGAGATATTTTTCCAGCTATTTTTATCGACAAATCCACCTCCCTGCAATGCCCTACCTCATCCCCCTTGAAATGGCAGCCATTTTTATTTTTACCTTACGAGTACGGTATTGCATGTATGAAAATTGTAATAACTGAGTACGTAAGTTGCACAGAATGGTAATTATTGGAAAACTTGTTTTGATACTAACCGTCAAACATACTTAAAAACAGACAAAAACAGAAAAAATTATTTTGTGCATTTCGGTACACCATTCAAAAACTAGTCTGTGAAGTTGTATTTTTTTTGTGCTAATTCTACAGCTTTTGTTATCTTAAGAATGCTACGTTAAGCAATAAATGCTATCTAACATGGGTCAAAAAGGGTGTAATAAAATGCAAATTGTTTTCAAACTCTCTATACATAAAAATGACAAATCAATGTTTCTTATAGAGAGCTTGGACATGTTTAATGTTACAGAAGCTGTTCAAAATGTCCTCCATTATTGGTTATGCACATTGTTGTTCTTGAAAAAATGTGTCGTGCTGAGCGGCAGACCATATCCGTGTCAGACCTAATTTCAGTCGCAACGGTATGGATCCATTTCAAGGACGGTGAGGTAGGACATTGTAGGGGTGGATTTGTCGATAAAAATAGCTGAAAAATATCCCCCTCAAATATCGGTATATCGTGACGAAATACATTGTATATAGCTATATTATATAATTCGTCAGCTTAAAGAGGGCTAGTCGTGAGGGAAGAAAAAATGGCTTTACATTTTCACAACACCTATTTGGCTCAATCATGTTTGTCTGGTTCACTGTGGACACAACGCTGTCTTCTTCCCACATTCTATTTTTGTTCTCGAAACGTACACTTCTTCATCCTCTTCCCACTTGAAATGGAACAGGTTTTATCTCACCTACATCCACCAGGTGCACAGTTTTGAAAACCAAAGCCATTCTATTACAGTTTTAATTATTTGCACTTCCAAACTTGCGAAGTAAAACAATGAGAATCGAAAACTCCAAAGTCAGGTTAGTTGCAGTTGATAGGTTAATCTGTACATGAATTGTGCAGTTATTAAATGATGGGTTTAAATGAACATACCTAATTCGTTTAAATCGGAATTGGTGGGTACATTTGTACCTTGAATATGCGAACATAAGAACAATGAGACAGTCGAAAGTTTGGTTAGTCTCAGTGGATAGATTTGTTTATACCTATAGTGTACAGTTAGTACTTGATAAGTATAATTTTTTTACTCTTTACTCTTTGATGTACAAATAACGAATCTGATCAATTTGATCAACGCCTAATTTTCCTGTTAATAGGTATAAATAAACACACCGAATTCGACTAACTCAGAATTGGTAGGTTACAGTGATTTACACCGCACGACATCGTTTTTGAGGAAACAACTAGAAGTAATTTTTAAGGATGACCAAAAATATTGCATGCAAAAATATGCATTCCGTCTGGAAAGATTTTTTGAACATATACGCTTAAAAATGGCAGCTTTCAACTATCTCGTTGCATAAAATATTAATCAGCCTGATTATCTTGACAGTGCTTAAGGTTTCACAATCTATCTTATCAAACCTTATCAGCAATCTTGCTCGCGTTTTCTTCTGACTCCATGAAAATATGTGCCTATCATGTTTTCAGAATACTGGCAGCTAATTTACTAAAATGATAGAACTCTTCTCTAGTTTCTTCGACTCATTTTCTAAATAATTAAAAATCGTCTAGCTGATGATATTCTTTGTTTCCATTAACTATAACTATGTATTTGTTAGTTCAATGGAATAAACAATATTCACTATGCGCACATTATGCCTAATGTATATGCAACCGCCGTAACTTCGTCTTAATGGCCATAATTAGATTGTTTGCCAATTACACACACTGCACAGACATGTTTATGATGTCAATTGGGCCGAATAATTATTACGACCATTATGCTAATTGTTGTCATTATGCAGACTACTTTGCAGTTCACTTATTAATTTTTTGAAGGAAGCAATCTATCCAGTAGCTATATCCAAAATATAAAAGTCAATAAGCCCAAGGCTTTCAGCTTCCCAGTAAGTGATAAAATTTTCATTGTGTACAATTTTTTGACACCTTAGCAATGACATTTCTCGCAAACTTCATAAGGCAACCTAATTGATATTTTCAAACTTTCCAATTCGTATAAGAGCAACGAATTCGAGTAAGAGAAAGCCACGAAATGTAGTCTCTCTCTCTTTTTTAGTCAAGTTAAAATAAATTGTTGTTAAACTTTAGAGCCGTATCGTCAGTCGTTTCTACAATTGAGGGACTTTATGATCTCCTTGATTTTCATATTTTTCTACTGCTCCGTGTCAGCGCTCTATTTTGAGGTTATGTTACAAATATCTGTTTGCATCAGATTGATCATGCTTTTGATTTATATCATCTGTTATATCAGCCAGATATTTTCTACAATTCAAAGAAAGAACATTTCCTCAGTATAAGAGAGCGCCGACGCTGACACGGACCAGTAGAAATCTATAAATACGCCAGGCTTTCTGAACGAGAAAAAATACTATCAAAATCAAGGACGTCATGTAGGCGTCCTACAATAATATTATAATTGTAATAGAAACACGTTTTCTTCAGCCGGTACATAAGACTTTTTGAACATATTATGTACATTAACGAATATTCTCGGTTTACTTTGATTAAATAAGCCATTTTTAAAAAAAAACTATCTTGCTTCAGCATTTTGCTTAGTGGTTCACGTTGCGACCGAACACAAAAAAATCTAGGTTTTTCTGTCACTGATTGTGATTTTTTGAGTTGAGTTATAATACCGTTTGAATGGTAAATCGAGTGTACTATGCGTTTCACGAAACCGGTGTGAAACAAGGCGGTTTTCTGGCAAACTCCCATTTTGTCGATTTCGGCTAAAGGATCATGTTTTCCAAGGCGTTTGGTTGTTGCCTTTGGTGAATCGGTTAATTACCTTTCATGAACACCATCAAGCGCAGCCGTAACTCATTGCTATGATGATTAAGTTTCTTTGAGTCATACAGTATCGATTGAAACTATTTCAGAAAAGCCGAATTTTTGTAGCGTACTTTGGATACCTAAATATCCCTTCTATAGGAAGTAGTGGTACTCGTTTGGTGTACCCTATATTCATCTGAGAGATTGAGAGAACTGTGGTATACTCGTGGGTGCTATCGCTCTATCAAGCTCGTCTAATGCAGATGTGTCCTTTTTTCAATCTGTCTACTATGTCCAAATTATGTGCCAAAGATTCCTTCAAAAATTTCAACTTAATATTGCAAACCATATTGCATGCCATTTGAAGTTGAATGATATACTTTCCTTTTCCGAACACCCTGTATGCGACAACCGCAAAACGTACGTTTTCGATACTTCAACTGATTATCAGGGCTTAAATCAAACTCCAAATGTATCCAGTACTTCTGCATGTTTTATATTCAGGCAACAAAAAGCAGGGTCTGAAATACATGTTCACCCAACCAGCAATCAGCTACATTTTTCGCAGTTCAGATGTTTCCAAATTCCCGGGAAACTAATAGCAGTTTGAGGTTTCCCCAGTTATTAGGATTGAATGAACGTAATCCGCGGATTAAAGCAGCCGGTCGTACAATGCAGTTATATGAATTTCTCAGCCGTGAAATTACAGGGATAAGCGCGCGTCCAGTGCGCAACACCTGCCTGCTGTCAATGAATGCATGTGTCGGTTGCCAACAGTTTCCAAACTGTTTAATGGCATGTCAGTCAAACACATTAATGAGTGACGTCTATATAAAATTTATGCTGATGTGACGAAGTTTGTTTAGCTTATACAGACACGGATAACCTTTTATATCTGAACTTGTCTATTATGCAAGATCATTTGAAGGATGAACCTAAGAATTTCTGGTCCTTTATCCATAGAAAAAACAACACAACTGGAATACCTAACAATATGATCTACAATGATGAGTCCATTAACGATCCCGAAGGTATAGTTGATGCCATTGCCGATTTTTTTTTGTAGTGTTTGCTCGTAACCGGATAATACCGAGATAAATCATAGATTAAATTTTGATTATAATGCCTTAATTGATATTAGTTGTGAACGAATTACGGGAGACGAAATTTTTGCTTCCAATCGAAAACTAAAAGACAAGCTAACTGCAGGACCTGACCAAATTCCATCATTCTTTATCAAGGATTGTATTGGTATTTCCTTTAACGTAATTTAATTTTACCAACATCTATTTTTCCAGATAACTGTAAGCTTCAAAGGGATTCCCAATTCCAAAAACAAACAATTATAACTTAGTTGGTGATTATAGATCAGTGCCTATCTTAAACAATTTTGGGAAACTCTTGGAGATCATATTTTATAAGAGAATATATCTGTCCGTGAAAGACCATATTTCGATCCATCAACACGGTTTTATCAGCCAGCACTCAACTTGGATGGATTTCAGTCAATACTTATGCCAAAGATTGGATAACAGAGGACCTGATTGACGTGGTATACATGGATATTTCAAAAGCCTTTGATAAGGTTAACCAAAATATATTTATCAGTAAGCTACGATACTTAGGTTTCAGTAGCACCTAAATTCCGATTTTGACTTTCTAAAAGGAAACACTATGTTTTTTATAATGGATACTATTTGCATGTTTAGATTTCTACCAACGGTGTTCTTCAAGGCTCTAACCTAGGACCCCTACTGCTCATTCTCCTCGTCGATGATTTATGTGTCTCTTTGGAATGTTTGAAGATAATGTTTGCTGGCGATTTGAAGTTTTTCTCTACTATTTCCTCTACAGAGGATTGTGTTACAAGAACAAATTAATATTGTACTAAGATGGTGTGAAAATAACAACCTTTTTCTAAATACTTTTAAATGTAAGGTACTCGGTTTTTCTAGATAGACTAATCCTATATGTATGGTACAACTGCACAATGGAGGATTGCGTATTGGAGCGTTGTGAGACTGTGAGAGCTGATTTAGGTGCCTACTTTGACCGGAAACTCACCTTCAAGTATCATGTTGACCAAATAAGTTCTAGTACATCTGGAACGTATGGCTTCATAATCAGAAACTATAGAAACTTTGTCTTTACATTAAGATCTTTACTTTTCAGCATGATAAGGTCAAAACTTTAACCCAGATACCCCTACCGTCCGTTATAACAATCACCTAATATTTCGCTTCAAATTTGAAACTCTGTCACTCCGCGTTAGATGGCGTTGGGTTATCCGCTGTTAGAAACACGTGTTTAAGCGAGATTTATTGTTCTAACCTCTTAAAGGGAGAGTTCTGCATGCGAGAAAGTGTTTGGAATAACAGGTGCTTAGTTTGTTGTGAACAATGGATAATTATAGGTGAGTATACTGATAAACTATTCATATTATTTTTCCATCTTGTGAATAAGTAATTTTAGAAAACATCAATCTTTATAATTGTAAACAAATAAGTCAAAAATTTGCATCTCACCGGCAAAAATATAACCTCAAATACCGATGTTCGTTTTAACGGACAGTAGGAAAATCCGGTATTCTTCGATTTTTTTTTCTTATATTTGCAGTTATTGGAACTATTGGAAGCGGCCCTTGAAACTTCATGAACTCATGGCAGAAATTGAAAACATTGATGACGATGAGTTGATTCCTGATACTATTGCCGTTCTACCGCCAGTTAACGCAAATGAATATAACACTGATGAGGATTCCGGCGACGAAAATGAAGTGGATATAAACAACCTCCCTGGAAGTCAGCTGATGACTGAAGTTGAGGTTGTATTTGAAAACAAGGGATCAAACCAAACTACAGTTGAGAGTGATTTTGATAGCGACGATGACCTACCTTTGTCTACCTTTCTTACGAAAAAACGACCAAAATTATCAAAACCAAATTACTCTTGGAAAAAAGGTGACATCAACCAAGATTTTCCAGAATGGGTAAACGCAACTGGTCCAAAAAATTCTTTATCTCCTTTAGAACTATTTTTTCAGTTTATAGATGACGAAATTATTGACTTGGTTGTGAAATATTCCAATATATATGCTATTCAGCATAATCGCCGAGGTGATATACATTCCAGTGAAATAAAATGTTTCATTGGTGTATTACTGCTCTCTGGATACAACTCATTTCCTCGACGGTCAATGTATTGGGAAAATAACAGTGACGCAGGAAATGAGTTAGTCTATTCGGCGCTTTCTCGAGATCGCTTTAGCTTTATAATGCAGAATTTGCACCTGAATGATAACAACAATCTTGAAAATACCGATAAGTTTTCGAAACTGAGGCCCTTGTTTTCTACTCTGAATGAGAAATTTCAGTCATTTGCACCCCTTGAAGAGTGCCATAGCGTGGACGAGTCGATGGTACCCTATTACGGCGGTCATGGATCAAAACAGTTCATCCAAGGAAAGCCCATTCGTTGGGGTTATAAGGTATGGGTGGGAACAACTAAAAAGGGGTACATTGAATGGTTTGAGCCGTATCAAGGGTCCACAACTATTATTTCTGAAAAATATCGTCCTCTTGGCTTAGGGGCTAGTGTTGTACTTCAGTTTGCTGATATTATTCAGTCACAATGTGAAAAAGCTCCTTTCCATATCTTTTGTGACAATTTTTTTACGTCATTACCTCTGTTGGCTGAGCTGACCTCCAGGGGGCTCAAATGCACAGGAACTCTGCGAGAAAACAGACTATCAGATTGCCCTCTTGAAAAATCCAGTATGTTCAAGAAAAAATCCCGTGGTAGTTTTGATTATCTTTTGGAGGAGAACCAAAATAATATTGTATGTAAATGGAATGACAATAGTGTAGTTACAATCGCCTCAAATGTAACATCTCCTTTTCCGACACAACAAGTCAAACGCTTCTCTCAGAAAGAAAAGAAAATGATACATGTTGAGCAGCCATGTTTGATCAAACAATACAATGAAAACATGGGCGGTGTTGATAGGGCTGACCAAAATATAAGCCTTTACCGCGTAGGAATCAGGGGAAAGAAGTGGTATTTTTGCTTGTTTTCACATGCTCTGGATATGGCAGAACAAAACGCATGGCAACTTCATAAACATTCTGGCGGAAAAATGGACCATTTGCAGTTTAGGAGGTGTATTGCTGCGGAATTATTAGAAACTTATAAGAAAGAAACAAAACGGGGGCCATCTAAACCAGGCAAATACCTGCATTATGAGTCCAGATATGATCGGATGGATCATCTTGTGAATTATCAGGAAAAGCAAACCCGCTGCGCATTTTGCCACAAACAAGCAGCATTCAGATGCCAGAAGTGTGATGTTGCACTTCATCCAAAAATGTGTTTTTTAAGTTACCATACTAAAAACTAATCTATTATTATTGGTTTAAAAAATTTTTTTCGTTTCTAAATAAAGTTTTATAAGTTCATAAGAATGTTGAGTTTTAGTACCTTATATTGCTACCGTACGTTTAAACCGACGGCTTTTACAGAAAAAACTAAAAGCGGAACTAAAAAATTTTACTAGGAAAATATGTTTATATTAACCCAATTAATAGGTTTACAAAAGTATATAACAAAAAACAAGCATTAAGAGTTTCAGGGGTATCTGGGTTAATATGGATCTCTTATATGTACTTAGCCCCATTTATAAATGTGTCTGAGCTTCAAAAATGGTAGAATACGTATATCCTGCAAGAGGTTCCGATTATAAAGACCTCTTACAGAAGTTTGATTTTCAATATATTTAGAGCAGCGACGGAACCAATTTTCTGTACTGATTTTATATAAATTGTTGCATGGTCAAGACTGTCCCCAAAATCCTCTGGCAGTTACAATTTCTGGTGCGACGACTACCCTCACGAGCTAGTGTTTCTTTTTTATGTCAAATAGCACAGACTAACATATTATCAACAGCACCAGTTATTATGATGGGTAACAATGCATACAAAATTGCTAGCGAATGTGACATTTTTTGATGCAACTTTGATGAGATAAAAAATAAGTCACGTTTTCTAAGTTAGAACTTCACATTTTGTGTATATATACATATATGCTTTGTTCGCATGGAAGTACCTGTAGGCTACCTTTTATTGTTATATATATTGGCGATAAGCTGTTGGGCAATAAAGGCTTATATACTATGACCCAAGGACGAAGCATCAAAAGGTCCCATTTTCCTACATAGCATACGATTTTCTAACATATTAGATTTTTTTATAAGCACACTCGAAGTACGCATCTCAAATTATCCAGGCTCACAGAAAGGATGACAGGCAGAAGGGAGTTGATTTGAATTTTGTATTTTGAGCTCCATACATAACGTCCTCGATTCATGATGTTTCTGTCAAAATGTCCATAATTCTACTCATAAAGCATTTCTTCGCGAGTCCATGATGTAGCACAGTGCAGTACCAGGGACTGATACTTAAATTCTCGCGAAGAACGAGAACTGGAAAAGACGGTTGTGACGTCATACAAATGTCGAAAGATCAGCACGGGTATCATGTATCTTGAAAAGTGACGTTATATCGATTTGTTTGATATACTGTACTTTTTTGACATTATGTAGGTTTTCTACCAGACGTTAACATAGCACTTAGCTGTACGTGTTGCCTAAAGGTCATGAGGCTTTAGTTATCCGTGTTTGGCTCTGATGTTATGAAAAATCTGCTGCAGATATGGCATTACTGGAGGTCTAAGCTGTAAGTTGTATGTGTTGATGATAATTCCATTTTGATCCTTGTCTCAAATTCACTTAATCGAGATTCAAAGCTATAAATTAGTTGCGCAGCCACTTTTTCTCATCCATTCTGGGAATTACATATACAAATTTGCTGAATTTCGAAAATGAGAGATATAAGAAATAATTATATTCACTGTACACTGTCAAAGTACAAGCCATATACATGCTAACAGTAATTACGCACAACGCGGGCGCGGTGATGATTTCCCATAATTCTCCTCAGTTTTTCGTAATTTATAACTTTGAACATAACCTCTCTTCAGAAAGCATAACATATAAATAACCAGTCATATTCAGCATATTCAGTAATTGATTTGCTCACACAGCAAATAGCACTGATGTTATGCACATGCAGACCCATAAACATAATCATCCACATCTTGCTATTCAACCAACTTTATTCTCAGAGATAAAAACTCCAGTCACAGACCACTCAGCCTCACAGAACATATGGAACCAATAATATGTGTAGTTTAGTTGAGTTATTCCTCCATAAATGGACGTTCTCAACGATCCTAGTGAGCAAACGTGAAATGACTGCGCCCTAAAAACTACCTACAGTATATTCAGATAAGAGATAGACCGGATGTAAACAAAAGGTTCGGGTGATTTTCACGCTAACGCCGCCGTCTCGACGTAAAACAGGAGCCCTCATTGGTCAATTCGCAATTAAATGCCTATGCCGAGCGGCAGAGCAGTCGTATCAAGGCAGAGTCACATTCAGGTTCAGACGTGTTACGTATGTCGTGTGCATCATTGCAATTTGATATTTCTTTGGACGTTTTCGTTTGTTATCTTATTAAGTTGTTGAGTTTGTCGTTGTTATTGTTATACCTTGTTATTGATTGTTATTGTTATCAACTGCTTGCGCAAAATGCCCAGTAGTACAGATACTGCCGATGAAGTTGTAAACTCCTGTAGTCCACCTAAGAAACGCTCTAAAGAAAGACACCTGAGTGCAGAAATGAAAGAGGTCATTTTGAATATATATAAGATCGAGCGCGAGGAGAACGAGGCATCAACCATCAAAGAAATTGTTGTGAAGGTTTCTCACAAAGTTGGGGTGTGTCACGCATCAGCGTCTAATGTGTTAAGACAATACAAAAAAAATCACACCTTTTCTGAGCCAATGACCAGTAAACATCGCAAAAGTATTGTTAAATCATTGGATGAAGCTGATAAGCATGCGATTAGGAGGAAAGTGCATGAATTCTTCTTTAGGAATGAAATACCTACTATAGATAAAGTACTGCAGGAGGTAAATGGAGATACAACGTTGCCAAATTTCAAACGATCAACTTTCCATGCGTTACTGAAGCATTTAAATTTCAAATGGAAAAAACGGGGTCGTAATAGTTTACTACTGGATAGAGAAGAAATTGTGCTATGGAGGAGGGATTATTTAACAAAAATTGGGAAATATAGAAATCAAAACAGGAAGATTTATTACCTTGATGAAACGTGGGTAAACGCAGGACACACTACACGTAAAGTATGGGTTGATGATTCTGTAACTTCATCCAGGAGGGCCTTTCTAGATGGACTGTCCACCGGATTAAAAAATCCAGCAGGTAAATACGAGTAATAGACAACAATCGGATGTTTTTCAAACCTTGGGAACAAGGTTCTAAACATTAATTCCAGGGGGCAGATAAAACATATTACAAGTAACAAAACTTTTATAACTTTCGATAAAATGCGTGGATGTTTTATTCTCATTTTCATTTGTTAGAACTTTTTTAAGCCATGTTTTTATGTGTTTTCGATATTTCAATAATTTTTCAATATAATCTTAAAATATGTCGAATATTATAAACTTAAAAAAAGTTACTAAGTTTTATATTGTGTACCGTCCTAATATTTCTAATCATTTTAATTCATACTTTAATATTTGCGTGTATTTCAGGTTCCTGATCATTCATTTTTTAAAGGTTTATAACTTTAAATTAAATTGTGAAGCGCTGAGTAATCATACGACGTTCAATATTCTTTCTTTCAATATGACTAAATAATCCCAATTATAGAAATCTGATACTCATGTCTCAATGTTTTTTCGCTGAATGTGATGAAAACATTTGAAAAAGGTTCGCTTATTGAAATAAATCTACACCAGTTAGTACTTCGATTTCCAGGTAAAGGGGAAAGGCTCATTATCTTCCATATTGGCAGTGAGGATGGATTTGTTGTTGACGGTCTGTGGTACTTTGAGTCTAAGAAAACTGGAGATTACCACGAGGAAATGAATGGCGAATCGTTTGAACAGTGGTTTTCAAAAATTTTACCGAACTTAGAGGAAAACGCAGTAATTGTGTTGGATAATGCGCCTTATCATTCTCGAAGAATGGAGAAGGTCCCAACAACGGCTTCAAGGAAAGTTGATGTTCAAAATTGGCTGCGCTCGAAAAATATCAACTTTGAAGAAGCAATGCTGAAAGTGCAATTATTAAGAATTGTCAAGGATCACAAGGCGGAATATCAAAAATACGCCATTGACGAAATGGCAGCAAGTCAAAATAAAACTGTGCTCCGTTTACCTCCATACCATTGCGAGCTCAATCCCATTGAGCTCATATGGGCAGAGGTTAAAAATTATATAGCTAAGCACAATACAACTTTTAAATTTTGTGACCTCAAAGGACTTTTCAAAGAAGCACTAGAATTAATAACAGCGCAAAAATGGGAAAACTGTATTAAGCACGTGAAAGACAAAGTTGAAAAGAGAATGTGGGAACTGGACAATATTTTAGAGGAACAAGTCGAGCCATTCATTATTGACGTTGGTGCTTCAGGCAGTAGCGATGATGAAAGCTCATCAAGCTCATCTTTCCAATAAAAGATGTCGTTCATCAAATTCGGTAAGTTATAAGTAATTATAAAGCTACTGTATTTTTTAATTAATTATTGACATTTTTGAACCCATTTTAGCAAAACTTATTCAAGAATCTACTTTCTGACAATGTTCAACCATGCACATTTTTTTACGTTTTGAACGTTTTAATTTGGTTACATAACAGGTTCGATGATCACGTGGTCTTGTTTATGTCCGGTTTATCTCTTATCTGAATATACTGTAGTTACCAAGTTGACATCTTATAGGTTTTATTTGGCGTTTCATAGGTTTTTTACATGATACCCATGCAGGTGGTACGGTTAACCGCCTAACGTAGGTGAGGTACTAGCGGGTGACAGGTCTTATGTCATTATCATTTTAGAAAACAGGCATGTCAATTGAGCCTTTGTCTTCGCAGTTCCGAAAATTGAGTTAAATTATTACTAAATCATAAAACAAAAAAAATCAGGTCCATCAGATTTTAAATGACAAGGGAGACGACTATGAGGTCATCGTAGATATAGAAACCGCAGTTGCACCTCAAACGGTTGATTTTATTGATATACATTGGATAAGAAACGATTATTTCATATTCAAAGGGAGCAGCTAAGTTTATCAAGGAGCTTGAAGCAACATACACCTAACCACTCTCGCTGCACCTTGAAACTGTCAAAAGTTGGAGAGGGGGAAACTTTATCTGTCCCCGCTTCATTCTCTACGGGATCTCTCGAAAAAATCTTTATAATAATTATCAAAAATGCGTTGAATACGAGGGATGTCTTTTAAGTTGTGCATATAGAAACATAGTAGGCCGCGCGGATAGAATGTCAGTACTGAATCTTAACCTCACTCTTTAGTAAACTTAAATTCAAAGTTTTACAACAATACGTGCAGTGTTCTCACTACAGTGAATTTTTAAGTGTCACCAAGCCATTGGAAAAATGGAACTCAACCGAGAACATTTTCGCGCCATAATTTATTGCAACTTTCAGAGACAATTATCGCAACAAGAATGCCTTGCTGAGTTACTGTCTGCTTTCGGCAACGAAGCGCCACTCAGTCGACAGTTTCCCGTTGGTATGGAGAATTCAAACGTGGACGGTTGGGTCTTAGCGACTATCCCAGGGTGGGTGCACCAAAAACGGCAGTCACCCAGGAAAACGTCGATGCTGTGTTCAAACTCATCATTGGAGATAGACATGTGACATATAACGAGATTGAGGCGTCCTTGAAGATCTCAAAGACCTCAATTCAAAAAAAATTTACATGAAGAATTAGGTGTAAGAAAATTAGTTTCTCGTTGGATACCCCACCTGTTGACTGAAGAGCAGAAAGCAGCCAGGGTTAATTGGTGTCAAAAAAAGCTTGACCGTTTCAATTCCGGAAACTCAAAAAATGTGTACAGTATTGTTAGTGGTGATGAATCGTGGATTTACTGTTATGGACCAGAAATTAAACGACAGTCGGCTGTTTGGGTGTTCCAAGGTGAAGAAAAGCCAACAAAAGTTATCCGTTCTCGAAGTGTTACGAAAAAGATGGTCGCGACATTGGTATCAAAAGCGGGTCATATTGCAACAATTCCTCTCATATATAATTGTTACTGCGGATTGGTATACCACCATTTGTTTGCCAAAAGTCATCACCGAGCTTCGAAAAATCAACCCCGAAACAAGAATCATCCTCCACCAAGACAATGCAAGCTCGCACACAGCCCAAAAACAAGGCAGTATTTAACGGTAGAAAGCGTGGAATGATTGGACCATCCTCCATATAGTCCCAATATAAGTCCTAACGATTTCTTTACTTTCCTGAAAATTAAAAACAGACTGCGTGGTCAAAGGTTCCAGTCACCAGAAGAAGCAGTTGACGCAATCAAAAATGCCGTTTTGGATCTGCGAGCAAACGAGTGGAATAAGTGCTTCGAAAATTGGTTCGAGCGCATGCAGATGTGTATTAATCTTCGTGGAGAGTACTTCGAAAAACAATAAAGTGATTTAAAACTACTACTATGTTGTTTTATTTCCATATACAAAACTTAAAAGACATCCCTCGTATGTCTTCAGTCATCGGGGACACAAGATGTTCATATGTCAAAGAGGCAGTATCTTGACCAAGTCACATAACAGTCTCTGGCATAACTTTTACTTATAGTAATGCAGCTAATATTATTATAACTGGCTTTAATACCTAAGATTTATTAAAGGATACCTATAAAATTGTAATTACACTTTCTTTGGAAAAGAACACCAAAGGAGCTGACGAAGGGCAAAGTTGTAAGCAGTTAGCTTAACACGCAAAACTCCTTCAAGATCCATGTAAACTATAAATAAATTACCTAAATAATATAATATATAATAATATATAAGTGGCGCAAATTGTAGGAAACACAAACTTCACGAGATATTTCATCACTAATCGCTATTTGTCCATATTTATAACCGAACGGGGTTGCATTTTTCAGACAGAGCCATGTGCCCACCTTAATGGGATAGAAATAATCATTAATCAACCCTAAAGACGAGGGTCATGTAAAACATTTTTTACACTCATCCTTTAAATTCTAAACAATTCCAGGATTTACAGTTACTCAAATTTCGAAATGAAATTTGATTTTTGTTGACCCTGACCCCTTTTTGTGTTTGATGTTTTAGGTAGGTTGAGAGAGGATCATGCGATTGCATCGCAAGAATTCTGAAAGCCTTTGCTTTTCATTAAAGGCTCTAGAACAAAACCGTGCAAACTTTTGAATCAACTTACTTTTCCCAGTTCAAACCCTGTCTGCATGGTGGAAGCTAAGTTAGTTGCCCCTTGCCAATACCAGGATTCGTCTTATTGTAACGAGATATGAAAACTGAACTAAGTAAATTTAAAGTTAAAAAATGTATATCGAAGGAAGGTATAGAAATTCTTGCGCATGGGCTATCTCGATCAGATTTTGTTCCTTGGGTAAATCTGGTACGCAGAGAATGAATATCATGTCAATTTTTCGCTCAAAGAGATTATTGATTACTTATCAAATGACGGTTTTGATCTGGATTAAAATTAACCAAGAATTTGTTTTCCAATTCCAATTTCGCAGTTGTTTTCTTCGTTCTATCTATGACAGCTTCACTAAAATATTTATCGAAAGCAAACTGAAAACTGCTGATGAGAAAGATTGTGCACCAATTGTTTTTGGCTGTTTTGCATCAAAAAGTCGATGAAGCGACACTGATTGGGGAGCCAAAACCGGTAGTCATTTAACGTCCACAAAACAAAAGAATGCGCCTTGCTTTTCGAATTATATACTCGACGCTTTCAGCTTGAAGCGATCATATGATTCTAATAAGTTCTTCTAATAGCGCAGCTAGAATACTTTCAGACTACGATAGTCATTAGCGAATGGTGCACTCGTGTCCTATTACCTCTGTATACAAAGAAATAGACCGCTACTAGCCTATAAGTTACTTCGCGTGTTACTGTAGCTAGACAACTTGAAATTCAATTACACTGAACTACTGTCTTTAATATGTCATCGAAATTTATGGACTGCTTTTAAGTAAAAATAGGAGACATCCAAAGGTTTAATTTACTGTTATAGCAGCTTTAACTGCATCTACTTTGGGTGTAGTTTCGCGCGATAGGGTAGTTTTTTATATAATTGAGATTTACTGTTTACTGAAAATCATTGAAGAAGTTAATAGTTTAGGATGGTGAACATTTCTGGCCTAGCAGTTACGACAAACTGCATAGAAACAGGCTTGTTATATTGTTAATAGTCCAGTAGAGACAAATGGCGTCAAGGTTGGCTCAGTACTTTCTACGCAACGCTGTCATCGGTCCAGAAAGGACCATGGGGCTGAAGTAGCCCCTCTTAGAACTTTCGAACACTTATAGCAAAATATTGTAATGGATCAAGTCAGTCAAACATGTCTACGTCTTCAGTCCTCACGTTTAGCCTACCGCGCTACCGATACCATCTAGAAACTTAGCCTGCCTCGGTACTCGCGGCACTGGACAACCCAGCACGGTAGGTATATCTAGTCTAGCATACACTCATGGCTCAGACCTTGGTAAGCTTTTGAACGGATTCGAAGCGTATAAATATGCCATTTCAACTATTTGAGATATACCGTCTCTCCCGCCCCTGCAGCCCCCAACCTCAATTTTCAACCCCTCAAGTTCAGGACCCATTTGTATGGAGATCAGCTAGATTTAGAGCTCCTCCACATAGAAACATCAGGTCCAAGTATCGAAGCAGAAATGGATCTTGAAGAGACAAATCCCACCGGGGGAGCGAGAAGATTTCCCAACAGAATCTCCTGTTCCCGATGAGATGGATATCCTTGCACAGCATCTACTGAAAAAGGATTTGGAAGGCTGGGTAAAGACAAATTTCAGCACCAAAACGGACATTAAGAGGGCTTCGTGTGACATTCTGCAGATGTGCATCAATTTGAAAAGGCTCAACAACAGTAGACCAAGGGGACCTGTGATAGCGCAAGCAAGTGGCAATACTCTTATGACTGTGCAGCAAGAGGATAAAATGATGATTGCTGCTAAATCGGCAATGTGGACTGGGCAGAAGCTACGTTTTGTCGAGTTAGACTACTGGGGATGTCATGGGTGCGCTATGGGATCAAGGCTTGTTGAACATCACAACTAGTGAACTGACCGTGACAAGAGGTCTATCAAGATACTTTAGGACTCTTTTGGAGAAAAGGAAACAATTGGCGGAGTTGCTTGTATGGTGAATACTATTGTGGTCCTGACAAATAAAGGGGACGAAGTACGTTCTCGATACGTCTGACATATGCTAGCTGAAAAGGAAACTATGGAACTTGCCCAGCCTGAAAACATATACACAAGAGCTTGTAAGCTAAAAGATCTGATTCAAGAACGGGGTAGGAGGAAGTTAGCTTTGGCTCATGTAGCAGCACATCAAGAGACAGTGAAGAAGGCCCTAGAGTATGTATTTCGTGATACACAGGTAGATATACTTGTATACCGGAAAAAAGGAAGGCCGATACAAAATCTAGACAAGCCGAACAAAAGCCAACAAGGAGGCCATAAAGGCGCCCTACAATTGTAGGGACGACTGACGATAC
The DNA here is from genome assembly GCA_963669975.1 of Acanthoscelides obtectus. Classification (NCBI taxonomy): domain Eukaryota; kingdom Metazoa; phylum Arthropoda; class Insecta; order Coleoptera; family Chrysomelidae; genus Acanthoscelides; species Acanthoscelides obtectus. The sequence goes on from CAVLJG010000004.1 coordinate 79,368,472, forward strand.
GGGCCTTAGGGACGCTATATATGTATAATGGTTAGGGTGGAGGGAAAATCAAATGCAGACCTCGTTAGAGACCTCAAAAAACGATGACATTAGTGTTCAAGTTGCTAGAATGAGAAAGACGCAAGGAGGGGACCTACTTATGGAGCTGAAGAAAGGCAAAGCTGAAGACCTGCAGCTGTCAATAGCGTCCAAATGCATTAAAGTATATAAGCGCTCGAAAACCATTGCATTCACCTCATGGGGATAGATGGACGCTATAAAAATACCTTGTAGGAGATGCCCGCTACTTGCAATGTTTGCTCCATTAGACCGGCACAACTGGAATATCAAAACGCGGCTGCCATAGGCTAATAAGTCATAAATATACGAAATTCGGGTTCGTCAACTGCTTCATACGTGAGCGTGATAGCTGGGATAGCTGACGCAGGTTTTAGGATTGTGAACACAAGGAGGGCGGATGTAAGGGCCCCGACAGGCGTCAATAAAGGCATGTATGACTACGTCTTTTTGTCCACTGTGCAATGTTGAAGGAGATCAAGCAACAGGCATTAGCTATCGTAAGGCGGAAAAGTCTCTTAGCCTATCATCGTCAAGGTTCTCCTGATTAATGTAGATCGGAGCAGAGCAGCACATGAAATGCTTACTGCTACTGCGGTGAGTACGAAAGCAGATCGTCTTGTAGTGGCTGAACCCAATTAGGCCATAACAGAAGCAGGTGATTGATATATGGGCTCACGACACGATGCAGCCATCAAGATGGTCAACAGGAACATCCCGGTGTCTGGTGTTGGAAATGGAACAGGCTACGTGTGGGTGGACTTGGGCGATGTGGTAATATACAGTTATCTTTTTCTCTAAACGCGGATATTTGCGATTTAGAGAAATCCGTGTCGAACTTAAAGGAGAAAATAATTGACATTGAGAAGAAAGAAATTATTTGCACAGATTTCAATTCTAAAGCCTCCGAATGCGAAATGACATATACCGGGTGTCAACGAAACCGGCACACACAACAAGGCACTATTCAATTGCTGTTTAAAGACGAACTTTGTGGAGATACGACATAAAAATTCATAATATCCATTAAAAGTCTACTGAATATCGCTTCCGGTTTGACAGGAAGTGATTATGAAACAAGTATTTTAAATAAAACCCTGTATATATTTTTGCATATTTTCATAAAGCTTAAAATTCCCTTTTAAACGATGTATCACAAGTTCTCAATTCAATATGGCGGCGTTCTGACACTGCCTATGGATTTTTTGCCAAACTACCCGCTGAAACAAGAGGCAAAATCAATTCTCTAGCAGCTTCTGGATTGAGCTGGTCCCTAGTCGTCTATTTTAGACCTAACTTCAGCAACAGAGAAGATTTTACCAATAGTGCATAATTGGAAGGTCCTTGAGCTAGCACTCCTACATTTGAATCGAGAGAAGGTATCGTTATAGTACTTACCACAATGTATAACAATGCAATGCCATGAATAGGGCCGGGTTGTAAAAGACAGCAAAAATACTGGTGGAATCAAAAAATCGCGACCTTGAGAAAGAAGTGTACCAAAGAAAGGCGAGCATAAAGTAGGTGAGACCTATGAGGACACGCACGAGAACTGCTTACCAGAGGGTATAGGGAGAGAAGAAAAATCCTTAAGCAAGCCATTAAAGTATCCAGGATGAAGAGCTGAAATCACCTACAGGAAGAGGTTGATGAAGATGTATGAGGTAGTGATACAATACATTTGCACCCAGCAGCATGAAATATCTGTCAAACTGAAGCTAGCAATCCTACATGCATTTTTTCCTGATCAACCAATACTAGAGTATGCTAACCGTGATGTTTAGAGAAGTACTCGCTTTGATCTTCTTGATTTAATACAGGCAGCCGGTAAACTGGAGAACTATAAGGCTCCCGGGCCAAACGCGATCCCTACAAAAATAATTAAACTGGTAGCACAAGAGGCCTGACATCCTGCTAGAGGTCATGAACGAATCGCTTGGAACAGGCTATTTTCCGAGCATTTGGAAACAAAGAGACGTAGTCCTAATGCTTAAACACAAGTCACTAAACGAACCTTCCTCACACAAACCCGTTACGCTTTTACATGATGCAGGCAAGTTATAGAGCATATAGAGCACAACAGGCTTTATCCATGATTGGAAGAAAAAGGTGCTCTGTCGGATAGACAACACGATACACGCCTTGCAAAAGGTAATAGAATTTGTGATGCAGTCGTGTGTGGTAAACTGCAAATATGCGCCGTGATATCAATTGAGAATGCGTTTAACTCAGCGTCCAGACATGCCATTATCAGTGAGCTCAGTAGACTAAGGGTTAGTAGAAGTATTCTGCAACTGATTTCTAACTACCTATAGGACAGAAGGATTTGGGTCAAATCTGAGATACTCACAACCGGAGTCGTCCCATTCCCATTCTTATATAATGGAGTTTTAGACATGGAATTAGCCAAAGATGATTTGGTTATGGTGGTCGTTGCACATCACAAACAGGAAATAGGAGCTAAAACAAATTGGGCTATCACGGAAATTGCTGCAAGGATGGAGAGTAGAGGAACGCACCAGAAAAAACGGAGACAGTAATATTCACAACCAGAAGGTTAATAGCGGCAATAAGTATACACCCGCGACCTTCCGTAAAGTACTTAGTGTGATTGAATAGTAAGTTGTCTTTCAAAGATCACACCACCAAGGCCTCAGCTTTCAAGCGTAGCCAGGTTCAATGTAGCAGGTTATCTTCTGAGGTTGCAGAATGTAATTCTGGTCAAATCCTGGTCTCAGATGTACGAAGAATGAAGAAGAAAATGAACAGGAAGTAGAAGACGTTGAAGGAAAGAAAAAAGAAAGAGAAAAAAAGAGGCCTGTGGACAAAAGTCGAGCATAAGCTACATGCACTATAAAGCGATTAATCAGGCACTACATGAGTGCTACAAGCATAAGCTAAAGGCAGCAATAAAAAGGTAAGCTAGCTACCTAGGGTGAAGGGTGGCCTTCAAAGTGGAGGGAAATCTTCCAAACTTAGTGGTCCTACAATACTAGTGGTGCGTACACCTACAGCAATTCAAATTGTGAGGATTTTCCTTTAATTCAGCTATTTTTCGGAACCAAATCCGCATCCTCTGTTCGATACCGAAAAATTGCAAAGGCGATATTTTTTTCCTTACCTGATGCGCGCGTCTCGCGCCCGACATTTCCACGCCAGTTGGCACGCCATGATTTTCACCTTTGACAGTGACAGCTGACTTGACACAAAAATTCATTGCTACAAAGGTTATAAAATGATAAACAATGACTAGGTTTGCTTCAGGGGCACTAATTTATGAAAGAGAACAAGTAATTTGACTATAATAGTGTGAGTTAAATATATGCTACTTACTTATTTAGTTTTGTTTCAGGTTCACTAGGGCAGGTTCACCAGGTGCAAAATGTGGAGCAATAATTAGATCAATAAAAATACTAGAAAGGATATACAGCATATTATTTCTAGCTACACTATCTTAAACCTAGATGGAAGTTATAGCAACACAGTTGCAGGTACGTAACACATTTTTAAAATAGTGGGTTGCGAAAGAAGTTCATCTATAATCAGTAGATCTGTTAGTTTAGTTGTCCCTGTTTTGGCTTGAGATAACGGACACAGGGTAACAGTACAAACCTTTCTTTTCTGGGAAACGTTCCACTTTACAAAGAAAACTAACTTCTATGAGACTTGCACAAAATAAGTACAATTTCTGGCTACACTAGAGGTAATAAATTTTGAACTTGAAACAATTATGCTCTACTAGGTACACTAGCCTTTCGCCGAGAATCTGCTAGGATTACAAATATTTAGAAAACTCGAATAGAACTCAAGGTGTCCCATTATTTCCAATAATAGGTATTTTGCCGATGCTGCTATTTGATGAAGGCAATTTCTCGTAACGTTGACTTTTCACGACTTAAGTAGAATTGTTCGTGTGTGATACAGTTATTTTCGATTTTTGCCTTCTTAAATCTATCCATATTTATTAACAATAACTGAGCGATTCACTTTGTATTTCTGCCAAGCTAAAAGTGAGTAAATCCAGTACTAATGGTTACCAGAATACCTCTCCACAGAAAAAAGGGATGCCAATGTATTGGTTTGTCACTTTGGAAGTCAGTGGTAGCGAAATGAGAAAAAATTATGCACCAAAACTACTGAAATTCAGCGACAAACAATGCAATGTGAAGGCCTGGCTCCTTCTAACCTGTTCGAATTTGTTGTTTTGGACCAGTAGTCCTTCAAGGAGAGGTAACATTAATTTTTTATTTATATCATAAAGCAGAAGGAAAATATGTGACATTTTTGGGACAAAGGTGGGCCGCGCTACATTTCGATCTGAACAGCACGAAAGCGAGTCCAACGAACTTTCCAAGTGACGTGACATTCCGCATACAGAAAATCTATGAAGAGTCATCGCGGTAAGTACGAAGGCAGCAACAGCGGCACTAGCAGTAGCATTCACGATATGAATGCAAAACGGGCCACGGTGTGAAGAATGCTCAGAATACATAAGGTGAGCACTTTGTTTGAGGTCTGGAATTGCATAAAAGTTTTAAATTAGATGTGTTTTACAGCCGCCATCTTCTGAATAAAAATATGCACTGTCGAGACAAGACAGTGCCGGGTACAGATAGAGGGCTTTTACTCAAGCCTTTCAGTTCACTGTAGGGAAAATCAATCTCAAGCAGAATTTTGATTAGATTAGGTCAGATATGTATTCGTATCGAAACTAGCAAGTTGTTAAGCAGAGTGCAACATGACCTTACAGATATTGACTAGAAATCGAGGCCAGTAGTGGCAAAGGAGGATTTTCTGAGATGTCTTTCTCTCAGAATGCTGACCCGTCACTCCCGTCAGTGGCCCCAAAAGTCAATATCAAGGGAGAAGGCAAAGGACATTTATCATGGAGCGCTAAACGATCCCACAACGTGTAGTTATTGTTAAAACGTTTTACTTAAATAATGAGTTGATTGTTGCAACGATTCGGAAGCTACGACAGGATTTCGGTCAAAATAATGTGCCCACAGTGTCAGAGATAGGTGAAGTTAAAGTCTCAGCAAGGTGGGGCCGTGTTTGAACTATTCGTACTCCGGAAAATATCGAGAGAATTCGTGAAAGTCTGAAAGTGAGCACCCTGAGACGTCTACCAGACATCGTTCTCAAGAACTGGGTATTCGTCATTATACACTACTTTAAAAAAAGGCTAGCATTTGCTGTCATACAAAATTCAGTTAACCCAAAAACTACAGCCTAGTGACCATGAAAGTCGCAGACAATACAGTCATGCAATATTGCAGCTTAATACCCAAAATAACAATGTTTCACGACAACTGATAATGCGATGTATCCCACCTCGATATGAACGGAGTTGTTAATAAGCAGAATTGTCGTATCTGGGCATTAGAGAACCCTCGTGTCATCCACCAACGACCACTACATCCTCGTCGGGAGACAGTTTGATGCGGTGTTTGGTATGAAAGTCATTGGACCTTCTTACCTCTTTAAAAACGTTGCAGGTAATTATCTTACTGTCAATGACGAGCGCCACCGTGATATGGTGCAAAACTTTCTGGCTTCTCAAATCCAACAATTTAGCCTGCAAAACATGTGGTTCCAGTAGAACGGTGATGTCAACTGGTCGCCAAGGTCACCGAATTTAACGTCTCCTTACTCTATTATGGGGAATTTTGAAAAATGGGGTTTATGCCAACAAACCAAATACTGTAGAGTCGCTGAAGAACAATATTACGGAAGCGGTTGAAAATATTTCTCCCAAAACCTACCTGAAAGTGATGGAAAAGAGAGCTCAGGTTTGCGCGGCTTTTAGAGGCGGATATTTGTCTGATATTATTTTCCATACATGATTTCTAAGTTTGAATGAAAGAATAAGGTGAAAAAATGGACGTATTTTATTTCATTCTACGAATATTCAAGATAGTCAGCTACATATCGTCTTACAGAGTGGACAATCAATCCGTATTCTCAGCGATAGAACCCGGAATGTCGACATAAGTCACTCCAAGAGATAGTTGATAATATTACTACTTTCGCTTAATCAACCAATCGTTTACGGCTCCGCTTAATGCCCAATCGCAATGGTTCAGTTTAAAAAAACAGACGAAAGCAGGGCAAAAAGAACTTCTGTCGCAGATTATCTAGAATCAGCCTGTGCACAAAGTTACCAAAAATGTGTAAATGATGATGTTTTCAGACATGTAAACTTGATTCGTGTAGTACTTTTGAGATCATACGACATTTGTCACTGACAACGCAACTCATGATTGTGAATGAAATGATAATCTATGGTGCCTTACTTAAACAAAAAAGTATGTTTCTTATAAGCGGGCAACATTTTTCTAGCCCGAACATACTTTTTGACATTTTCGCACCCATATTTCGTATCTTGAAGTTTTTTACGACATTAAGGGCCGATTTCACCAACATGAATATTATGGACCAATGGGAAAATACCTTACCGAAACCCAATTTGACGGAAGCTGTCAAAGGTCTCTGAATATCAGTGATTTCTATTGAAATGTTGAATAAAATCGTGAAAATTCGACTGTATTATAAACAAGACCACTTTTTGATTCCAACATGATGCTTTTGTACAGAAAAACAGGACAACTTTCATGTATTTTGATATATGTTATAGGTTTACATTTAAGAATCCGTTATCCCCCTCAGCGAATGGGAATGCGGCAAATAATAGGTCGATTTTCTAGCTGTTAAATTTGGCAGCAGATTTGTACGTTTGTCAATGCATGGCACTCTCAAATTTACCAACTTCAACATACTGAAATTTATCATTACATGCCTGTTGAATAGTGTGGATTTGTCTGTATTTTGCAAGAAAATAGAATATAAAATACATTCCATCCAATTCCTCATCTTCCTTTACGTCATAATAGTAATCACTTATTAATTTATGGGTTAATGAATTTCTTCAAAACAATAAAAACATTATGTCCTTTCCATCCTAAAACACAGATAATATGTGAAAGACGTGTCAACCCCTACATGCATAATGCAATTACTATGGACATAGACAAAAAATTATGAAACATGTTTCACAGATAATGGCTTTTAAGTCCAAATATCAAAAAAACTAGTGACGTTTATTGTTTGTCTATTTTTCTTTTTTGACTGGCGGGGATATCTATCTTGACACTCGCAGGGTCGCCAAGTCTAACGACGGTCACGTCCCGTGGTGGAGGGTGCGAAATGAACCTTTTACATTTGCTGGTTTTGAATTTTTTTCGTGAAAATTTACTAGGTATCATGATTATAAGCATCTTTGGTAGATTGTTCGATCCGGAATGGGAAAGATCTCCTATTTATGAAAATTTTTTTTGGTATCATCTAACCGTTGCAATCAGTGCACAAACACTGTGACATATGATTTATAGCATAACCTGCTGCTCTATCAATACAAATTTAACATACAGGTCGCCTAGCCGTGAGGATGCAGTGGTGGGGATGAACATCACGGCAGCAACTGATGATTTGGGCATGTCTGGTAACAACGGATGATGTGAAACTCGCTAACTTCACAAATTTGAAGATTTTGTACAATTTCTTTGAAAATGATGAAAGATAAGTCTGATTTGGCAGGGTAATGTCGCAGCCAAATGGCAGTCACTCTTTCTGACACAGTCCGGATCGAAAGATGACGATACTCGTGAAATGTATTGATACTTCTAAATATAGGATCCTATCGAACATCCCTACTGTCAAGATGTATAACCCAAAGTACCGACGGAGCTATATTGCGGCGTCATGGAAATAATTTTAAATTTTCATTTGCATTTTTTCAAGTGTTGTGCAATGATTTTGGGAAAATGTCACGAATAGTCTTATATAGCATAGTAGAGTATATTTCAACAGCTGGCGGAACTTACTCCACTGGGACCAGGAGGGTGAAAAGGGATATTAATGCACAATCTGGCAACCCTGTTGGACCCTCACAAAATGGCCGCTGATAATCCCACAAGTCACCGTGTTGTCATCGCATGGAGTTTAACCCTCAGAATATATGTTTTGTGACTGGTACCAAGAGTTGACAGATCCCACACATGTGTCACTCCTTGAAATGCAATAATCAGCTGTATTCAAATAATATAATGTCTAATATAAATATAACCTAGAATGTGTACTCGTGAAAAAAGAAAAATATGGCAAATTTGTAGTTTTTTTGCAGATTTTAGGTTTGCTGGTAGCTTTAAGGCATATATTTGGGAATTTCTTAATCGCAGTGAATATAGTGTGGATGTTTGTTCAGTTCCTGAACAACGAAAAGTATTCAACTTTATGGATGTATGGATATCAAAAAACCTGAACGGTTTTATGGGAATATCAATCTAAGGTGTCATAATGGTTCTGATGAACGGCAAGTAAATGAATGAATGTTTGGAGACGAGCAATATCTTTTGGTAGAGCCTGTCATCAAGTAGGTGCTTAATGGCTATCTGCAAGAGGTTTATAGGAAAAAACACCCAGTATCACATATCAATTGAAGAAAATAATATATACATAACTAAAAATCAACAATAGCAATTAAAACATGAATTTAATTCAAAAATCAAACATTTCTTGAAATTTTGACTGAATTATATGTAATTTCTTAATAATCAATAAGCTGGTGATGTTTCAATGACAAGTTGTCATCTCGTACTTTGACAATATTTTGTTTTCAGTATTGTACAGCAACTGGTTGCTAAAATTTGTTGATTAGAACTTGAAGCTCATTCGCTGTATCTGACGGTCTGTTACCCTATAGGTGGAGAATAACGGACTGTTGTTGGTGAAGTTGGCTCTAAGTAGATTTTTCCAACATATATCATTACCAAAAATGTGCTGCTAATGAAGTATATCTCTTACCTGTGCCCGACGGGATATCTGTATGTTACCCTTTCTGAAGACGGGTTATGTTCAAAGTTATAACTTACGATTTTTTACGTTTCTTCCTGTTTCCATAAGCTTTGAGGAGAATTACGGGAAATCACCACCGCGCCCGCGTTGTGTTTAATCACTGGTTGCATGTATATGACTTGTAATTCGACAGTGTACAGTGAATATAGTTATTTCCTATCTCCCTCATTTTTAAAATTCAGCAAATTTGTATATGGAATTTCCAGATGCGCAACTAATGTCTAGCTTTGAATCTCAAGTACGTGAATTTGAGACAAGAATCCAATGGAATTATCATCAACACATATTATTAACACCCAAGTCCTTTCTATTCACCTATGCATAGCCGCTACCTCCGGTAATGCCATCTCTGAAGCAGATTTTACATCACATCAGAGCCAAACGTTGATAAATGAAGCCTCATGACGTTTAGGCAAAACATATAACTACAAAACCAGTTCACAACGTGTCCATCAGCTAGTGCGCATCTTGTAGAAATCGGCATAATGTCACTTTTCAAGATACGTAATACCCGTGCCGCTCACTTGTAGTAGGCGCGGAGAGAACTAGTGACACGGCAGTGGCTACCCAGTGCACATGTTATCATTTACCGATTTTTATTTGTGACATTATATAGGCTTTTTACGTAATAACTCTGCTGACCTATGTGCATGTGTTGCTGTCAGATAGCCAAATTCTTGGAATCCCGCTTAATGTGGAATGATCTAAGTAATGTAAACCGCTGCGATGCGTGCAATTTCGTCAGTCATCCTTGCCTCATCTTGTAGTCCTTTTGATGAGCAATTCTGACCAGGCTAGTGTCTACACCTTGCTGTACAATGTGGCGAAGATACTGCTGATGCGGTACAATGTTACCAAGATACTGCTGATGTATCCGAGATATATGGCAGCGCCAGAAATACTCGCCGACGATACGCTTCAATAGAACAAATATTGACTTACCAAAAAATTATGGACGCTACAGCACTTTAAGAAGGTTTAAAGCTTACCACCGGAACCGTCAGCGATGACCCTGTACTTAATCATTGTAACACAAATGACACGTGTAGATATCGATTCTTCTAACCAATGCATAAATAAAGTAGGATAGTGTACCTTCCTCCTATTAGTTTATTCGTACATATCGATTTCTGCTTATGAATTTGAGAAGATTCAACTGAAAATCTCAAAATCACCTCGCACGTGCTGATAGTGGAGTAAACTCTAAATGTACATATTCTGAATGAGAAGGCAATTACAGAATTCGCGCACTATCCTCAAATATCAGTAATGGCAGGTCTTCCAACAAGCTATCGGTAGTTTGTTCTAATACTATTACGATTGCAATCCAATCGTCCCGCCGTGCTTTTCTTGGCGGAGACACAAATCTCAGAGACTGCACCGATTAACCATCTCAACTTCCCAAACTACGAGGTGCACTCCAATCTGAGAAAGAACGGGGGAGTTGTGGCTTTTGTCCGCAGCAGTCTTTCCTGCTCCAGGGATCTTTCTTTGGAATCAGACCGGAAGGACATTCTGTGGCTTCGCCTCAACTCCAAAACATCACCCAAATCTATTTGCTGCCTTTATCGCTCTCCCTCGAACCATAACTGGGATGACCTACTCGAATACCTCGCCGTCCAGATCGACTTCCTGAACATCAATCACCCCGCTTCAGAGGTAGTTCTTCTCGGTGATTTCAATGCCCATAATGAGCTTTGGTTGGGCTCAAATAAGACCGATGCAGCAGGTCGTGCAGTCGAAGCGTTCGCTCTTACTCAAGGGCTGACCCAGCTGGTGACGAGCCCTACTTTTTTCCCCCGCGTCTCGTCACACACCAGTAGCCTGCTAGATCTCTTTCTGACCACGCATCCTGCCCCTTACAGCACTGCTGTCCTGTCCCCCCTGGGTAATTCAGATCACGGTGTTGTGGAGGTTAGGTTTCGGTCAGAAGCCGCTGTGGCAGCAGAAACTCGCACAGGCCGCAAAACTTGGCATTACGGACATGCCGACTGGGAGGGGCTCAGATACTTCTTCTCTAGCTTTCCTTGGAGAGATGTCTGTTTCACTGACGCAGATGCGTCGACTGTCTGTTCTTCAATAACCGAAATTATCCACGTCGGAATGGAGGAATACATCCCTCACACAGTGAAAGTTCCTAAACCAGGGTCTAACGGCTGGTTCAACAAATCGTGTGACACTGCTCGCCAGCAGAAGATCAAGGCCCACAGAACCTACTTACAAAACCCCACTGTAGAGAACAGACAAGCCGACGTCGAGTCCAGAAACAAATATAACGAAGCGGTTCGCAATGCCAAAAACCAGCATGATATAAAAGTTAGGCACAGGGTAATGTCGCAGCGCAATGGCAGTCGGTCTTTCTGGACGCTGGCCAAGCAGATTGAAAAGAACTTCTCACACAGTAGCCTTCCACCACTTACGTGTCAGGATGGAACTATTGTATTCGACTCAAAGGCCAAGGCGGAAGTGCTAGCCAAGATCTTTGCTGCCAACTCCACCATGGACGTCCCCACCAACGCCCAAGTGCCGTCAATTCAAAGGGTTCCCCACACTATGCGGGAAGTAACATTCAGGCATAAGACCGTAAGACGAGTGCTCTTGTCGCTCGACATCAACAAAGCTTCTGGCCCGGACTTGTTTCCTGCCATTGTACTGAAGAGATGTGCAGCGGAGCTTGCTCCAGTTCTTTCGCGTCTCTTCCAGATATCTTATGAATCCGGCACGTTCCCAGAAAACTGGAAATTTGCTCATGTACAGCCCATCCCAAAAAAAGGATCTAAAATCGACCCTTACAACTACAGGCCTATAGCTCTGCTTTCTGTTATAAGTAAAGTGATGGAGAGGTGCATAAATCGCGAGCTTCTGGACTACCTCGAACGTCACAGCTTGATTAGCGACAGGCAGTACGGTTTCCGGCACCAACGATCCACAGGGGACCTCCTAGCTTACGTCACGCAACTGTGGAGTAAACTCATCCAGTCTCATGGTGAGGCTCATGTCGTTGCTCTTGACATCACGAAAGCGTTCGATCAGCTGTGGCACGCTGCCCTCTTAAGCAAACTTCCATCCTACGGCCTCCCAGAAAAGCTTTGCAGATGGGTGGCTCACTTTATCTCTGGCCGCAAGATATCCGTCGTAATTGACGGATTCTCCTCTTCATCCCACAACGTCAACGCGGGTGTTCCCCAGGGATCGGTCTTGGCTCCAACACTGTTTCTCTTACATATCAACGACCTCCTTTCCTGCACGATCAACCCAATCCACAGCTTCGCTGATGACAGCACTCTACATGCAGGAATTCAGAGTGACAAGCCGATCTCTGCCGTTGAGCTGGAAAAAAGAAGACTAGCGACCACTTCTTCTCTGACAAGAGACCTGGAGGCTATCACTGCTTGGGGACGCAACAATCTTGTACAGTTCAATGCTTCCAAAACACAGTACTGTACCTTGACGAACAAAAAGCGTCCTAGCGCTCATACAGTTTCGATGGACGGTCGAGTTCTACCAAAGAGCCATTCATTTCGGCTGGTCGGAGTCCAGATCACCGAGGACCTGATCTGGCACGAACACATCTCTTCAATAGCTGCAGCTGCTGGGAAAAAGCTAGGCTATTTGTTTAGGGCTAAGAAGTACTTTTCTCCGCATGACCTTCTCACTCTATACAAGGCCCAGATAAGGCCTAGCCTCGAGTATTGCTCACACATTTGGGGTGCTGCCGCCCCGACTACATTGTCCATGCTCGATGCTGTCCAGAGGAGGGCGGTCCGACTGATCGATGACTCTTCTCTAACAGACAGTCTCGGGACTCTTTCGCACCGGCGGGCCGTCGGCGATCTAGCTCTTTTCTATCGCTACACCAACGGGCTTTGCTCCTCAGAGCTCTCTTCCATGATGCCGCCGCGCGATGCGCTTGCCAGACAGACCCGCCTGACTTCGGCATCCCATCCTAACCGTGTCAAACTTCGTACATCCAGAACTGGCCGATACGACCGCTCCTTTGTCCCGAGGGTGTCTAGATTGTGGAACAATCTACGGGAGGAAGCTTTTCCCAGTTCTACTAACCTTAGGCAGTTCAAAAATCGTATTAACAAAATTTCTTTGGGATCATCATAGCAGCCGCGGTGTTCCGGCATTTAGGCTTCTGCCTGCGCGGCTGTTTCGATATATATAAAAAAAAAAAAAAAAAAAAAAGATTATTACTATTATTTGACATTTAGGTAGTGTCAAGGGGTTGGGGTGGCTTCGGGTAATATCAGCTGAAAAACGGCTACAAAACAAAGATAGAGGAGTGTGTGGTCGTTCTCCGCAATGCCTAGAAGGAAGCAGACGTTGAAAAAACCGCTTCAAGACATGCCTTGATCCTCGAGGTCCGATTGTACGAGTATAAGAAAAACCTTACCGTTGAAGATTAAAATCTCGAAAGAAAGTGGACGGGGTAGCACCCAAACCATAACAACTAAGGTACAATATAAAGGGGTACTACTTCACAAACCACCTAATATCCCAGAATCTGGAGGTTAAACGCGCTCACATCAACATCTCAGGAGGAAAGTGACTGATACGAAACACCTAACTTTATGGAGGAAGGTTCAATTAACGTCCTTGAAGAAGATATGTTCGATAGGAAACCAACTGACGGAGAAAAAACACAGAGTTTTTTCAACACAATACTGAATCCCTGAGAAAACAAGATATAATATGTGTGAAACTATACAATCGAAAAACTACGAAATTTACCAAAAGAAAATCATTGAAAGGGGTTTGACCTAGAAATGGGCACTCTACCGTTAATAAAGAGAAATTCAAATTACCAGCAAGTGCAAACAAATGTTACGTGATTTTGGCATGTGACAATAGATTTGCTTTATTTTGACTTCAATAAGTCAATTCATTTTTCCCAGCATTCCTATTTCAGTATATAAGTACGACGCTGACTGGGAGGAACGTGTCGCAACCAGACAGCGTACCAGGAGGCATTATATGTTTATGAGAAAAACGCAGCGCAGATGTCTTTCTAGTTTTCTCGTTTATATACACGATGGATAATATACATTTTGCACGAAGAAGACTGCTTTAAGCAAGACCGAACACGTTGCAAGCACGTACAGCATCGATGCTACATTAAGGGGCTTTAAGTGAAATGAAGGTTTATGCCATTTATGCGGGTTTTGGTGATACTTAAGTCATACATTTTTTTAAATCAACAACTTGAGAAGCAACAAGGAGTAGTCCCTCACGGGGTTTGAACCCGCATCCCCTCCATTCCATTACAGGCGTTACAGCACTGTCAACCAACCAACCAACCTTCAGGATCAATGGTTATGGACCTTAAGCCATGCTAATGTTCAATTTCGATGGTATTTTTGATGCTGTACATTCACTCAAAAGGTAAATGGGCATATGAGCTAAGTCGAAGGATTCACCAGGTGGATATTCTTACTTAAAGATTGGCTTTGACGACAGTAACAAATTACTGTTAGTTAGAAAAGTTTGAATATTCGGGCATGGTGTGATGGAGCTGGCCCAACAAATCTGATGGCGTTTAAGTGAAAAACAACAGCTGGTATAGCACGTATAGTACGAAGAGTACGGTATATTATTTTTGGAATAAACACATCCGTCAGAGCAAATTCAATTTATTGTTGGAGCCAGCTTGAGAGGTACGAAAAATGGGTATATTTTGAAGTTTGGAATCAATGAACGTTTTAAGCTATTTCCTTTAATTACTGAAATCCAACCGTAGATTCTAACATAAATAGTATGGGTCACTCATATTCTGCCTCACTTAAAACTGTCATACGATGTTCATACTTTAAAAATTGCTCAAATACAGGGTAGGGTGGCCGATCCATGTGTGGACGGAATATTACTCACAAACAAATACATTTTGGAAAAATCTATTTATGGCATGTTATACACGACATTTGAGGTCACATTTCTGAAATATTGACAATTATTGAGGGTGTCCCAATTTTGACCTACATATCATACCTGTGATTATTTAAATAAAATGCCTCACATTTTATTACATATTTGGATAAACCAATTCAAAAGAAAAAGATTGATATAACTTACTATGAGGTTTTGGTAATTAGCTACTGAGATGTAAGGTGTTTTGTCCAGAAAAACCGTTCACTTCGTCAACCCCTCAATCCGCCATTTTGTCATTTTAAGTGCTGAATTTTATATAAAAAAAACTTACACCCTCAGCTTTTATCTTATTTGTTACTTTTTCGAATTTTCGTTTTTGCTCATACTTGTACTTTTTCTCAAAGATTTCAAATGCTGTATATTTGTGCAAGTTTGGATTCAATTTTTTATAAGCTCTTTTTTGGTATAAGGTTTGATTTAGATAAAATCACTAGATTTAATAGAACCAAAGTTAAGGGAAAAATCACATCATCCATGGAAACGAAAGACAAATAGTGCGGACGGAAAAACTAATAAAAATCAGAACAGTATAAATCAGCTTCAAGCGTAATAGAGAAAAATAACTACAAAAACATCATAAACAAACAACTGCCACTACTCAAGACCTAATCTACAAAAACTGCTCGAAAATATCTCCACCATATTAAATACACAGCCGTAGTCTTTTGATAAATGACCGTTGTACATTCCTCAGCATGTATTCCCTTATGTTCAGAAAAGCATCCTTAATCCTTTCCTTCATATTTTCCGGGATAGATGGTGGATATCTATAAGCCTCTTAAGGTAGCCCCATATGAGGAAGTCCATCGGTGTCATATCTGGTGATCTAGGAGGCCAAAATATAGTCTCATCACGACCGATCCAACGACTGTTACTCCAGGTGTCCAAATAGTTGCGCACCCAATTATGATAATGCGCAGGTGTGCCGTCATGTTGGAAGGACATATGCATCCAAGTTTACAGCTTGACATTCTCCAAAAGCAAAGGCAAATGCTCGATCAAAAAATTCAAGTATTCTGTACCTGTTAATATGTTGTCGAAAAAGAAAGGTCGAATAACTTGTCTGCCAATAACTCCTCTCCAAATATTCAAGCTACATTTATTTTGGAAATCTATTTGCCTGATCCAGTAAGGGTTTTTCGTCGCATAATAGTGCATGTTATGCCTGTTGACAACACCTATTCTGTTAAAAGTTGCCATTTCGCTAAAAAGGACCTTATTCAGGAAAGTAGTGTCTTCACTCACTTAATTTAGCATTATTCTACTAAACTCCATTCGAGCTGCGAAATCCTGAGGACGAAGGACTTGATGCAAGCATAGGTGATATGGCTGGTGCCTATGCTTGTGAATAATCCTTTGGACAGGAGTTCTGCATATATCAGTTTCCGCTCCAATTTGCCGTGCAGTTAGATGGGGATTTTCCTGCAACTTTAATAGAACCTCCAACCGATTTGCCTCATTGGTGACACTTGGGTTATTCATACATTTTTTACTATATCCCACTGATCCCCTTGGTTCAAAATGTTCTCGTAGCGTGGACAATGTTTCCGGCCTTAGATGTCACATATTAGGGTATCGTTGCTTATAAATGCAAGATGCTAGCGAACTATTTCTTTGGGCTTCGCCCAAAACGAACACCATATTAACCATTTCTTCCTTGAAAAATTCCTTTTATTAAAATGCTCACAAAGCTAATTTTGACAGTTTGTAACTAATCAACAATTCTTTTGTGTCCAAGGATGATGCGTTATTTTAGGGAATTAAGCCGTTCCGTAAAAGACGTGCTAATAAACGAAAAATAGCCATAAAAATCCTTATGTGTCTAGTATAAAAAAAGCTTATAAAAAATTGAATCCAAACTTGTACAAATATACAGGGTGATGCATTTGAAATTTTTGAGAAAAACTACAATTTGCTTTTTTGACCACCCTGTATGAGCAAAAATTAAAATTCGAAATAGTAAAAAATGAAATAAAAGCTGAGGTGTGTAATTTTTCTTTTTGATAAAAACTTCAGCACTCCAAATTTCAAAATGGCGGACTGATGGTTGCTGAAGTGGGGGGTTTTTCTAGACAAAACGCCTTATATCTCAGTAGCTAATTACGTAAACGCCCTAGTATGTTATATCAATTTCCTTCTTTTAAGTCGGTTTATCCAAATATGCAATAACATTTGAGGCATTTCATTTGAAAAATCACAACTTTCATATGTAGGTTTGGGACTTGGGGAATTGGGACACCCTGTATAATAGCCAATACTTTAGAAATGTGCCCTCAAATGTCATGTATAACGTCCCATAAATAGATTTTCCAAAATTTATTTATTAATGAGTAATAATTCGTCCACGCATGGATGGGCCACCCTGTATAATAGACAGTATTCGATTATTACCCACACACGCAGTTTATTCACGCTAGCATCCAGCTACTTCACCTATACCGGGTGGAAATGAAAATTGGAAACACGCTGTATTTTTTTTGGCAAATAAAGATATCTCTCCATGATTGGGACATTTTTAAATAGTCATTAAGAGTCCTTATTTCTGGAAAGTTGAATTGATTGTCTCTCCCTTCCGGTTTAACCGGAACTGCCGTTGACTTTCATTTTTCAAATGGAAACCTGTATATTTTCTTCCTTAATCATACTATATGCTAAATTCCCTTTCCAACGATGTCACAAGTGACATCTTCGTTTTAAGATGGAGGTGCTATAAAGGAAATTGTGAATAACCTAAAATTCGGAATCCATAACTTCAACACGGTTTTTCTGATAGATTTTGAATAGCACCCTGTATACTTTTTCAGAAATCTTATTCTAGGTAAAGTTCTGTATTGAATGAAGTACTTATTACCTGTGTTGTCAAATGACAGGTGCATAGAAGAATTTGTAAATTAACCTCCGCAAGCCATAGGTATTACAAAACAAAAAGTAGTTTTTTTTATTATTGACTCTAAAGGAAAACGCATCTTAATGATGTTGCGCGAGGTACTATCGGTTTAGTAACAAACTAAAATTCAGACAGCATTTATTTGAAAATAATAGTAGGCTTTAGAAAACAAATGATAGTCAATTCAATGCGAACCCATTATTGTTTAGTTATTTGACGTTTGGCAATCTTCGTTTCACTTAAATTTATTTTCACTTACTCCTATTCCATAAAAGGTAAGCGAGCAGTATTTTTTTAATATTAGTTTTACAAGAAACGAGCAAGTTGATATGCTGTTAATATTCGGTGAATGCAGAAAAACTTCTAGAAATGCTTGTGCGTGGGACTCTCAGCGATATCCTAATAGAAGACATCCAAGTAAAATGTCAGTGGTGATGACGAGAACTCTTTTGTAGTAAGTGAAGAAGTGGAGATGAATTTTTTGTCATATGTTCAAATTGACCCAACGGTATCTACTAGGCAATGGAACAAGCAGCAAACGTAAATCGTGAGTCAGCTAGACAGATTTTGAAGAAACATGGATTTCGCTCATATAAATATCCGGTACACCGCCACTCCAATATTTTCCAAAAAGATTAGCCTACTCTAATTGGTTTCGTGCTCTAGTTCAAGAAGAAAGAAATTTTCATTGTCATATTTTGTGGTCTGATGAATCGCGTTTCAAAAATCTTGGATTATTTAATAAAAATAATACACGTTACTGGGCAACTGAAAATCCACTCTTGATATTTAATCTTAACTTTCCTCAAAATGAAATAGAAGATTTTCTTGATAGTTTTCCCCTGTCTGACAATAGGAATGTTGTATTTCAACAAGATGGGGCGCCCGCCCACAACAGCAGATAAGTTACAAGATATTTAAAAAATAGATTTGACTAGGAACAAACTGTCCTATTAGGTGGCGCACGATCACCCGACTTGACCATTTTAGACACTTTCATTTGGGCCTACTTGCAGTAGAACGGTTATGTCACGCCTCCTATAAATTTGCTAAATTTAGAACAGGGAATAACGGCAGAAATTGGCACCTCATCTGAAGATTTTTTAAACAATAGGCATGCAGAGACCATAAGAAGGGTCAATAAATGCTATGAAAATAATGGAGGATGTTTTGAACTGTATTAGCTTTAATATGAATCTCTAATAGTTTTTAGTTCTTAATTTGGTGACAATTGTATTATAAGTAGACTAGTTGGAGAACATAGGTAGAATATTGTAGAATACGATAATATCAATAATTTCAGATTATAGTAATCAAACGGTGTTGTTTTGATAGTATCTTATAAAATAGCAAATACATTACATTACACCTTGTTAGTTCAAAATATTTGGTGAATTTTAGATTATTCACAAATTCCTTTATAATGACACCATTTTAAACAGAAGGTGTCACTTATACACATCGTTGGAAAGATAATTTTGCACAGTCCGATTATGGAAGAAACTATACAGGTTTCCATTTGCAAAACAGAAATCCAGGTCACTTTTGGTTAAACCAGAAGGGAGAGATGACCCATTTAACCTTCCAAAAATGCATCTTAGTGACTAACTAAACATGACCCAATCTTGGAGCGAAATATCTATTTGCCAAAAAAAAAACATACGACGTGTTCCAATTTTCATTGCCACCCGGTATATTCTGGGTAGCCACTAAATGTCAAAGTAAGTCTGACGATAGTTGAAACACAGTGAAGCGCGGCATAATTCGTTTGATGTATTTCGTTTTGAGGGTTTGCACAAACAATTGCTTCACTTTATTGTCCAATTGAACATTTTCACCAAGTATTTCATTCAGTGAACATTAACTGAAACCCTGGACTATAATGTCGATAAGATCGTAAGTCCGATTACTGACATCTACAATAAAATTTGATAATCTTCCATCTGAGACCATAGGCTAGATATAGTTTTCAGTAAAATCCTTAACAGACGTATAAAATTTACAAAAATATGGATTTGGCAATCCATGATACTTTTTTCTGCAAATGCATCAAAAATGAGGCTAAGAACCAACTGTGCAAATATTTAACCCGGCCAAGCTGTTTGCTACACTTTAGCTCCGAAATTTTATATCGCCCTTAATAATTGGGTAAACATCTACCCTATACTGGAGGGTCTGAGTTGTAGTATCTAATACCATAGGCGTCACAATAAGAGCTCTAGGACTGACACTCATATTATCAGGCTTTGTGAGTACTTGAAGAAAACTAACTGTTCCGACATTATAGCAAAACTTCACAAAATGTAGTAAAGGCTAGCTTCTGCCGACCTTACCTAGGCAATATTAAGACTGTCACAGACAATTTTCGAGGCAAGCCAAATTTTCCTTCTGAAGAAAATTGTTTATTCTTGAGAATGAATTCGAAGGTAATATCATTTCTTAACCTCCCACACTATCATTCCTAAAATTTCATATTCCCACAATCTCTCAACGACGGAAAAAGAAATCCCATAACATGTGGTAACACCCTGAGACGTAGTAACACTGCTACCTAAATACAGTGGTCGACACGTAAGTGGCTGGCGGTAGCATGCTAAATATGATCACTTTCGCATAGGCATGGCAATTTGACTGCGTACCTTCTGGAGGAATATGTTATTCAACAAAATTACAACACCATGTCTATACTTATTACATTTCAAAATACTTGTTCTAAATAAGCCGCTCTTTATCTCTTCTGTACTGGTATCAAGACCAACATCCTTCTTTAACTGCGGTTAAGACATACGCATGCTTGCAGTGTTATATACCACGACACAGACTCACTTATACAGGTTACACTCTGACCACTCCGATATTAGTAACCTACTCTAGCTAAACCAATAAGAAAACAATTGCTGGTTAATAACTAATTCTCTTATATACGCTGTATTTATTTTCCCGAGAGCATGAAGCGCGAAAAAAAATATTAATGTTATACCTACGTGGTAGAAGAGTTGAGAAAACTATAAACTCAAATAGAGATAAGAAATTGAATATACAAAAAATAAAGAACACGTCCTAAGAAAACTGTATAACCCGTTAGCAGTGGTCGTTTAGACATTGTCGTAGGGCAGCCTGTTCCAAGAATCAAGTACTCGGCTAAACAGAAAAAATTCGCGAGGTGTAGTTCGAAACCTCACTTTCATTAGCTTAAAACTGTGGCCTCAGAAGTGGTTGGCATTGAGATGGAAAATTGAAGATATGTGAGTGACCAAGAAACCATGTAAAGCTTGGTTACCGTAGGGTAGGGGTATTACGTAACTCGAAAAGTTACAGCACGTCGGTTATTTTTGAGATTATATAGATTTTTTATGACATTATGTAGGTTTTTCTACAAGACGTCAACTACGAACTAGCTGACGTTCACCCCATATTCATCTCTAGCAGGCGCAGAATGAATTAACTGCACTCGGCCAGCTATCAAGTTGACATTTTATCGTTTTCTACATTATATGTTAAAGTTTTGTACGTGACGTGACGTTTTGGTGGATACCTGTAGCCCACTTTGGTTTATTTTTCAATTGGTCTCGGTCATGCTGTAGCGTTAGATACTAAGCAGGTCCAGCGAATTCCATAACTGGTCTGACATAACGTATATGACGTGTACAGAAGCCTAGCAGTAGAACAGTCACAGCCTTTAAAGGAAATATAATGAAGTTAGCTCATGCGTTTTAAGGTAATTAATTACAAATAGCCCAAACATTTTGCAGTTTATTCTTTATAAAATGTATCCTTTCAGAAATACATGGCAAGCCGTCCGTTTGGTTCAATAATATGGAAGTTTCACTGGGAATGTTTTTAGAAATGAAGGCCATTGTTGGTCTGCCCTGTGGAAACTTGGTATTCCGGCAGCTAGATGTGTCGACCGTTTTGACAGCCAGATGTGCATTGCGCAGGACGTCGAGTGGTTATGTGTCGGTAGCGTAAGGGTCTTGGATCATCTTCCGTCGTTTGGGACGAGAATCAAGATAATCTTGGCAATCGTTGAAACGTTCATATCCGCAAGTTTGCTTTCCGTGAATCTCTCTCCAGGATGACCAGAACTATACCGCACTGAAGCGTTGCAAATGAGCACGAAGCAGCGCTGTCTGCAGAGATGGTAAGGAAAAATGTCCATTTATAACATAGATTTCTTGGTCGCGCCTATGTATGTTAGTGGGTATGGAAACGAGGAAAACGCTTAAGTGCTTTTAAACAACGTTAACCCGTTTTACATGGCTAGTATGGTTACGGAGAACGACACAAGCAGGTGGTGCATTCAAAGTATATTTTCCGAGCAACACCAAGCATTACGTTCATAATGTGGCCTAACTAGTCAAGCTCCGCAAGTGATTAAGGGGCCATTAGGTCGTAGTACAGTACGTAACAGAATTCAGACTCGGTGTAGTGTTAGCAGCGGGATAGTTTGTTTAAGAACAACTATTCAAAGAGTAGAACAGATTTTTGACTTTTTTTCATTTTAGCACACTGATATACGAAAAATTATTTGCGTCAGTTTTACTCACAGCCTCAGGTAGGCTCAGTTGATTGCAGTTTCTGCTTGTACCAAAAGTTAGTTTCAATGATCCCTCCCTATCTCAACTGCATTACCAACAGATCATCTACGGCTGAGTAAGATTTGTTATCACTTGCATCTTCCATGTTGAGTTTACTTTATTTATCTGCAAAGTCCACCGAAATAAAACTGTGATTACGGACCTTAGCAGTGAATATAAGAAATTAAATTACAATGCGGTGAGGTATAGTTGAAAATATTCAGAGACGGGTTCAGTGGCGCTCCCAGGCTTCCAGTCTGGGAGGGGTAAAATGGAAAGTAAATTCTCAGTGCCTGAAGTGTTATAATGGTTAATTTCTGTAGAAAATATATACATTTTTCTTTAATTTTGAATCATACGAAATCAAAGTGTAAATAAAGCAAACCATGCTCGAGCAATTTTCATATATTAAAACAAAAATGCTAAATAATATAATCTATCACAGACTTTTCTACATAACAATTTCAGTCAAAACAACAAAAAATACATCTTCATGAAAAAAATAACAATAACAAATATGTTACGACTTCTATAAAGTATAAAACTGAATGAAAATCAAAATAAAATTCTTTATCATGAGAAAAACACAGGAAATATTCATTGCATAACTACTTTCTCTTAGCCAGTCTCAAAAAATAAAAGCATATAATCTATGAAACTACATCAGTTCACAGTTTGAAAATAAAACAATCATTACATTAGCTTAGAAGGTGATTTGAACAGAATTTGAACAGGCTTTTATGTCAATCTGCTGGCCAATAAATAAAACCACATATCTTGGTGGGATACCTTGGAAAAGATCACCGTGGTGGTTTAACGTAAGTAAACCCTTAACTACATCTGCTTTTTTAATTGAGAGGCAACCTTAGGCTAAGTTCAGGTGTTATCATATTACAAAATCAAGGTGCCTGTTCTTTTTACTGGAGAACCAATCTATGATTGCATTCACGTCTAATTTAATATCCCTATACATATACAAAAGAGTTAATCCCACTAATCACTCTTGTAACATAGTGGAGCGCAGCCAAGTTTTTATCCTCTTTAGATGGGAGAAACTTCTTTCAGATGTCGCAACACTTACCGGCAATGAAATCAATAAATGTACGCATCTATTAATTGAAGGAAAAATGTTTTCATCACATGATAAATACAGAGACATTCCGCTGTCTATAATATCTTGTGTACGTGACTTCCAAAGGTCAGATTCTGCTTTTAGTCTGGTACTTATTAAATTTTTGATCTCGTTATTATTCAGTCCATGCAAATATTTAGAGACTGTTTCTAATACGTCCATTACTTCAGCTTCAGTTTTTGAATTAAATACTGACGCAAAGGAAATATTAAAATTGTATATATTGAAAGATTCTTCATTGAACCGGTATACCAAATCCTGTAAGGGACATATAGGTTCAGTCTGTAATGAATTTCCTTGTCAGATGTAACTATGTTCGGTCTGTTCATTTGCCTGCTTGTTATTTTTGGCACAGTCAGTTCAATGCCCAGCGTTTCATGTGATTTCATTATAGATGCGAATAGTATTCTAAAGTGTTTTTCGGAATTTGCGCGTCTTTCTTGTACATCTGAAATAATTTTCCTATGAGTTTGACGGCGTATTGTTTGTCAATTCTTTGTGTAAAATCTTACTCAGGTTAAAAACAAACAAAAATTAATTTTCTGGCTTATGCGCGGAAATTAAGAAATCAATAGAACATAGAAAATAGCGTTCATAACAACCAGATCAACAAAACTCCGCTTGTTCACTTCTCAGCCAAATTTTTTTGCGGAATCCGCACTGATACAGAATTTAGACACTAGACTAGACCATAAAAGACTAGACTATCCCTGTTCCAACAGCAAGAAACGCACACCGGTGCTAATGGTGGGAGAGTAGTCGCTACTCGCATGCGCACTGAGCGGGTTGGCAGTGTTGCCGCTATCCTGTCTTAAAGTTACAGATTTTTTTATAAGACGTTTACTTACTTTACAACACCTGTTCAAAGACTAGTAGAGTCGTCTGAAGGGGGGGGGGGGGTTAGTTACCCCATTTACCCCCCGTGGGAGTGCCAGTGGCTGGGTTATTTAGAAGCTATGTTAGGTTATGTTCTGGTCAAGGTAAGCTGTTCCTTTTAAACTCTGAAGTGAGCCAGGCATGATTTCAAATGCTCTCCCCCCTTTGCACTGTCTCACTTAATTTGCGAAACGGTCGGAACTATTTTATAACTCCTGGTAATTTTGAGCATGTCATGACATGATACACACTCAAACATAAGTACAAAATGAGAGCAGCATTTTGACGTATTGATCTAGTGTCAGTTGGATTTCTTGGATAAAAGACCCTAATAGTCGTGTACTTATGTTTCATTTGTAATTCATTGTTTTGATAAAAATGATAAGATGATTGATTTAGGTGTACTTTAAGATGTCCAATTCTGTGCGGCACTTCACATAAAATGTTCATCGTTGCCACGCGGGGTCGCAGTAGTTCCCTGAGAATTGATAAAAAGGACCATATTTTCTTATTGTCTATTCTTTAATACACCATCAACACTTTAAAGAAAAATCACACCTCAACGTCGCTCGTATTCTCAAAATTTCTCAACGACCGAAAAGCAAAATCCCATAGCCTACGGCAACAGTCCGAGAGATGGCAATGAAATGATGCGTATGCTTGTTTTTGCATAGGCACGGTTTTCAATTGGCTTGGGTCTCCTTCGTCTTTACAGATATCTGATTCGGGCTGCATATCAAAATGCGATGTAACATTATTAAAAAAAAACGTTTGACTGGAGAAATTGAGTTTGTTCCAATTCTAAGGATTAACTTTTAATGAAAATGACATTGCAGCCACACGAAGCACCTATAAATATCGTTCGAAGAATTTCGATTAAAATATTCATTGGAAGCCTACACTGGGCCTAAATCCAGGAATCTCGTTGTCACACTCCATAGATTGATTAGAAATGGGATTCAGATGAAGAGTGTGTATATATGTATATATACAGAGCATTTCCAAGACATGGAGCTAAAGTTCAAGAGGTGATCAAATATTATTTTGATCTTTTAAGACTTTCAAAATGCCTCCTTATTTCGTTGATGGTGTCCAGAATAAGCGCATCAGCTTATTTAGATCGACAGAGATGAACTAGCCATAATACAATATTGCTTAATTATTTTATCCTTTATTTTTTTTTCGAAAAATACAGTCTTGTTTCGGTACATCAATTTACACTACACCTAGTCCCCAAAATGTTGGACAAAAGCGTGAAACACAATCGCTAAAAAGTATAAAAACAAGACAGCTTTTCTCTACCACTTTAATTGACCACTTGTATGTTTCATGCTATTTGATAAACTGGTGTATTTGAAATTGAATGGGAAATGAATAATGTGTTGACGAACGTAGCATCTCATACCTCTTTCAGACTCTAACACGAAGCATCAGCGTCCCTCTCATATGCACCGTTCTGTGCTACAGACATTGAATGTACTTTATTCGGACCGAGTTGCCGGACCTTCAGAAAATTCTCAGATTGTATCGTTTATTTGAAAGTGGAATTAAATTGAATGTGGTAATATATTATAGTTAGTAGTGAAACAATTTATATACACACCTCAGTGGAGGATGCCATTATTGTCACCGTATATTATGTATAAAAGTTCTCGGCCAATAATAGCATATATCTCCAGATCTGTACTGTACTACGGTCATTATGATGAGAATGAGAACAAGGTGACTGAAATGTCAGTAGTCTTTTACTTTTATATCGGTGGTTATACTTAGCAGCCAGTTTAAAACGGATATTCCTCGATATTCAGATTCTGTATTCACAGTTGCTTCAGAAAAAATAATTGCTATGTTGGTTGGACTTTTATCTCTTTTGAAACAGTTTTATGTGCAGTCTTCAACGACTTTAAAGCCTCATGACAACTTACTTGGGGAACGCGAGGGAAAAGAGTGCTGCATGGAAGTGATCCCAAATTCTGACACCTGAGATTTATCAAACAGTTCGCTGGAAGGTAAGAGAACCACGTCGATTTTCTATTAATTATTCTACTTATTTATTTCAACGATTGACCCCCTGAATGTTATATATTTCTCCGTGACGTAGCCCCCTAGAACTTCAGTCCACTCTATAGCTGGATCGGAAGCGCTCATTACACTTCAGAGATACGGCATACAATTTCAAAGAGAATCGAGATGCGCTCTCATATTGCCAGAATTCAATACTCACAGCTTTGACATATTTCAATATAACACTCCAAAAAGTGCATACAGAATTCTTTGCTATCTAACCGCTTTGTGGAAGGATTATTTCTTGCATGTCCCTTTATAAAATGTTTCTATGTGCTTTAGTATATATGAGATTTTTTTAATAAGTGATGTATTTGATACTTCGGTGAAAGCGAAACTTTCTGATGTATGTATACGTACATAGCTTTCAGTGCTTTCCAAAAAGGTCCCTTCCCACAAACCGTGGCCATCTGCAGGTTTTGGCACTTGTTGTTAATGCGCGGATGGTTCACGCAGATACTTGAAGCTTTCCAAATTCATAGGATTCATACTTTTAAATAACCATAACAAAATTAGAGTATATTGGTCAAGTAGTTTTTGAGAATTTCTAATTGCTTATCTCAAAACACCTGTTTTCCTGTCATCACCACTAGTTTATTGAGCAATACACAGGGTTAGTTCAAAGTAAATTTTATAGCAAAATACACTAGTTTACCTTGCCGATACGAATCGCAAACCATTCCGTACGATAAGTGTTATTTTTATGCAAAAAAATTATGGGTTACGTTTTTCCTCGTAAGCAAACTCAAATATTTCGTATTTGCGAGTAATTCGCACCAAGCTTTGTTTTAAAATGTGTAATATAACGCATGTTTTGCGAATATTGTAGCGCATTTGTTCAATAACTCACAACAAATACGCAATGTTTGAATTTGTTTAGAAGAAAAAACGTAACCTTTGTTTTTTTGCATAAAAATAGCCATGGTATGTGATTTATATCGGCAAGGCAAACACGTGTATTTTGCTATTAAATGCTCTTAGAACGAATACTGTATATTGTTTAATAAACGAGTAGTGATGGCCGGGAAGCACGTGTTTTGGGATAAACAATTAGAAATTTTCAAAAACTACTTGATCAATATCCTCCAACCTTTTATTTTGTTATTGACTCCTACGGATATGAAGAATTTCAAGTAGTGAAATTATCGTCGCATTACCAACAACTGTCCAAACCTACATTTTGCCTCAGTTGACGGCCATAACATTTCTGCTATAAGTCGGATCTTGTCACGTGTAGTCTCATTTTCTAGGTCTCATATACCTGGAAATCTTAATTGGAAAGTTTTTTCCTTACTGTCAACACTTTCGACTGAACCCAAAAAACACGTTTTCTCATTCTTTGTTGTCGAATAAAATGATTTCCTACATAAATTGGTGTACCCATTTTACACGTTCATGTTTTGAATACAACAGCCTGCACCAATAACATCAGACTTTACTCGTACAGTTATTTCGGGAAAATCTGCCAATATGACTGGATTAACTGGCGAGCTGACAAACTTGCGCGTTTTTTTGTACAATTAATCCCTCATATTTTAACTCCTCGTCAGGTGTTATATAAATAGGAATATACAGATTTTGAAACTTTTTTTAATGGAATGTTTATCTTATAACATATTCTAATAAATCCTTCTGACTGAAGGCTAAATTAACACATCATAGCGTTTTAAGGTGGCACGTTGTTCCGCTACGGACAATTCGATGTACAAAAATTTGTGTATTTCTAGGTTATAATTTACTCATAAGGGACGTCAAATTTAGATAGTACTTGATTCCCGACTCCATACAAGAAATGTTCCCATGTGGCGGTTGGTTTGTATCATGCTGACACAGGTAAATTTCCAATTGTCACCTTTACACTAAAATATAATATTCATGTATCAAAATTTTCACCCCAAATTCTAGCCTGCTGTATTGATTTGCTTAACAATAAGGGAGAGACCCTTTTAAGAACCGAAAAAGATTATATTTCAACCTGATAATTTTCTTTTCATACCGAGCTACATGTAAATCATGTTATTCACCTACCAAAAGTGTGTTCAATAACTTTATGAAAGCAGAAGTTATTCGCAAACACCTGTAAGTGCGCCCTAGCTCATTATCTTTCAGACCCTATGCTCGAATTACGTGATTTAGTTTAATGCGGAAATAAGTATGAAGTTCAAAATCTTTTTAGTTTCTAATAAATTATGAGCTCCGCTTTGAATGTCTTCTTTTAAGGTATATTTTATGTTTTTTTGGCACAGCCAGTGTACATGCATATTGCTTTGGTCCGTACTTTGACCTATCACTGCGCTCAGTCACATTTTGCAGCATTTACTTCTGGATTTACAGCCAGTTTTCTCATGGTTTCCCTTTTTTCTTCCTCGAACATTCACCAAAACAACGAATAGAATATCATTATTAGGTTAATCAGACAATACTGCGCAATGTAAAAGAACTCAAAGGCCTTGGAATCATCTTTGACACAACTTTCAGCTTCAATCCGCGTATAAATTATCTTCTAAATTCTGTAAATAAAAGCCTGGGCTTTCTGTTGCGCTATTCTCGTGATCTTGATAGCATACAGGCTCTACTCATGTTGTATAATGCATTTGTAATGTCAAAACTTGAATACTCTAGAATTAATTGGAATACTGATATGTGCCAACTTGTGACTCACTAGAATAAAGCCTAATACCCAGGACCAACTTTTTCATGCGTTCTCCCTTATATTCCACGTGTAACTGTTTGAACAGTATACAAAACAGATTTGATATATTTGATACGAATGTGACTTCTATTAAGGTCCTCTACAGATCTGCTATATAATTGTGTAGTTTCTTGAAAGTTATATTACTTATGTATACTACTCCAAGTTTGTACCATGTGAACTTCTGTTCTCCCACCAATAATTGGTTGATCTGTTGGTGGTATAAATAAATAAATAAATAAATAAAAGGTAAATAAACAATAGCATGGGGAAAGACAACGAAATGAAAGAAGCTTTGACAAATAATGGCAAAAAGTGCGAAGTGCTTCCTAAGGTGTTTTGAGGATAAATTTAGGACGAACTAGGAGTGATTCCAACACGGAAAATGCATCAGTTTTATCAAAAGAAGATGATACCAATGAACAGTTTTGAGGGAAGCCATTTGACTGTGCCGCTGAATGTTAAATGCAAAAACAAATATAAAAGGCGACAAAACTTGAGCGAAATTGTAATATAGTGACCGTACTAACTACTCAAGTGAAAGGCAGAGGCACATATTTTATAAAATGAATTACGATAAGGTAGACCACAACGTTGTTGGACGATCAATGGTGATATAGCGGAATGTGAAGTTATGTTACACAGAACGTTTAGGTTTTTATATTATTTACAGATTCATTGGCAGTTGGGTTAATTTGAAGTCAATTCCAGCTTTCAATCTGGTATTCTGATGGTTTACGAAAAGCATGGATTGCAATAACAACCAATGGTTTTTGCGCGCTGATGAGCACGATAACCGTCTTGCTGCTATTTGAGAAGCGCTTTCACATTGACACAAACTCCAGAAATCAGGTTTTAACATTTGTTTTGTCCTACTGGTTTTTTAAGTTTCTTTTCCTTGCCGCAAAAACAGTTAATATTTTTTGCCATTATATTTTTACAACAGCATTGCGCAGCATTCATCATTATCGTCATTGGAAGGACAAAGACGTTGAGAAAATTGTAACATACACATTCGGAAAAGAATAAAAAATTAAAAAGCTCTTTCAATACGTCTTCCGATCTGAAACCAACAACTTTTACTGGAGCATGAGAAATTCTTGCATTTCTCAGCGATGGATATTGAGGTATATGTCGTTTGTCCTGCCGTTTGACGGAAATACGATCATAAAATGCGATACTTACGTGAGATTCTATCCGCACGTTCAATCAATCTTGGTCTGTCGCCGACAGGCCATGGGTGAACATCGTTTATCGTAGTTATATCAACAGATAAAAAAGATATAAATTAGGTCTTGTTTTATCCGCTGTGATCTGGTGTCCTATTAGGGAGCTATGATTTCCAGGACCCCTACACGCTTTAGGTGGAAAGCTGATTTATACTATCGGTTTATGGATCCTAAAATAGTTGCCCGATTGCCAAGGGTGAAAAATTGGATTTCACTTCCTTCACCACTGATGAGAAGGTATTGAAATTTTTTTGAAAATGAGATGAGATGAAGAGGGTGCGTTTATCGACAAAAGATAATATTTTGTAAAAAATGTACTCATCTTTTCTATGAGCGAGGGGTAGCAGATTTCCTTCAATCCTAAAGGCTCCTAAAATTGTACGCAAAAGCATGCTTGATACGAAAATTTTAATTGTATGGGCCTCTTCAAAAGGGTTAGATTGTGACAACCGATGACAGCGTTACGTAAGAGTGCAAAGTCGGCCAACCTCACTGCGAAGCAGCTTTTCCTTTCCTAGGTAAGTACTGATAATAAAAGAAGCCTTGGCAAATAATAAAAATATAAAAGCGCTCTACCGATAACAGCCTGCTTCTCAGCCTAGGCATGGAATGTACTATTACTGCTGCTGCTACAGATATTTTACCATTTATTATGCTTTCGCGAATTACTATTTATGAACACATAGGAGTAGTAGTAATAGTGGGGAGGCCAAGCCGCCGAGGAGGCCACCTTTGACCCTCTGTACCGCCTTCGTTGTATCAAAACTGTACTAGTCCACACTTCATATACTAGTAACTGATTGTATCAACCAATTTCAGCCATGCGTTGTACGTGTTGATTTTGCACCAATATTCACCAATTTCTGATACTTACTTTCGTTTTTCTAAATCCCTTTATGTAATGGCACTCACCTGAAACCAAAAAGTAACATTAGATATTTAATCTGGGAATCATGGTCATCGCATTAAGTTCCTATTGATGATTGTTCCATAATTAAAAAAAAGTTCATCAAGTATCGAGCGTCGGGTAAAACCACGTGACTGAATTTGGAAATTAAAAATAAACAACTGACCTGGATAGATAAGACCTACGTCCGTCGCCAAAAGAGAAATAAATCGAAAGTCAATGCTGCCTTGTGTTCATATTCAATGGACCACGTGATCTCTTTTTATTAGACATCGACCCTGTCGTCCTTCCCCGAAATGTGAAATTCTCTGGAAATCGATCATACAGTCACAAAAGCCCCTCAGTCATCACGGTAACGCTTGCAGCATTCCATCATTGTGGGAACCGTTGCGCTAAGTATTCATAGCACCAAAAGTGTTAGTCATCTGGTTCCCAATCGTACTTATACTATCCTACATATGTGTATGTACAACCTAGTTAATAGAAACCTACTGTTAATTCCTTGGCCTGTTTTGTCCTCCCCAAGTACGTTGCTGCGCCTGTATACGTTAAGTATCCTCCTCTTCGTTGCCATTCACGGATTTTTTTGCCTGCTTTCTTTCGCCTACCCTTTCCAGCTTTCAAAATAATAATAGTAATAAACTGGACAAAACTAAACGTTTCCAGCTATTCTATTCAAATATACAACGTACTAAAGCAGTCTCTATCCTGACCATTTATCTATTTGAATTTTTAAAGAGTAAGTATATGTGACAGGAAAGGACGAGAATAATATCCGCGTACCAAGGGTCACCCTGGAATAATCCAAATTCAATTATTTAAAACGGTACGCCATTAATTTTATACCCTGGGTTAGGGCTAACTAGAATATCTAATTTTTGGTCAATTAGAGGTCTGTGTTGGGCGGCAGTCGCTCACCCTTGTATTAACTTATGGAAAGTGGAATTACCTAGGTGGACGGTCGTTGATGTTTGTTTATAGCTGTTTGTGTAGTCCCTTTGGGAGGAAGTCGCGTCTGCTGGAAAAAAGTGTCTTCGTGTACCGGGTGTGACAGACGTAACGGAATGGCCCTGTACTTTTCCAAAGTACTTTACAAAAGGATCAACATCAAGTCTTTACTGACTTTGAACAGTAAGTTCAACGGTAACCTTGGATTTGAGCCTAACATGGTAGGTCATTTCAAGGTCAGGATCCCTTTTTTTAAGCGGAGAGCCCGGTTTTGACACCGGTAATTGATAGTACGGAGGAATCTACGTCTAAATATGCATTCAAGACTAAGATTAAGATCCCTCCTGAAATTCAAATATGTCATTTTATGTAAAATTCTTAGAAGTTTGGCATCATTTCAGTGGCGACCTTGTATTCAACTTTGTACTCCACCTTCTAAGCCATTGTAACACCTAAAACTTATCCTACAGTGTTCATTTTGTCCCGCCCATAGAAACAACCACATTATGTTTCAATGACGTGGCGTCTCGGCCACTACGTTGGGTCTTTCAAATAAAAATGAAAATATTGATGATATTATATTTTGTTTACCTGTATTCCTCCTCACATTCCCATACAGTATGTTATTAACATAGTCTGAACCGTCTCGTAATAATACATGCTGAGATTTCGATGAGAATCGCCTGGGATAGGCACTCTCGCTCTCAAAAAAACAGCCCACTTCCCAAAACGACAAGCTAACGTCTGATATACGTATATATTGTTTTCGTAATACACCGGTTAATTCTTACGTATCTTCGACTACAAATGCTGCATGTCTATTATGTACGGATCTGAAGTGCGAGAAATAGTGCTTCATCATCTAAAGGGAAACATTGTTCGTCGTGTGATAGTAGAAGATACAAAGTTTGGTCTTCAGATGTCGAAGTATAACGTCTGAGCTGAAGAATATCAATTAGACCTTTCCTTCAAAGTAGCTTAACCAAATTCCACAGAAGAACTAGGAAGACAGTAGCTTAATTTTATATAGTTTGAGTCCTTCATCTTTCTTTTAGTATTTCTATCCTGTTTGTGGAATATTGAGACTTCCTCTCATTGCGCTTTTCTCTAGCAGTGAACGACAATGGAAAATTGTACGTTATAATACGTTGCCATGTACTATTGTGACCCTGAAGGTGAGGTTCAAGTGCAAGGACAATATTAAAACTCGTTAAAAGTTACAAAAGGTGTGACCTTGGTCTTTTCATAAATACTGTTGCTTAGGAACTAGGAACTTTTCTCTCACATAATTGTCCTTCACCAGGACTGAAAGGGCGATATATGTTCGGACACAGATTTTTTGGTTTTCGATTGCCAGTGTCGAAAAGGAGGATCTCTACTTAAAAACAAAATTTGACCTTGAAATAACTTTGAAGGTGACCATAGGCGACACCGTTGAATACCTTGTGAAAATCCGAACTTGACCTCAAAAAATACATCACCTAGAAACATACAGAGTGGTTTCCTTTCTTTTATTATACCTTGTTTACGAATGTGTGGCCCTGTTTAACTCATTTGCTTCAAGTTTGATAATCCAGAGTTCATTTTATATTCGATGATGTACCTCTCATCTATTTTACAATATCAATGCACATCATTAGCTTTCTGACTGAAGAAAGCGCAATATGTCCGTTCCATAGCTTCGTGAGTGTCAACTCGTTACCTAGTAGCACCTACACTTAATCAATAATTAAAAAGAAGAAAACTTAGATAAAAGACCTGACTTGATATGGTGCAATCTAGTGGTCCCGTGACTCGTTACTGTGGATCTAGTCCTAATGGTAGGCCCACGAGACTCACCAATTCATTCTTTCGTAATACTGGAAATGAAAACCATGATTTCTTCTTGAATGGCAAATCATTCACACTACCAAGTCGATCTTTGTAGACGAGTTGCGGAGAACAATGATGGACTTTCTGTCTGAAGAAAAACATGGAGGATATCAAATTCCCTCTGAGTTTTCTCATCATGTACTGAAAAAGAAAACATGACAAACCGTTATGATACGTTTTTCTGTTTTCTTTGTAGGTATATACTGCAATGTCACAAGCAACATTCGTGTTGGTGTGGAAATACTGAATCAACATCCATTTAAAATTGACACAAATCCTTGGTCAATAAAGTTAATTTACTTCCGAGCTAAAAACATCCATTTCAGTATTGAGTGCTTATTCTTGACAAGGTAATTCAGAGCATAATTGCTATATCTATTGTCTCCATTTAGGCTTTGGTTAGAATTATGATGTATATTTTGACGCGTTCAAGGCCCCATTGTAATGTCTTACAGAGTTGACGTTATGAGATTTCATCGAAATTTATTCCATGACCTGGTTCACATTCATAAATTTACCACATATATTTTGATTACGATTTCCCCTGTATATCATCTTATAGTGAGTTTTTTGATATTTCTGAATTAATCCTTCTAATTAAAGTCCTCGTATAACCGATAGTATGAGATACATTTCTGATG
The DNA here is from genome assembly GCA_963669975.1 of Acanthoscelides obtectus. Lineage (NCBI taxonomy): Eukaryota > Metazoa > Arthropoda > Insecta > Coleoptera > Chrysomelidae > Acanthoscelides > Acanthoscelides obtectus. The sequence continues at coordinate 79,403,198 of CAVLJG010000004.1, forward strand.
AGGCCTAATAAATGTATGTATCTTGTTTGTTGAATCACTTACACTCGACTTTGATAAACATGCGGAGTACAGTTTATGGATAAACTGGTTAAGAGTGCTAACTATATTTAATTTACTATTCCACTTCAATAACTGGTGAGACCTGGTACTATATATTTCCATAGACATTGGAATATTTTTTCTAGGACTCATTCATGAAAATATCTGCTACCCAGAGAACAAATATGTCCGGCCATGTAACGTGTGGTATTTCACCTTTAGCGTTTTGATACATATTTACAGACTACACGTCATGCCATTATTCATCGCCAAGCTGATCTCAATATTTGTCTTATGGGGTATGCATGGTCAAAAGCACGATACGCTGCGCAGGGTACACAATAGTCGCTCGTAAATAAAGCTCATAGCCACTAGATATATTTTTATTTTTGTCCGGCCGTATATTTCCAGCTTCAACGCATTAACAAAGAATGAGACTGGGCGCACATGGTGTCATTTGGGAAACATACTTATGCATGCAAGTAGGTGAAAAACCTGACTATGTACACCAATCAATGGTTTGTCAAACTGATCCCATCCCCAACTCATTACGATGAAAATGACAGACGTTTTCTGGCTGATAACTTCTTGACGTCTACACTATGGCTAGGTACAGATAAAGGTCGCACCATCATATGGACGATATTTCAAAGTATTCTCGATACAAACCAGCAGTGGCTTTCCATACCTATGTATTAGGTTGTTCGGAAAGCTCTTGCGGTTTTTGTTATCTATATTATGAACGATTTATTTTACACTAAAATTTATTTATAATACTTTGACTTTTCGCTCTACCCAGTCATTGTATTCATTTTAATAATTTCTTTTTTTTTACAACCTCAAATATAGGGTGGACAAGAGGCAAATTTCAGTCCAAATTAGGTCAAAAAGCTGCCGATACAACTCCCGATATCAATAATGGAACGAAAGTATGGCACAATGGTGGTTCAAGAAATTCCGCAGCAGTGACGAAAGCCTTGGTGAAGATGAAGAGCGCCGTGGTCGGCCACATGATGTCGACGACGACGAATCAAAGGCCCTGGTGGAAGCAATCTCGCGCCCAACTGTTCGTGAGCTTGCGGAGGAGCTTGATATGGGTATTACAAGAATTTTCGACCACTTGAAACGGATCGGAAAGTAAAAAAAGCTCGATAAATGGGTACCGCACGAATTGGGATATGAAACTCTGCCTCATTCACCATATTCGTCGGACCTCTGCCAAAGATGCCTTCAATGAGTTCATCACCTCCGGAACTGCAGATTTCTACGTCAGCAGCATGAATAAACTTGTTTCTCGTTCGCAAAAGTGTTCTGATTCTAATGTTTTTATTTTGGTTAATAAAGTTTTGTTAAAGCTGAGAAATGCGCCTTTGAATTTGAAGGTTAAATACCGCAAGAACTTTCCGAACGACCTAATAAAAATGATAGTATTATAACAATAATATTTATTTACTCATACTACAAATATAACAATGTGGGTAAATGTAAAATAATAGGTCTAAAGAAGGCTTTGCCTGGACCAGTAGTTTCATGTTGTAACTAATTTTTTTATACCGAGCTGCCACATAAGGAAGTCTAAATACCAGGACACCGCGGTTGGCATGACGAGATTAAAAAAAAATTTATAATTCCGATTTTTGAGCTGCTTAAGGTTAGTAGAAATGAGAAAAGCCTCCTGTGGTAGATTCTTCCACAGGCTCTATATAGGGACAAAGGAGCAGTCGAATTGACCAGTTCTCCATGTACGCAGTTTGGTACGGTCAGGATGGTAGGCTCAAATCAGGCAGGTCTGACTGGCAGGCAAATCGCTCGGCAGCATCATGGGAGAGTGTTCTGAGGAGCAAAGCCCATTAAGAAAGCGGATAGCTCCATTTACATAGTATTGAAAATGGAAAATGTTGTTGTTTCGGCAGCACTCCAAGCATGTGAGCAACACTCGAGACTAGGTCTTCTCTGAGCCTTCTACAGAGTGAGGAGGTATGTGGAGAAAAGTACTTCTTGGCCCTAAGCAAATAGCGTAGCTTTCTCCCAGCAGCTGCTGCTCTTATCGTGTCCGCCAATGCGCTTCTTGTTAGTCGAACTACCATATTTTGGAGCATTAACCTGCATCAAAATTGTTGCGTCCCCAAGCAGTGATACCATCCACATTTCCCGTATGAGTCTTCTTTCACCTAGCTCGCCGGATTGCCACTCTGAATTCGTGAATGCACAGTCATCAGCAAAGCTTTCAATGAACTAGCGGTGAGCTAATTGCGGGCCGCGACTCAAAGGAAATAAAATTCTAGAATAGGAATACAGCTGTTCCGCGAGGACGTGCTTATACGTATGCATAATTACGTACTTTCTTTAGGACGTTAACGTCAAAGAATGTATCTCTAATAAAACCCGTACATCTGGTGAATCAGGTTTGAACACTTTTTGTCGGGCAACACATTTCATACGGCATTGTCGGTCACAAAACTGAACAGAACTTGATCTTATAGTAGCATTTAGATGTCTTGTGATGACGTTCGCTGGTCAAATAATATCACTTCTCATCTAAAATAAATCGGAAGAGCTGAGAATTTCAAGATCATCCATACCTCAATCGCTTCTTCATACACCACAACGTATGTTTTAACAGTTCTTAAAATTGTTCTCCTAGTAATTGGAAATTGATGAAATCAAGGCTAAATCAACAAATCGTTCGCTTTCAACCTTCTCTATAAAACCAGAAAAGTATTAATTACCAGGAACCCCGATTAAATATTGAAGACTCCTCTTTGGCAGTGTATTAATTGGTGTACCATAGGGTTCGGCGGCTATTAAATGGACGTTTCAATCAAAACTGAATTGAACGGGCCAATAAGGTTCTCACTTGCAAGGTGAAAGTGGATTCATTTGTAAAATAATTGATTGAACCAGAAATCGGATGTAAAGGGAACACGAACGCGAAAATATCACGAAGCTGTGCTCGTTGAGTTACACGACTTGACTGGCACTTGTTTGGCAATGCAATATAAGGGTAGCAGGTATTGCTCTTATGCCACCGTTTTCACAAAAAAACGACGGTTACTCGAATTCAGATCGATTTCGACTTGAAAAGCCTTGGTTAGGTGTTCTTTCCGAAACCAACGGTTAAGCAACTGACAGCCTCATTTTGATTGTGCAAATTAATGTTCTCAAAATCAAAGCTATACATCTATTCAGGGTATCCAATAAGTACCACGACAATTTTAAGGAGAACGTAGGCTTTGGACTGACCTCCAAAATAATAAAAACTTACCTATATAAAAGTGTCACCGTTTTTCAGATACTGAATCTTTTCTTAAATCTTAAAAAAAACGAACCTATTTTCTGTGGTCTTTAGCTGCATGTACAAGTAAGGTTATACATTGTTCATTTTTTCTATAAAATACATCTAGATAGTTGCTTTATCATATACAAATGCAATGTAGTTAAAAAATATTGAGGAACCATGATCAAGTAAGGAGTATTTTGGGATTTATAACTTTCTGATATCTTTTCCTCAACTTTGACCATCTGTTGTGAAACAAAAATGTACTGGGCTATAACTGCATTATTTTGAATGAAAATATTGCTGATTGGATACAGATTTCAGAAAGGGACCACATGTACTATTTGGAATAGAAAAAAGTTAAAGCTGCTTTTGTAAGGGACTGACACACACTAAAATTTAATTATTGGATTTAAATTCAAGTTGCACTAGTTACCGATCAGTGACATGCTAAACAGTACAAAGCGACATTATCATTACCTGCTCTTGATATGATTTTATGAAAATTACTGAAATTCGGACTCGAGTCAACAATACAAAAGAATTATTTTTGTGAAGGACGGGTTAACGTAAAATAAAGCACAAATTGTTTGCGAAAAAACTTATCATTTATTGACAAAATATGCTCAAATTGGCGACCTTCTACTCCAAAAGAAGCTCGGCATTTCTTATGAAAAGACGCTTTCAGAATTCTCAGATCAATTGGGCTATCTCAGAAGCAGCTTGCTGTATTTGTTCTCGCAAATGTTCTTCGTTTTGATCTGGTTTTGAATAAATTTTATCCTTAAGACAGCCCCCGTAGAAGAAACCTAATCGACTTAGGTCTGGTGATTGAGCAGGTCACGTGATTGGCCCCGATCGTCCAATCCACCAGTGGGGATAAGTCTCGTCTAAGCGAGATCTCACTTCACGCCCGTAGTGAGCAGGGCAGCCGTCATGTTGCAGCCATAGTGCTTGCCGCAGGTTCAAGAGTATATCTTCTAAAAGAATTGGAAGCCGTTCCTGCAGGAACTCTAAATAATTTTCTGAGGTGAGCGTTGTTGCTGGCAGTTCCACAGGTCCCAATATCTGACCATTAGGAATCCCGCTCCATAAATTTATTTTGCACTGGTACTGCAGCCGATCTGCTCTCATTTCATTTGGATTTACTGTCTGCCAACTGTGAAGGTTATATAAATTAACATAACCATCACGCTTGCAAGCGGATTCATGGCTCCAAATTATTTTATTAAAAAGTTGGCGTCCAATTCATGCCTTCGTAACATTTCTCTGCAAAAGCTAACCCTCGCCGGGTAATCTCTCTCTTCTAAAGCCTGAACACGTTGAATGTGGTAGGGATGAAACTGATGACTGTGTTTGTCTGAGACTTGGGCCTTGAGTGAGTCAATAAAAAATTTTGTAATCGACGACATTTCTAGTCACTATTGTAGATCACAGTACAAAGGAGGGGGCACAGCCTTATATTCCCGGAAAACTGTATCTACCAAAATTATAGATCTTACCAATTTTTGTGTTGAAAAACAGATAGAACTATGTGCTTCTCAATTTAAAGACAACGGTATAACCACGATTATCATTGTATGTTATAGATCACCTTCAGGGGATATAAAAGTTTTCTACGATAAATTGGGTCAAGCAATACATTCCGTTTATCAGCCGTACCACCACATAATTTTATGTGGCGATTTCAATATAGATTATTACAATCAAGGTACTGAATGTGGAAAGCTGAATAGTGTCCTCAGTGAATTCAATTTGTCTCCATCAGTGGGATGGCCGACAAGAATAGGACGAAGTTCAGTCACCACTATTGATCAGATATTTACAAATTTTGAGGACAGTGGTACTTCCTGCGCTTTATAGAATAATATGTCAGACCACAGGAAAGTCTTCTTCGAATTCCATGAAAATATCTCAACAAAAAACAAACCTAATAATATCTGGAAAAGGTCCTACGATGAAGACTCAATGAACAAATTCATATCGGATCTATGTGCTGAAGATTGGTCTCTACTATATAACATGATCGATGTTAGCCTTGCGTTTGGACATTTTTTTGAGGTATTTAACTACCACTTTCAAATAAATTTTTCACGGCGAATGCATACGGTTTCAATCAAAAGAAAATTGTGGGTGAACGAAGAAATAGTGCGTTCTACTATATATTGAAAAAAAGAGACAACACAAGAAATTAGTAGAACTTACAAAACGAAGGTATCATCAGAAAGAAATATTTGACTCCAGCAACAAAACTAAAGCTGTCTGGAAGACTGAACTGACCGGAAATAATACAAAAAAAAACAATAATATGAGTTCGACTACTACATCCAATCAGAAAATCCGTGCTGATGAATTCAATCGGTTTTTCAAAAGTGCACCTCTAAAAATCGTCAGAAATATTCCAATAAATCCCATTCATGATAATACCTTTAGTTCGAGCAGGGAAGATACACGGCATTTGATGTTGCTGTATCCATTTACTGATGATGAATTATTTGACCTAATTAATAAAAAGCTAAAAAACAAACATTCGTCTGGGCCTGATGAGATCCCAAATTTTATAGTAAAAGAAGTATTGAATTAGATTTTAAAGCCACTGGTCTTCATGATCAATATATCATTCTGCACTGGGAAATTTCCTTGTCTGCTAAAAACAGGAAAGGTGATTCCAGTATGCAAAAAAGGGGATCCCTCTGAGCTGAGTAATTACAGACCAGTAACAATACCATTAACTTTTTCAAAAGTATTCGAGTACTGCTATCTGGACAGGTTGTTTTTGTTTTTGTTAAACAGTAATATTTTGACAGAATCAGCACGGTTTTCGAAATAGGAAATCTACGGCAACAGCAATTCACAGCTTCTACGGAACTCTTGTCAAAATGATTGAGGCCGGCGAGTGCCCTGTTGGGATCTTTTGTGATCTCAGCAGGGCATTTGACTGCGTCAATCATGAAGTGCTGTTGCAAAAAATGTCAAAGTATGGCATAAATGGTCCACCATATCACTGGATAAGGTCTTTTTTAGAGAATAGGTCCTAATTTGTAAGTATCGTCGATAGTGGTCTGAATGCGCCTATTAAGTCCGACGTAGCTGACATCTCCATAGGGGTCCCTCAGGGCTCTATTCTAGAACCTGTGCTATTCAGTCTATATGTAAATGACCTTGAGTTCTGTTCCTCTGAAGGTAGATTCATTTTATATGCAGATGATACTTCAGTGGTGATATCGAATAAGTGTGAGACTACATTAGAGAGATATTGTGGAGTTTTATTGCAAGGTATTCACAAGTGGTTTAGCAGCAATTAGCTCTATTTGAATTCTGAAAAAACATCAGTTGTCCAATTTCACAACATCCAGAAGAAGCTTAGGACATTAAATATCACTTTTAATGGCTCAACAATGTCTCTTAACACGCAAGTTAAATTCTTGGGCTTATATCTAGATACAGGTTTGAATTTTAAAGACCACTGTGTATATATTGCTTCAAAGATAAACTCCCAATCATATCTTATGAAAAATTTGCGAACTGTCCTTACCGAAGCACAGATAATTTCTGTTTACTATGCTCAAGTTGAGACACGACTGAGGTATGCACTATGTTTCTGGGATTTGTCTACAAATGCCCAACAAGTATTTTTGGCCCAAAAAAGAGTGGTTAGATGCATGATGGGAGTCAGCAGTAGGCATTCTTGTAAGGATATTTTTAAGCGCCTTAAGATTTTAACTTTACCATCTTTATTTTTATATGAAATGGCTGTGTATACTTTTATTAACAAAACTAGGTTTTTAAACAATTTTAACTCGTACTCGACCAGACAAGCTGGAGACTTAAATGTGTATTTTGCCAAGTATAAGATCGGCGTCAGATCTCCGGAAATACTGGGTCCACGAATTTTCAATAAACTACCAAAACATATAGACTGTGGAGATATACATAATTTTTAGGCTAAGCTGACAGATTTTCTTGTGTGTAAATGTTATTATGCCGTCTCTGAGTTTGTTATGTTATGATTTATTTGTGTGTTTGTTTTATACATATATTTATTTTGTGTTGTTTTATTAGTTATTATTCCGACGAATCCTATACATACTTTGTAATGCCTCTTGGGATAATAAAAGAATTTGAATTTGAATTTGAATTTGATGGTATTTCAAAACTTTGTGAACTGTAAGTCGATGGATCCCTTTCCAGTTCCTCTAATACGGCTTCAACATCTGCCGTTTCAGGTCGTCCTGTCTCGCCGCCACGCCTTCCAGGTATGCGACCTGAGAAAAATTAAAAATTAGAGTTAAGATACGAAACACTTTGCATGAGGGGTACTTTTAGTAACATTTCTTTAATATTAACAAGATAGATGTAAAAATTACTTACCTTCAGATATCGCTGTATGGGTGCGGGTGAAAACTTCAGGATCCGGATGCCGGCGATTGGGGTAGCGCTCTGCGTATAGCCTTTGAGCCGCTCTGGCATTACCGCAAGCTTTACCGTAAATCAGACGAATGTCGGCATATTCGTGCGAAGTATACGGCGTGGTCTCTGTCATATATGCACAATGCACAACACAATGTTTGTCGGTTCAATTCAAAAAAATCGACGAAGAAATCCAAAAGAGCGACAAAAGTGTACACAATTTACAACGTCCAATCCAGGCAAATGTGTGTCCGATACTATATCAGGAAAGTACTAGGACGCATACCTTTGTCAGTAGCGCGAGACATCAGATAACTATTTATACTGATCTTCGCTATGCTTTTACGCTATCAACTGGGCAATGCGGAACAAGAATGTACAGTCAAAGTCACGAAAGACGACTATTACGTCATACCATAAATTGTACTGAAATAATCACTGGACGTACGTCGATGATAAAGCCACGATCTCAGGGCCATATGACCGAAGTTCGGTTATTTGAGCGATTATTTTTCGGTTTCAAATAATTGTCCGTACATATATTTACATTTTAAATATTTTCCGTAAAATTACATATTCATGTATTTTAGAAAAACTAGCATTTCCTCGCGTTTCTGTTTACAATAATTGGGTATTTTGACCCATTTTTTGTTTGTCCGGTATTGTTGAATCCGTACAATTCTTACCAAAATTATAATAATATATGGCGATCAGCTTCAGTATAGTGACCAACTGATTCTGAGAAGATGGTTTTATTTTAGTGAATCTGGAAAAACATTACAAACACAAAAAGCATACAAAAGTGGAAACATTTTTCAATTTTGCACTATTTTATGTCATGCATCCACAGTATTTATTTCAACATACAGTACAAAATTATACAAAATACATTTCATCAAATAAACGGAACAATTTCATTTACAAATATTTCATTACATTACTCATGGTCAAATTCAGATTGAAATTAATCGCTACTGTCACATTCAGTATCGCTATCTGAATCAAATAAAATTATCACTGGTTCTACTTCATGAATAACAGTTTTCTTGTACCACTCTGAAATTACCTCATGAGTATGTTTGACACATTTTTTCCAAACTTCTGCTGTAATTTGTGACAGAGCTTCATTCCACATAGCTAAAACATTTTTGCATAGCATAGCATAGCGTTGGCCCATATTAACTCGATGGCATTGAATTCACACTGGTATGGGGGGTACGAAGAACTTCATGTCCATAACTTGTTATGATTTCATCTACTAAATATTTCTTTCCCTTACGATTACTTTTCACTATATTCAGTAACTCTACTTTAGTTAATGTTGCTTGAAACTCAATTTTATTTTTAACCAGCCGGTCACTGATCTCTTTTTTGAAGAACTTGTGTTTGGAATCTTTTCCAATAAAATGCTGTGATAGGGTGCATTATCCATAATTATTACTGATGGCTCTTCCAAGCTGCAGAGGAGTTTTTCTTTCAACCACTTAATGAATGTCTCGCCGTTCATATGACCATGGTAACCTGCAGATTTAGACTGTGAGGAAAATCAGAGGCTTGCGCTATCAACAAATCCCTTTTCGCTTCCTGCATGGACCACAATCAATCGCTTTACCCTCTTTTTATTGACTCATCTTCTTCATCCATGAAAACAGTTTGATGCGAGGAAGTGCTTACATAGTCATTGTAAGTTCTCAAAAATTTGGTGCGAAGTAAAGCAATACTGGATTGCTCAACTAGAAATCTTCTATTACCATCTTTTTTATATTCAAAGCCTATGGTGGGCAGCACTCTTCGCAAAGAGCTACCGCTGATAGAAGCAAGCTCTTTCTCTTTAAGCGTTTTATTCAAATTTGCTATTGTGACATGTTTTTGTGAAAAAAAAAAATCAGTAATTTGGAATCCACCATCTCATGCTCATCATCATTGCTTTCAGAATACATTTGATACACTGTGTCTCGTATACTATGCTAACTTCATCAGATAAATCTGTTGTGTTAGATTTTTTTCTGGGTCTCTTCTTTCCAAGTGACCTTAATACATAATCATTAGATGATGATAAACGTCTTTGTATTCTTATAATAGTGGACAAACTAATATTTAGTGCCCAAGCCACCCTCTAAAAAATGTTATAGAATAAATTACCATTCATATCCATTTGACCATATTTCTAATTATTACTTTAACAGCTGACAATGGTAATTTAACAAGGATAGCACCAATCCCTGCGATTGAGAGTTAAGAGATTTGCCTTTCATAGCAAGCACTCGCAAACTAGAATTGAAAAGTCGTAAAAGATGTATTTATGTTGGGAATGATTTAGTTCCAACCTTCATAATAATTTTAGTGAGAAGTTTGTGTTTAAAAAACCAGGTATAATTAGAACACACCTTAAGACAGGAACACCAAAGACCAAAGTTATTTTCGAAAACAACCTAACCTGATCTAACATAATCTGACTTTTCATCTGTCAAATGTGATCGATCATGCAACATGAAAAAATCGTCTATCTTTGTCGATCTATACCTAACTTTAAAAATATTTGCAAAGATTCTCATTAGGAGAAAATAATATTTACAAAATTTATGACAAATGTATATTGAAATTAATATTCTTACTACCTTACTACCTACTTGATTTCCATTCCATTTCAAAAAAAAATTCTATTATTAAGATCAGACAGTTGCAGAATATAGGTGACACATTCATATGGATTATATTTATTCACCCTTCGCATTTACATTTTTTACTGAATAAATATAATCATTATATTTCACCACTACCTGGTATTCAAGGTAAAGTTAATATAGGGCAAACCTGATACTTAAAGATGTTTTTTAAGCATGGTGAAAGTGGTGATCAACCGAAAGCTCTACATCATGTTGCCTTTCTGCGAGGCAGCTCCTGATTCGTTCCCGACAATCACGCAATCACAAGAAAATCGAGGCAATGAATGGTATAACATGTGTCTGGTTATTGATGAATTGCGGTCGGTAGTGATAAACTGATAAACAACAGAAAGATTATGGGTTTCCTTTTACACGGTTGAACAATCGTGAGAATAAGAAATTTTAGGAGTAATTGCGAGGAAGGTTGTTGGGTGAACTTTCCTTGGTAGCTTGATCTTATGTTTAAGAATAAAATTGCAAACTTCCAAAAGGAAGAGAAGTCTTAATACTTTACTTAATAAATGAGAATTTGCTTCGTCGCTAATGAAAAAATATTTGTTTCCATTTTAGTTAAAATAACGGTAGTGTTCCTTGAAAAGCCGATTGTTAATCGTGAGGCCTATCAAAGAACTACCAATTGACATTACTAAGGCCCAAGGTGGCCTTATTGGGAACATCTGGTAACCATTAAACTACTAATACTTACGTTTTAGCTGTAGAAACAAGTCGGGTCTATTGAACCAGTTTTTAAGTTGTACCACCTGAATATTTTCTGAGTTATGGATTTCTAATCCCACAAGGAACATATTAACCCCATCAAGAACAAACCCATAAAAAGGTCATCTTGGTCGGTTTAGATTCATTTTATTTCGTTGTAAAGGTTATTGGGAACTTATCTGTTATAGATATGATACGCGTTAAAATTATTTTAAAACATTCTTACGCATACATCCTTATACGTATATTTATACGTATATGAAATATTGAGTAATGTAAACAGATATGTTGAGCACAACTTTAGTTTTATGTCTAACAACTGATTTATTATAATGATTTTGTTTTCTGGTAAGGTTGTTCATAAGAGTATGTTAAAACTTAAATTCAACAACTGGTTTGTAACTCTGAAAATAAAAAATGTTTTATAGATTACATAGTAAAACATAGTGCTACTTAATAATTTGTTTGTTTAGTTTCAAGTATATAAGAATAATAACTGTATATTTGTCAACGTGGCCAACCATGGTCAACCTACTTCATGTGGTTTTATTAGCTACCAAAATAATACTTCAGTGCTAGTTGCGTTCAAAGCTTGAACATCTCATTTATTTGTACAAATACGTCAAACAAAAATGCGGGTTTCTGAGAATATCATTATACGTTAAAGCCAAAAAAATTCTCCAATGGGACTAACTAGGTATCCGTAACGAAATATTACCGTCCTTTCTATGCTTGCCTAGAAAATATAGTACGTAGCAAATTTAGCACCTCGTCTGCGCTCACATAGAAAAGAGACAATAACTAGATTTAGGTGGCTCAGACGGAGGCATGATGCTCAAAGACAAAGGTTGAAGATGGCATGGTAAGAGGAACCAGAAACAGAATAGGTCATTACTCAAAAGCATTTCTATGACATTTTAAATAAAACAGCGCACAACTACATGCATTAAGAACATGGTAGACAAATTATATAATGCAGTTAACTTACAACTACCATGCATGTGATATCGATGAAAGCCTTGAATTGAATTAAGCATGAGGCTGAGATAGCCTAGGCTCGGTAAATCTTAAATGAAGCCTCAGTCAAGATCAAGAGCCATGTCTAAGGTCCGTATCTTCAGTCATCCCCACAATTGTAGGACGCGTTTATGGCCTCCTTGATTTCGATAATATTACGTCTTCTTCGGCGAGGTACATGTATGTCCTGCTTTACCCTTCTAGTCTGCTGTCAATCAGAAGTCAATTGTAACGTTAGGTTATGTTTCTTTTTTGACGTTTGAAAATTTCAGACAGATGAATCAAACAATCAAATGCCGAAGGATATTTTCTTGCAAATAGTGCTGATCATTCAATAATAATTTCCTACATTGAACAAATTCGTCAGGCTGTGATATCTTCAAGTCCTATATCTGGTATTAATGATCTAAAATGTGCATTTATATATATTTGCCTAACAGCTTACATCCAAGTTGTTCCGTGATGAAGCTGGTAAGTTACAAAATTTTTAAACATTGCATATTCATATTTATATACTTATCGCATTTTTTTCAGATGTGGTTCGTTCTCACAGACTTTATGAGATGTTGGATAAGAAACATTGTATCTCAAGTGCAACTGCATTGTTGATGTCGGAGATGGCTGTTCACAAATCATTGTCAGACTTTGGATTGCCTAGTGTCAGGCTACAAGTATGTATAACGTGTAAATGCTCTGAAATTGAGTTTAAACATGCCCTGCCCTATCTGGTATTTTTTTACATTAGTGGGAACCTTAACCTAAAAACTTCAGACTATAACTCTAAAAAATATCATTATAAAATTGTAGCCCCCATAAAGGCGTAAACATTTTAATGTTTCTTGAATCTATGCAACTTTTTTGCAGATACAAACCATCGCGATATGCTTACAAAACTCCATATCTATTTTGGAAGGATAAAGAGGCGAATGATCTTCCTAAGAATGGATTCATGCATCCAGGCACTTGAAAGCATGTTTAAAGGAGCCAACCTTACTGAAATAAGTGAATTTGCTTTTTGTGACTGACATGTATACACTGCAATTTGTAAATTAGAGGTAGGCATAAGCCTGTATATTCATAAAAGTTAAAAGCTATAGAGTTCAAGAGGAGCTTTGCTATGCCTGGGAAGGGAGTTCTCAAATGTCTAATGGTTAATGTTGCCTGTGAGAGATAAAAAGTCACACGAAACTCGATAAAGTGGCTTTTTGGATATTGCAACCAACATTTCTATTTGACAAAATCTCACAAAGCTATTGGCATAGGTTAAATAAGAATCCGGTGATCTAGCAAAAATGCTATATGAAATACATATTTTAACACTCAAGGTTATATCGGTACTTAGGAGTAAAACATCAATCAATCAATCACGATTACTTACAATACTATTTTTTCAGATCTACTTGCATTGCTCAAAGAACATCCAAACCTGACAAGCCCAGGGTACACGATATTGTTCCAAGACAATAACTCCAGTGTAAGCAACATTATTAGAGGGAAAAAAAGAGTCAATATATTTAATTTGGATATTTCAAGAAGTTTGATACCTAGAGTTAATTAACTTTCCAACATGATCTAATGTACCCAAACTAGAAATATTTTTTTGTAATTGATTAGATATCCTTTTATCCCTGTTTACATAGCTTGTAATTTAGAAAATAGCATATAATCTAGTCAACGTCATGCTAGAGAAAAAACATTTGTTTTAAGAGAAAAGAAGGATTAAAAATTGATGAAATCTATATTTCTAGATTTTTTTGAACGAACCTATTGTATTTCTGTGGGTATACAATGTAGGATAAAAAATATTTATTATACCAAGTATTCTTTTATTTATATGCTGCAAGTACCAACTGGAAAATATGATACATGAAATTGTTAAGGAATTCATAGACAGTAGGGTCAAAATACATAAGTATCAGTAATCAAATGAAGTCTTTATATCTAAAAGGTACAAATAATAACAGGAAATATAAACAAATATATAGTCAAAAAAACATACCCAAAATGAAAAACTACAATAGTGTATTACAATAACCTTTAATAACTTCAAATTTACTTACATAAAATATAAGGTGTTTTTCAACTGAATGTCAATATTTAAGAGTGCGACATTTGGTTCCATTTTAAGAAGAAAACTTCATATAATTGTATGTCCTAAACGTCTTGACTTTTGAGAAACAGGGTGGTAAACTTTTAAAAAATCAATCATTTTTTTGTTACGATCTGTAATATCACTTTAAATACTTTTTTAAAATTCTGCATAATGTACTATCAAGAGGTATTCTTAATGTACGAATTTTCTTTTGATTTCCACCAGCGACGTTCGTAACGATTTCACTTGCTTATTTTGATAGACAATTGAAATCCCGTCATTTCTAGGCAAATGTGATTGTTTAATTTTTGTTCACTCCGAAGCACGGTATTTCGCTTTCAAAAATAAAATAACGTTTATTTGCATGATCCTAATATCGTTAGTATGACAATGTCACTATGTCGCGAAACAGATTGTATTTTTCAGATGAAAACCGTGCGTCGGGCTAAAAGAATTCAATTTTTCATGTCCGATCCACTATTTCCACCCAAAAAATTCTCTGCATGGTGATATAGTCATGTTAATAATATCGATATGATCGTATTTATAAAAACCGTGCATCAGATTGAAAAAAAAATCATTTTGCATCGATTTTTGCTTCGAAAATTTTAATAAGAGAGAAATAAACAGCATACCATCACTGTGTGTCAAAACAGGCAGGTAAAATGAAAAAAATTCCTCTTGACACGTTTACGTGTATGCCAAATATCATTAAGTGGTAATACGGATATTCATAATCAAAGATTTATTTTTTTGGCCTTGTTTACCACCCTGTGTTTCAAAAGTTAAAACTTTTAGGACATACGATCATTTGAAGTTTTCATCTTAAAATGGACCTGAAACCACCCCCCTAGATATGGACATTCAATTAGGAAACACACTAAATTGGAACTACCAATACTTCAAGAGATAAATGTAGACTTTCGAGCCAAATATTTCATATTTTTTTTTACTGTGACTATAATAACTAGCAAAATCTGCTCTTCATATGAGTGTTTCAAATATCAGACCTGTTTAGTTTTTGATATTTCTTAACAGTAAATGTTTTTCTTTCCTATGCCACAGTTTTAATAGATTTTCTCTTTTATTTTAAGATTACAAGTCAATGAACAAATTGGAAAAGAAACTGTATTTAGCTGGCCTCACTTTTTCTTCTTATACCACATTCTACAACATTAATATATGGTGCAACTCATTTGAAAATACAACATATTGTTCTTTGAGGCTCAGTGCATTGATCTCCTTGTCCTTGATGATGCCACTGAAATATGCTTAGTAACTGAAGGCTCCATTATTGATAGCGATTTAAATCCAAAATTTATACCCAGCAGTTTAAATACCAATCAAATTCTGTACCTTAGAGGCAGGTTAGGTTAAGACCATTTTTGCCTAAAATGAGTCTTACATGTTAAGTTCATGATAAAGTTGGGAGTTTTAATTTGATACTTGCAACATCTATCTACCCGTAATGATGAGTGAATTATGAATGCAATGAAACTATCTTAAAACTACCTATCAGGGCTTAACCCAGTCTGACTTAGAGGTAACTACAATTTTCAACATAATGGGTCTTTTCCGCTTATCTATATATAAATCCGAACACCCAGTTTAAATGTTTTAATTTTAATAAAAGTTGGTGAATGTATTTATCTTACTGTAAATTACAAGTGAAAAAATTTTCAGCCTCATCAGTTGGACATTCCGGTTTTTATACTGCTTTTTCTTAATTCACTAACGCTCTAAAAATGAATATTTCAGCCGCAGTAAAGAATCAACGTTGGCAGATTTTGGTTCTTGACATCCTTTACGATCGGTTACGTTGCCTAGAGTACGGAGACCTGTACGATTTCGTCAACTTAGTGAGTTTGATAGGGACCGTATAGTGGGACTTCGGGAAGCTGGACTTTCTTTTCGGGCAATTGCAGTTAGAGTGCAAAGAAGTGTAGACACTGTGGTTAGGTGTTGTCAGGCATGGCTTCGAGAAGGCCGTACGCAAAGAGCAAGGGGCACTGGACGCCGCTGTAGAACAACATACCGTGAAGATCGCCGCCTAAGATTAATGGCCTTAAGGGACTGTTTCTCCACTACCAGGTCCATTGCAAATGAATAGTGTGCAGAACACGGAAGACCTATTGGCATGCGAAGTGTTTACCGACAAATGAGAAGTTTTGGCTTGTTTTCATACCGGCCACACTGGGTCCTCCCTTTAACTCGAGAACACCGACGTAATTGCCTTGAGTGGTGCAGACAACGGTCACTCTGGGATCAGGAATGGAACAGTATTGTCTTTAGTGACGAGTCTCGATTTTGTTTAGGCATGCACGATGGTCGTGCCAGGGTTAGAAGGCGACGTGGTGAAAGGAGGAATCCACAGTTTTTTGTTGGTAGACATGTTCATCACACTGTCGGAGTTATGGTTTGGGGTGCTATAGCTTATAGTTCCAGGTCACCTTTAATCTTCATCAGAGGTAGCATGAACGCGCAGCGTTATATCCACGAAGTTCTAGAACCCCATCTTTTACCCTATCTTGACACCCTGGCAGATCCAACTTTCCAACAAGATAATGCCCGACCACATGTTGCAAGAGTCACAATAGACTTCTTTCAACATAATGATGTCACATTGTTACCATGGCCACCAAGATCTCCGGACTTATCCCCAATTGAGCATGTGTGGGATATGATGGATAGGAGATTGCTCAATTTGCAACGTCCTCCTCAGACTCTAGAAGCACTTCGAGAGGAGTTGGTGGTTGCCTGGAATGAGATACCACAGGAGGACATTGACCACCTGATCAGAAGCATGCCTAGGCGCGTTGGAGAATGCGTAGCACATCAGGGTGCATCCACACATTATTAAAGGTCAAAGGGCTTTAAAGCAGTGCAATCATTTTGAAATTTTTATCATTTACTTATTATGCTTCATTAAGTACTTATACACAATTTTATTAAAATAAAACCATTTAAACTGGGTGTTCGAATTTATATGTCACTTAGTATAGTTGTTTGAATTGTTTGGAGTTTGTTTAACAGGAAAGTAATTCCCTTGATGAGTAACAATTTCCTTTTATTTCCCCATTCGTAATTAATTATGGAATTGTCATAAAGTTTTTCTGATTTTGCTTCATGCTGCAACTCTATTCTTCTGTTTCCTCTCTGTAACACTTCATTTTTGGTAATCCTACATGACCATGGCATTTTGAGCACCCTGAAATAGCGATGGTCAATAATAGTAATTATGATCTTCACATACACACATTATACATACTTGTGCCTGACACTCTACACAATCTCCCACACAATGATTTGTGAAAAAGCATCTCTGACATCGACAATACAAGAATTGCACTTGCCATACAATGTTTCTCATCCATGCAGGTACCGTCTCTTTAAAGTCTGTGAGAATGAATCACACCTGAAAATGATGCGATAAGCATATAATATGGATATGCAATGATATGTTTTGTAACTTACCAACCTTCATCAAGAGAATAGCTTGGTTGTGAGCTTCTGGACTTTCATACACACAAATATAATATTATAATATATCCATGTGCATTAATTTTCGTAACTCAACAATTTCTTGAAGATACCACAGGTTGTCAAATTTGTTCAATGTAGCGAGGTATTTTTGAGTAATCGTTGAACGTCAAAACAACAACATAACCTCAAGCCAGAACTGCCAGTATGTCGGAAATCAAAAACAGGACATACATGTACGTTAACGAAAAAGACGTAATATTACCGAAATCAATTGTAGGGCGCGTTTATGGCCTCCTTGATTGGCATACTCTTTTCTCTCTCTTTCCTAGATTACACTCGTCCCGTGTCAGCGTCAGCGCTCTCCTTTGTTAAGATATGTTTTCCTTTTAAATTGTAGGAAATTTCAGGCTGAAAAAAAAGGTTAAAACTCAAAAGCAAGCGCAATTTGATGCAAATAGATGTTTGTGGCATAACCTCAAAATAGAGCGCAGTCGAACCATTGTTGCTAGTGCTGTATGCGCTGTGGCGCCATCATGCTGAAACCATACAGTATTTAAATTTATGTTCCGTCGACGAAGCTATGGTTCCAAAAATGTGTTTAACATATCCAGATAACGTTGCGAATTGACCGTGACAGAATTTCCAGCATCGTCCTAAAAAAAATAGGGTCCAATTATGCCGAATCGCGACACTCCGCACCAAACAGTAACCTTGCGACTATGAAGGGGTCGCTGGTGAAGTTCTCTCGGGTTTTCTGCACACCAGTAGCGAAAATTCTGCTTATTTACGTAGCCTGATAACTCGAAATGCGCCTCATCAGACATAATTAAGCCACCTAAAGCGTTTTCATCCAAAAGTTACAGAAGCTGGTTGCTTGCAGTCAAACAAAGTCTTCAGCTGTCAGTTCTTGAACCTTCGCTAATTTGTAAGGGTGATAATGTAAATCCTTATGCAAAATACGCCGCACTGTTGTTTCTGAAAGCCTTAGACTAATTGCTTGTAGCCTAGCTGAACGACGTGGACTTTGCTGCACCGCTGTTCGCACCCTCTCAATATTGGCTGGAGTCCGAACTGTTCGACGCATTCCTGGTGGCTTAGCTTTCATTGCTGATGCAGATCGACGAAAATTTTTGACCCACAACTTAATTGTGTTACGGCATGGAACAGAACCATGACGTCCGACATTGAAATGTGTACGAAATAGACGCTGTGTAATGATCACCGAGTCGTGATTTTTAAAATACGTCTCGACAACAAATGCGCGATGTTCACTTGTCCACAGCTCCATGACTACTGAAATGGCATCTACTACCGATGTCTTGCCCACTGTAACCGATGTTCTACGTCAAAAAACAGCTTCGTACTAGCAATTCTGAAAACGTCAGGTTCCTTTGGCGGACCCTGTATAAGATGTGTTATTCCTTTCGTCAAGAAGTTAGGTAATATCTCCGGTTTGGTGATTGCTTTAGAAAGTGATCGACCCAATGCAGCATGTGTGCTTAGGAACTTCTTGAGCCAAAAGTTCTGAATATTGTCGGGTCCCGGCGCTATTATTATTATTATTATTATTATTATTATTATTATTATTATTATTATTATGTATGAATGTTGAAACTGTTGAACGCGCAGCGTTATATCCACGAAGTTCTAGAACCCCATCTTTTACCCTATCTTGACACCCTGGCAGATCCAACTTTCCAACAAGATAATGCCCGACCACATGTTGCAAGAGTCACAATAGACTTCTTTCAACATAATGATGTCACATTGTTACCATGGCCACCAAGATCTCCGGACTTATCCCCAATTGAGCATGTGTGGGATATGATGGATAGGAGATTGCTCAATTTGCAACGTCCTCCTCAGACTCTAGAAGCACTTCGAGAGGAGTTGGTGGTTGCCTGGAATGAGATACCACAGGAGGACATTGACCACCTGATCAGAAGCATGCCTAGGCGCGTTGGAGAATGCGTAGCACATCAGGGTGCATCCACACATTATTAAAGGTCAAAGGGCTTTAAAGCAGTGCAATCATTTTGAAATTTTTATCATTTACTTATTATGCTTCATTAAGTACTTATACACAATTTTATTAAAATAAAACCATTTAAACTGGGTGTTCGGATTTATATGTCACTTAGTATAGTTGTTTGAATTGTTTGGAGTTTGTTTAACAGGAAAGTAATTCCCTTGATGAGTAACAATTTCCTTTTATTTCCCCATTCGTAATTAATTATGGAATTGTCATAAAGTTTTTCTGATTTTGCTTCATGCTGCAACTCTATTCTTCTGTTTCCTCTCTGTAACACTTCATTTTTGGTAATCCTACATGACCATGGCATTTTGAGCACCCTGAAATAGCGATGGTCAATAATAGTAATTATGATCTTCACATACACACATTATACATACTTGTGCCTGACACTCTACACAATCTCCCACACAATGATTTGTGAAAAAGCATCTCTGACATCGACAATACAAGAATTGCACTTGCCATACAATGTTTCTCATCCATGCAGGTACCGTCTCTTTAAAGTCTGTGAGAATGAATCACACCTGAAAATGATGCGATAAGCATATAATATGGATATGCAATGATATGTTTTGTAACTTACCAACCTTCATCAAGAGAATAGCTTGGTTGTGAGCTTCTGGACTTTCATACACACAAATATAATATTATAATATATCCATGTGCATTAATTTTCGTAACTCAACAATTTCTTGAAGATACCACAGGTTGTCAAATTTGTTCAATGTAGCGAGGTATTTTTGAGTAATCGTTGAACGTCAAAACAACAACATAACCTCAAGCCAGAACTGCCAGTATGTCGGAAATCAAAAACAGGACATACATGTACGTTAACGAAAAAGACGTAATATTACCGAAATCAATTGTAG
Organism: Acanthoscelides obtectus; assembly: GCA_963669975.1. NCBI lineage: Eukaryota > Metazoa > Arthropoda > Insecta > Coleoptera > Chrysomelidae > Acanthoscelides > Acanthoscelides obtectus. The sequence goes on from CAVLJG010000004.1 coordinate 79,423,803, forward strand.
GGCGCGTTTATGGCCTCCTTGATTGGCATACTCTTTTCTCTCTCTTTCCTAGATTACACTCGTCCCGTGTCAGCGTCAGCGCTCTCCTTTGTTAAGATATGTTTTCCTTTTAAATTGTAGGAAATTTCAGGCTGAAAAAAAAGGTTAAAACTCAAAAGCAAGCGCAATTTGATGCAAATAGATGTTTGTGGCATAACCTCAAAATAGAGCGCTGACACGGAGAAGTAGAAAACTATGACAATCAAGGAGGCCATAAACGCGCCCTACAATTGTAGGGACGACTGACGATACGGGCCTAAGGTACAAATGTTATGGCTAAGAACAATCTAGATGGCAATCCATAGACAAGGGCCAAAAAGACAAGGTTTTAGTAAGGATGAGTCCTAAGCTAAAGCTAAGGCAAATCTAAACTAAAGAGTGAAATTAAGGCAAAGGCTTGAGTGAGGCTACGACAAAGGGTGTAGTCCCCAACCATTTTGCCTAATTGAACACGAACATATCTATAACTAGCAGATTGTGCTCTATTTAATTCACGTTGTTTGATGTAAGAAGATTAGATGTGCTGTCTCTATAATGGATATAAAGCAAGTGAGAGGAAGCGAATGGAAACCTTGCCACAGCTAGGTTTCATTGTGAAGGTCAGGAATTTTACTAGATATAGCGATGAATGCAGATTTGCAAAAAGATGGAAGGAATATTCGAATTTCCTGGACGGAGAAGAGTTTACAGCCCTCAATTGTAGATACCCTCTCTGAGCTTATCGTGGCAGAATATGGAGATCGATCAGTGATACAACTAAATGATAAGTTATAGCTGTTACACTAGACCATATCACAGCAAAAAGCCTTATGCATCGTGTATACCTCAATCAGCCGTGTTAATTTTGTTCTACCGCGTGTGACATGTGCGCAGCGATATTAGTCATAACTGGATCTGCATGGGTGGCAGCCACTGCGTGATTGCACAACGCCAACTTAATTCGATTGCTGTTGTGGATGAGGTGAAGCCCGACGAAATTGAAAGGGTGACCGAACGGGTTACGCTCAGCTGGACGGATAATGATCAAAAAAGGTTATGAATAACTAATATACGATTGCGCTGACAAATTAGTTTACACCAACTATGCAAACAATTCTAAAATCTTCTTAAGAAAATATATTTGCCAAATGCTCTGGGCTCAGGAGCTTGTCATGTACAGATAGCCTAAGAGATTGAAATTTCGAATAACCTCTACAGATTAGTAATAGTGATGATGGAAAAAGATGCCGGAAAACTGTTCTGGCAGGATTTAGGGCGAGTGGTATATAACTTGAGCCAAAGAATCTCATTATCTATACCTTTTATTGTTTATTATTGGAAATTACACTTAGATATTCCCTTATTAACTTGTCGCAAGTTTTAATTTTGCATGCCTCAATATCTTTAGTGTACACATGCGAAACCCAGGCAATACAAATACCATGGGAAAATCGAATCTCCTGTTTAATAACCAAACCATGTATCATCTATCATGGAAAATTACATAGACTAAGGGCCGATTTCACCAACATTATTATTATGGACCAATAAGATCGAAATGCAATTTGACGGAAGCTGTCAAAGGTCAGTGATTTCTATTAAAATGTTGAATAAAATCGTGAAAATTCGACAGTATTATAAGCAAAACCACTTTTTGATTCCAACATGATGCTTTTTTACAGAGAAAACAGGACAACTTTCATGCATTTTGATTTATGTTATAGGTGTACATTTGACTATCCGTTATCCCCTCAGCGAATGGGAATGGGAGAAATAATAGGTCGATTTTCTAGCTGATAAATTTGGCAGCAGGCTTGGTCGTTTGTTAATTCATGGCAATCTCGAAATTTGTTAAGTTCAATATACTGTGTGTATATGTGATCTTTATAGCTACACATACCTGTTGAATTGTGCGGATTTGCAAGAAAATAGAATATAAAATGTACTCCAACCAATTTCTCATCTCTCTTTATATCATAATTTGTTATAAATTCATGGGTTAATGAATATCTTCAAAGCAATCAAAACAGTATATCATCCCCATCCCAAAACACCGATATGTGTGAAACATGTTAATCCCTACATCTCCGAGGTGCATAATGCAATTACTGTAGACATAGACCTAAAATTATTAGTAATTACTGAAAAATAATGTCGGGCTCATGCACGACTTAACGTAACCGAATTTAAGGATCCGCTGTTTCTACACCAGTGTCCACCACATGTTACACCGCCAGATGGTAACTAGCTAGTGATTTCCAGTGGTGGTCAAACGTTTTGGTGACGTCACAGCCATTTGTTGACATGATTCGGGTGGTTTCGGAACTCGTCTTACCCTTGGATAGCCCTTTCTATACTTTTATATGCTCGTATTGATGTAATTATAATAATTCTGTGGTGTCTCGTGTTCCACGACGATTTACGGTCAAATCCAGGCGGTGAATCATCTGTTGTTTTTGTTTGAGCTGTTGACGAATTTGTGGTAGAGATTTGTTTTGGTGTTCGTCTTCGGGTGTGTTTTTATGCCTTGGACTTGTTTTTTGTGCGATTAATTGAGGATGGCCATGCCTAGAGCAAAAAAAACGAGAGCCGCGCTGGTATCAACTCCTGACCGTGGTAAAGAGGTACCTGCAGAAGGCACCTGAACGCGCAATCGGACATCGCCAGAGGAGCGCCTAATGATGACATCGTGTACACGTTAAATCTGCACGAACCCCTAAATACGTGGTTATGTTGAATGTACCATCACCGATGGTGCGACTACTTATACACTGAAATTAAAACAAAAAACTGCAACTGCAATTGTATATAAATATTATTATTATTTATTTATTTTTTTCTTTGCTCATAGTCCTCACGTATGGTGGTGTACTATCTTTGAGGGGGAGTTCACCCCAACCAAGGATAGTTTTTACAGAGACAGTGCCTTTCTCACAATATGACACGTTTGTAAGATAACGGCTTTTTGGAATAGTATGTGAAGGCCGTTTGGAAGGTCCAAGGTCTTTAAGCTTGAGGAGACTTGTTTGGTAACAGCCCCTTACACGGAGATAACAATGGGTACAATCTGCACTTCCCTTAGCTTCCAAATCCTCTTCATTTCAATCGCCAGGTTCTGGTATTTAACAGATTTTTCATGCTCTACCTTGAGGATGTTGTGTGTAAGCGGAATTCCAACCTCAATTATCTGTGCATATTGGTTGCTTTTGTCTATCAGGACAATATCGGGACGGTTAAAGTCTACAGTTTTGTCGGTTAGAAATGGCCGATCCCAATAGAGTATTACATCTTTTGATTCCAGAACTGGCTCAGGCGTGTACTTGTAATATGGCGGAGGAGATTGTACCAAGTTAAGTTTACGAGCTAGCTGTGAATGGATTATTTTTGCAACCTGGTTGTGTCTTCCCAAATAATCGCCAGCTTCCAACGCAGGGCAAGCTCCAGTAATATGTTCGATGGTTTCGCCCGCCTGGTTACACTTCCTACATTCATCTGGGACGTTGGATTTGAGAATATGTTTTTCATAGTTTTTTGTTTTTATTACTTTGTCCTGGATGGCAGTTATGAACCCTTCCGTTGTTGGATGGAGATATCCCTTTCTCAAATAGGTGAATGACAAGGCTTTATCTATGTTGTCACCTCTCAGTTGGCATGGGTAACGGCCATGGAGAATTTTCTCCTCCCAGCATTCTCTCCTCCTAGTATTCGATTCCGAGGCCGTATTTGCTTGAGGTTGCCGAAAGCTCAAAGGGGTAAATGAGTCATCTGCCTCCACTACAGCAGCTATCTTAGGACTTAGATGGTTATTAAAGTAATTTTGTAATTTGGCTATCTGAGACTTGCAGAGTTGTGTTATGTTGAGCAATCCGCGGCCCCCTTGTGCGCGAGGGAGGTACAGCCGTTCGGTTGATGCCTTTGGGTGGTGACAATGGAACTTTGTGAGCTTTACACGAGTGATTCTGTCTAGCTCTTCAAGGCCTGTATTACTCCATTTCACAATACCGAACGAATATGTAAGTGAACTTATTGCCCAACTGTTGATTGCTTTGAAAAGATTCTGCGAGTTTAATTTGGTGTTGAGTAGTTTTGTAAGCCGACGGATGTACTTTTCTCTATAGATTGACTTCATGGTAGAATGACACACACCCCTACTTTGGTGCATCCCTAGGTACTTATACGGTTGGTCTTCTGCTAGAGGCGCGATGTTTTCTAAATTTTCTTCCAAAGGAGTTAGGTTACCTTTCCTTATTGTGACAGTGGCGCACTTATCTAACCCAAATTTCATTCCTATATCATTGCTGAATATACTTGTCGTTCGCACTAGAGAAGCAAGATGTTGCCTTGACTCGGCGTATAGTTTGAGGTCATCCATATATAGCAGATGGTTGAATCTGGTAGGCTCACTCACATCGAGCCTATACCCGAACTTGGAATTATTCAGCAGTGATGACAGTGGGTTCAGGGCTAGACAGAACCACATCGGGCTAGGAGAATCACCCTGAAATATGCCTCTGCGTATGCGCACGTCTCCTATGTCCTCCGAATTAACTCTTAAAGAGGTTCCCCAGTTCATCATTAGATGGGACAATAGGTTTATGATGCGGATGTCTACTTTATATATATCCAGCACCTTTAAAAGCCAATTATGTGGCACGGAATCAAACGCCTTAGAGTAGTCGATGTAGCAGACATGGAGATTTCTCTTATTTTTACACGCATGCTTCGTAATAAAGGAATCAATTATAAGTTGCTCTTTGCATCCGAAAGAACCACGGACACACCCCTTCTGTTCTGTAGCAATGATATTGTTGCTTTCACAGTGAGTATATATTTGGTCATTCAAAAGTGCTGTTAGTAGTTTATAAAACACAGAGAGACATGTAATTGGTCTATAGTTTGTCGGATTCTCAGGATTGCCGTTTTTAAATACAGGGTCCGCCAAAGGAACCTGATGAGTTTCAATATGAAACTACAAATTAATGTATCTTTCAAGATATTTATTTTCAAATATAAGTAATCGAAAGTGTATTACATGCCATTTTATGTATGGAAAATAAGTTCGGTCAAATGATGTCCTTCACTGTGGACACACTCTTCCAAACGGTTTCGCACATTCCCCATAACGTGCTGTACCATACTCATCGGAATCGCGCTAATTTCATTGCGAATATTTTCCTTCAATTCTTCAATGGTCCTTGGGCTCGTTAAATATTCCTTTGCTTTTGAGATAACCCCATAACCAATAGTCACAAGCCGTGAGATCGGGAGACCTTGCCGGCCAAGGAACATCTCCATTCCGCGATATGACTCTTCCTGGAAACATTTCTCGCAGTCGAACCATTGTTGCTAGTGCTGTATGCGCTGTGGCGCCATCATGCTGAAACCATACAGTATTTAAATTTATGTTCCGTCGACGAAGCTATGGTTCCAAAAATGTGTTTAACATATCCAGATAACGTTGCGAATTGACCGTGACAGAATTTCCAGCATCGTCCTAAAAAAAATAGGGTCCAATTATGCCGAATCGCGACACTCCGCACCAAACAGTAACCTTGCGACTATGAAGGGGTCGCTGGTGAAGTTCTCTCGGGTTTTCTGCACACCAGTAGCGAAAATTCTGCTCATTTACGTAGCCTGATAACTCGAAATGCGCCTCATCAGACATAATTAAGCCACCTAAAGCGTTTTCATCCAAAAGTTCCAGAAGCTGGTTGCTTGCAGTCAAACAAAGTCTTCAGCTGTCAGTTCTTGAACCTTCGCTAATTTGTAAGGGTGATAATGTAAATCCTTATGCAAAATACGCCGCACTGTTGTTTCTGAAATCCTTAGACTAATTGCTTGTAGCCTAGCTGAACGACGTGGACTTTGCTGCACCGCTGTTCGCACCCTCTCAATATTGGCTGAAGTCCGAACTGTTCGACGCATTCCTGGTGGCTTAGCTTTCATTGCTGATGCAGATCGACGAAAATTTTTGACCCACAACTTAATTGTGTTACGGCATGGAACAGAACCATGACGTCCGACATTGAAATGTGTACGAAATAGACGCTGTGTAATGATCACCGAGTCGTGATTTTTAAAATACGTCTCGACAACAAATGCGCGATGTTCACTTGTCCACAGCTCCATGACTACTGAAATGGCATCTACTACCGATGTCTTGCCCACTGTAACCGATGTTCTACGTCAAAAAACAGCTTCGTACTAGCAATTCTGAAAACGTCAGGTTCCTTTGGCGGACCCTGTATAAGATGTGTTATTCCTTTCGTCAAGAAGTTAGGTAATATCTCCGGTTTGGTGATTGCTTTAGAAAGTGATCGACCCAATGCAGCATGTGTGCTTAGGAACTTCTTGAGCCAAAAGTTCTGAATATTGTCGGGTCCCGGCGCTATTATTATTATTATTATTATTATTATTATTATTATTATTATTATTATTATTATGTATGAATGTTGAAACTGTTGAACAGTTTTGGACCAGTGGGATTAAAATATCGTTGAGGAACTGGAAAGAAGTGGATGAATGTGTTGAAATGCTACACCTAACAAAAATTTGAGTGAAAAGGCTTTTTCATGTAAGGGTTTGGAAGTGCCAGTTTGCAAATTTACGATAAACTATAAGCACACAGTAGGTGATATAATCACATATGGATTACAAAAGTTGCAGTAAACATGGAAAAACCTTCAGCTAATCTGAAAAAATAGATTTTACTCAGACATCAAGCATTTTTAAAAATTTTGGCTCAATTTTTCATAATTTCATAATATTTAATAAACTGAAAAGATTTTAATGGCAAGCTGTCACTTCATATTTTACAGTGTTTTGTTTTGAATACCTTGATGCTATTTGCTGCCAAAAATTTGACGGAGAGATCTTGAGGCTGATTGGGTATATTTAACGGACTGTTTGGTACTCGTACCCTATTGGTGCAGAATAAGGGTTTGTTAAATTGTGAAATCCACCCTAACTGGTTCAATTTTTCATAACAATCGGCAGTCGGTTGTAAGAGAACCCAGGTGCTCATTTGATTACCAGATGACAAACTTCATTTTCTCCTCCAAAAAATTGATTTTGTAAGAGAGATGTTGTGTAGTTTCATTTTTAATTCCTACGCCACTGGCGTGGGAGTATTGCAATCGTGAAAAATTTCGGAATTGAAATATTACGTTTTTTATATATACGTTGTATATGACATGTACATCACAAAAAACCACGTCACTACTCATTTCCGTCGGGACTGCATGTCTTTCTGTCCGGTAATCCTTGACTCCTCTATAACTTGGAGGCTCCAAGTCGAATTTTGAAAAAGCTTTTAGCTTTTGAAAATCGATCCAGTACGGGTGGAGCTAGGGGCAAAAAAAGTAAAAAAATACAAAGCGTTCATACTTTGTTTTTTGGCATTTCAGAAGATCCTGATCGTTTTGGGAGGTGGAGAATTGTAAGGGGGTGGGCGAGGGTATATCGCAATTACGTCTCAATTTTTTGACAATGGTATATTTATACGACTGCAGCCGTTGTAGTTCTACGCACCTTTTAGACGAATCTTTCTCATCACAGACTTCCCCGTAAATTTATCCTTAAAACTTGAATGGTGGAGGAATATTTCAGACCCTTGCAAGTCGATCATATGCTTCGCAATCTTGTCATTGCATGTGTGTAGCAGTCGGCCCCCACTGCTCGAATGGATGTAAACCGATCGTCATCCATGCCTGATACATAGTTTCGATCATATGCGCCCACAGAAATGTCTCTCATGGGAAGGTGGAGGGCGCCACTTTGTGTGAAAGCGTAAGTGCCCACAAAACGTGTTGAGGAGTGAATAAGGGCATCTTTTCTCATGAAGCCGAATCCTAGAGTCTCAAGATTGTACAAAAGAACATGGTAAATATCAAGTTTTTAATTGATGAGCCTGTTTTGACAAACTTCATCCGTTTAATTTTCTTGTTACACATATTTGTAACTAGCTTTTTTCTCAGAGTGGTCAACTTGTGCTGAACATGACCCTTTATGATCTGAGACAGAGGCAACCTTCTTGACGCCATTTTTTTAGCTAAATACAAATTCCATATTTTTTATTTATTACTACAACTACAGGATGGAAATGAGCAGGAACAAAGAGATTTTATTGCAGGCTCAGATATATCATTCTAAAAGATTGTGAAGACAAATAGCGTTTCGATGATCAGTAGCGATTTAATCTACAAAAACGCTTAACTTTCGACATCTTGACTCATTTACAAAATAAGTAGCGTGACTTCTTGAAAAGCACTGTGAATGAATATCTTTTTGGCTTCTTTGAAGCTAACACTAACATTCACAAATGCCAGAGAATTGTGGTTTTCTGTTACCATATGTAGGGATTGGTACTATTCGGTTAGCAAGACTACTCACATACAGATGGCAGTGTTAAAAATATCCTTCCTCATAATATTGAGTTTTTTAGTCGATCCGTAATCGCTTGGATGTTTTTTCGTCATATGACTCCAAATAGCTATACCGTGCTAACGATTACCAAAAAGCATGAAACAACGTTGTATTCCATTTGTTGCGATCGCAAATGCGGAATGCAAACAGATCTCATTCAGCCTATGTTAATAAAAACCCTTATTTATCGAGGTTGTCGTTTGTCTCCATCCAATTTCTGATGATGCTAATCTACTATCCGTTTGCATTCTGACTACAAAAAGCACAAAGAGACTTTGCAAGAGCATCCGTCTATTCAGTGGAAATGCCGAAGTTGGGTGAGGAGTTTTTGCTGGCATTGGACGGTTGTCCTCGATTCCTTCGAGAAGCTCCATGCTCAGCGATTTATTGCAGAAGTTGTATAAAACAGAGCTGGCGCAGAGGTCGCTTGCAGCACCAGACCCAGAGCAGAGGGTGGCTGAAATCATGTAATCTGCACTTACTGGCACTCCAACGGCAGCTGCTTGTAATGATTTATTACTTTCGTTATAAATTAGATACTGAAATGTACCGCTGGAGCGCTTCATTTATTCACATTGTCTCCCAGCGACTGTCTTAATGTTCTTTTTCAATCTTCTCATCTTTGGACCTCCGGGAGCTTATATAATTTTGAACTAATCGAAATAATAGCTATTTAGCGCTTAACTACACTAGTGCAGAAAGTGTAGCCTCACTAACGTAGTGCGGTCTCAGTGACCGCACGTTGCTAACAATCTCAATTACAAAAAATAAAATATTTTGCGTGTTGTGAATCTTCGGACATAGTAGAATGAGGCCTGAAGTAACACATAACATATAATTTTTACAATACTTCATTTAAAAAAATAATCGAACATCATTCTTTTCGACACATTTTTACACAAAGTCCTTATCTTAGTTATCTATAAAACAAAACACAATAGCCTATGTGGAATTAGTAACAGATTCTAAAATATGAATAGACTGTCTACTGAGACATAACTTAGTTTGAGTGATAACTTAAAAGGAATAAAAAAATACAAGGTGTGAAGAAGTCAAAGATTGTGTTTAAAATTTTTGACGAATGCTCCAAACAAGTAAGCTCATGGCACATTTTACATAAATAAAAAGTTTTTCTTTTAATTCTTTTCCTCCGGAACATCCTCTTCAGAACGGTCAGGGAATGATAGAATTCTACGAATTGTAGTCCGAATGTTACGCTTTGGTTTCGTATTTTCTGCACGCCGAATAAGATGGAGTTAATTGATCAGCAAGAATTTTTAGAAAGTCTGCATTTTCGATCTTTGTGCTATATTTGAAAGACTGATGAAGAACATGTGCATTTACACCACGAATATCAAGTAACTACGGCGAGATCGCATTCTAGTAGGTGGTCTACTATCATGCAAAGAATATTTACTTTCCAGTTTTTGAATTATGCGACGTTTATCGAGCTGAGGCGGTGCACCATGACGACCATATGTAGCACTTTATGCTCTTTGAGTAGCGACAACTCTTCTGGAACTTTATTAGAATATTTAGACGATTTCCAAACTGCCTTACTGAACACAAAATAACTCAACTGTCAGAAAATAGACAACTAAAATGGCGGCAGTATGCTGTTAAAATTCTATCATTCCTATCGGGAAACCCTGTAGTATAATTCCGATTCATTCTTGATGATCTATGCTGCCAAAAATAATCCACACAGTTGACAGGAAATCACACTGGCTATACAAATATCTTAATAGATATAGTAACATAGACACCGTAGACCGGTCACTGTGACCGCTCTGTAACCTTTGTCGTTTTTCTATTGTAAACCGATAAAAGTGCCACCTTCAACTTTTAGCGACAAACTGACCACGTGGTCACTTGAAGGTAGCGAGGATATTGCCTAATTATATTGAAGTAGGGGTAAGATATACAGGGTGTTATATTGTTGCATAACTTTAAGGTTCGATAGAACTTTTAAAATTAGACTTTATCTATATAAACATGGGTCGAAAAATGCGTGGCTTCCGAAATACAGGGTTTTTAAATTTACTTTCTAAAATAGTTTTTTATGAATATTTCGAACAATATTTGATGTATAACAGTGAAAATTGGTATACAAGGGTTTTTTGGTACGACAAAACGAACCATGGGCATAGTTTTACTGTAGCCGCTACAGGGCGCTCTCTACTGTTCCTGTAGTATACTAAAATACCGAAAAAACTTTCTTAGTGCAATTTTTTGCTTTTTGAATAAAAAACTCGCACTTTTCAACATAAAAAGGCTCTCTTGTGAATTTCCGTTATAAATAGCCATTTTTGAGATATTTCGATTTTTAAGGTTCGATGCATTTTTAATTACTTATGATAAAATAACGTTAAAAAGTCAGTATGTCGATAATTTTTAGAAGTAGGCTGTGCCTGCAAATATTTTTGAAATTGAAAGCAGAATAAGGTTAAACGTCAATTAGTTGACAGTTAGTTTTGTTGTCTGTTGAAACCTGAAACGTTTTTTTGCAATTGTGAATGCACGAAATTTAGTTTCTTTTACCTGTTTTTTTGTAAGTTTTATCAAAATGCCAGTTTTATTCTCCAAACAAGAGTTAGCGGATATTAATTTTGTGTATGGCTTTGTAAATGGAAACGCAGCAGAAGCAGCCAGAGAATACGCACGAAGATTTCCAAACAGAGGACATCCAACTCGCTCAGTATTTGTAAGAGTGCATTGCCAAATAATTGAAAATGGTTTTGGAAATCTCCAAAGGGATCAAAACATAAATGTTCGTCAGCGCAGATTTACCCGTATGATTCTGCGTGAGTTTGATAGAGATCCGACCACAAGTGTTAGGAGAGTTTCTGGTGCCTTGGGAATTTCAGCAAGCCATGTTCACCGTGTTCTTAGAAATGACCATAGACATCCTTACCATTTGCAACCTGTGCAAGGACTACAGGAGACTACGGAGAACGATGAATCACATTTTGTCAGTGGATTCTTGATAGAACTGATAATAATAGGGAGTAACGTTTTATGGACCGATGAGTCATGCTTCACTAGACGTGGAGTGGTAAATTTTCATAATCAACATATTTGGTCGAATGAAAATCCGCATGCAGTTCGGGAAAGAAATTTTCAGCATGAATTTAGTGTGAACGTGTGGATTGGTATCTACCGTAATCGACTATTTGGACCCTACCTTACGCCTGCAAGGTTAAATGCTGCGACCATCCTGGAATTTTTAAAGGCTGAACATGCAAATATATTTGATGATGTTATGTTAGATTTAAGAAGATTGACCTGGTTCCAGCTTGATGGTTGTGCAGCTCATTATTCGAGAATAGTTAGAAACTGGCTGGACGAAAATTATCCAGAAAGATGGATCGGCCGTGGAGGACCAGTCGCCTGGCCTCCACGATCCCCTGACCTAAATCCATTAGATTTCTTTGTGTGGGGATTTCTAAAAGAAAAAGTGTACCAGACTCCCGTAACCACAAGAGATATGCCAATAGACAGAATCAGGAATGCATGTGATGAAATAAGGCCTTATTTGAATAATGCTATACCACGTTCGACCATTGGTAGATGTGAATTGTGTATCGAACAATTGGGTTAACATTTCGAGCAACTACTTTAGATTTTGTATGTTTGTCCTAACTATCCAATAGCATTTTAGTTGTAAATAATTAATTTAATTTGTTGAAAATAATATTGGAAAATTAAACAAATTAATATTCTGTTTTTAGTGTTTATTTGGAGTTAGGAATTATTGCTGTGTCAAAACACAATCTAAACGATCATCTTAATTACTTGTAATGCCCAAGTCGAAAATATAAAAAAAAATATTATTTTCCCATATACCTATACTTCGAAGTTGAGTCATTTATTTTAACAGTGAGTAGAACTGACCGAAAGAAATGTTTTTTTCCTTTAACATTTTTCTGGTAAAATTAAATCAACAAAGTTATAGCCCTTTAGAGGATTGAGTACCGCCCTGTCTCAATAATAATATTATGTGCTCGTGTTTGGCAACAACGGATATAATCCGCCTTATCGGTTCATCGCATCGGAAACAAAAAAGCGAAAGAATTTGAAACGTTTATCACGATGTCAGTCAATGTATCAGTCGGTAGCGCGTGAGTGAATAGTGGTGTTTGTAAAAAATGGCACATGTTTACGAAAATGCTGAACTTGTGGACATGATTCTTATTTACGGGGGGGGGGGAGTCCTTTACAAAATGCTCGTGCCTTTGTTGATCTAGTACAAAGGGCTCGTGAATCAGGTGACTTAAGACCTCGCAGGGCATACCGGTGCTCGAAGACCGCACGATCAAATACAGGTCCGCACTGAAATACTTGTCGGGAGGATACTTTATAAAACAAAGTAACATTTTTTTTTAATTTTTTTTTCATTTTTACACACATATTTTGGTTTATCTTCCTACTACAATCATTATCTGAAAATTAATGACTCAACTTCAAAGTCGTATAATTAAAAATGCATCGAACCTTAAAAATCGAAATATCTCAAAAACGGCTAACTATAACGAAAACTCACATGAGAGCTTTTTTATGTTGAAAAGTGCGAAGAATCAGTTTTTTTTACTCAAAAAGCAAAAAATTGCACTAAGAGAAAAATGTTTCGGTCATTTTAATACACTACAGGTACAGTAGAGAGCGCCCTCTAGCGGCTATAGTAAAACTATGCCCATGGTTCGTTTTGTCGTACCAAAAAACCATTGTATACCAATTTTCACTGTTATACATCAAATATTGTTCGAAATATTTAAAAAAACTATTTTAGAAAGTAAATTTAAACACACTGTATTTCGGAAGCCAAGCATTTTTCGACCCATGTTTATATAGACTTTATGCATTAAATTTAAAAGTTCTATCGACTCTTAAACTGAAACACCCTGTATAGAAATAAATATGTGCTGCGGTCTCAGTGACCACACTACGGCGACTAAGGGTTAAATAACAAATTATCAAAATATCGCAGACAGAACCAAGTGTCTTACTGAACTAAAAACTCCGCAACTCTATAGATGGGTCGGAACACTTCTAAGACAGCATGCCATTTGTTACCAGAATCGACTACTGCGAGATAAAAAATAGCAAACTGTCTATAGGAACTGATCGCTTGACACAAACGGGTCACCACTGTGGTCACTAGATGCCGCCGATGCTCAGGCGTTCCACCAATCGACTTCCTGATTGAAGAACGATGTCAAGTATACAACGCCACGAGTAGGATCTCGGCCGGATAGGAGCGACATACACAATGGCAGCAAAGCTGGAATACGGGTATGTATGTATGGTAGGTGGACACATCAACTCATCCCAAATATCCGGAAGTGGCTTGATAGATCAGGAGGTGAGGTTGATTATATCCCCACCCAAGCACTTTCTGGTCATGGATGCTTCCGTAAGTACCTTTTTCAGAGAAGAAGATCCCAGTCCAGCGATTGTTTCTACTGTGGTGATTAGGATGACAGCCAACATACGCTCTTTTGTTGTCCAAGGTGGTCAAGCATGATAGTAAGCCATTCACAGCATTGCAGTAAAATATTTAATATTGCAAGCGTATCAGAGGACCTAGTAGGCAATCAAATATCATGGGAGCAAGTATACAGTACGGTAAGAGACATAATCCAGATTAAAGAATCAGAGGAAAAAATACATGATCGGAATTTCCAACACCAAAATAGCCAGTTGATTAGTTAGACCTTTGAGCATTAACCAGTTGTTCGTGAGTTAGACTTGTTTATACCGTTTTTCATTGTTATACAAAACTTTGAAGTAATGCGCGAGCGGTTCCGGTATGTAGAGTTAGGGTAGAGGAGGATTTTTAGTTGGAAGGCGCCTTCCTGGTTACTGAGCCCTACTGCTTTGATAGGGCTTTCACTGCTTTGACCGAGTGATTCTGTTCGGCGAGGCAGCAAGGTGAGTCCATTCCAGCGCGGCGCTCAAGGCCGTTGGAGTCTTTTGAGGATTTTTACCTACCGCGAAAAAAAGATGCCGCCAATGCTGGTGGTATGGTAGATACTGTCTATTCGCTGTCGGCCAATTGGGGGCTGGGCCGCATCTACTAATGGACTAGAATTGGCGGCATTTAGCGGCCGCAGCGGCTGTCAAATGCGAACTGGGTTATGGTTCCAACAGGTAAATGGCAATTTGTGCTGTTTTACTTCTAGACACTTCCTGCTTCAAATTCGGCCCCATGGTACTTGCATACAGGGTTTCATGGCGCCAAGTAATTCTCTATGGTTAAACTGATGAGAAATAAGTGGCGATAGATCTACGAGATAACATCCCAACTAGCAAAGTGGTGCTACAAGTTTTTGGTAAAAGAACTGTTCAGGCGTAAAAGCTCTCTAGTGTTGATGCTTGAACTTCTGAATGCTGGTTTAATGTTGTGTGAAACGCAAGTTTGCTCTTTGCAGCATATTTGTTCTAAAATGAGGTATCTAAAATGTTCTTGTATCAGGTAACCAAATAAGTTCGTGCGATTTTTAGTAGAAAAATATACATTTTTATTGAGAAACAATAAGACACTATTTATTCGTCGAAGTAATCACCATCTCATTCAAAGACAACATGGAACCAATTTTTGTATGCCGGTATTGGAGAACTTTCTGGATTTCAAAAAATTGGCGGGCTGCATTTATTACACCATTTCGAGTTGTGAACTGTCGGTGCCTCATACATTTGTCAAAAGACAAAAAAGGTGATACTCACTGGGCAAAATTTCGGGAGAATATGGTGGGTGCGGTAACGTTTTCCAGCCGAGTTCAGAAATTTTTTCTCGGGTCACTTTTGCGGTATGAAGCTTGGCGTTATCCTGCAAGAATATCACTTTCTTCCGATTGATCAAAGAAGGCTGTTTCTAGATGAGTGCTACTTGTACTCGTTGAAGCTGTTCACAATACAAGTTAGCAGTGATGGTTTGACCCCTTTCCAAAAACTCATAATGGACAATTCCAGTTGCTGTCCACCAAACACACAACAAAACCTTGTTTGGGTGTAAGCAAGCCTTGGGCGTGAGTGGTACCGAATCAGTAGGCGACAAGTAATGATTCGAACTCTTAGAATTCGAATACAAGATCCATTTTTCGTCGCAGGTTAATAACCGATTACGAAATGGTTCATTAGCGTTGCGTGAAATGTTTGCTGAACAAATGGTAAGACGGGTTAATTTGTTATCATCTGTCAGTTCATGTGGGACCCATTGGCTTAACTTCCACGAATTTCCTAGCTGATGAAGATGCAAACAAATAGTTTCATGACACAGTCTGAATATTTCTGCAAGTTCTTGGCATGTTGTTCCGGAATTTGCGTCCACAACCTGACGAAGATGCTCAATGTACATGATTTTTGGACTGCCCAAGCGTGATTCATCGCTCAAACTGAGATCTCCCGAAGAACATTTTTTGAACCACTTCTGTGCCGTTCGATCACTAACGGCATCATCTCCGAATGCGGTACATATTTTTCGCGCCGCCGCTGCAGCTTTTGTACCAAGTTTGTACTCATACAGTAAACAACTTCAAATTACTGTTTTATTCGTCGCCATTTTCAATTCTTAAAAGTAGGGATGTAAAAATTTTCAGCAACTTTCTATGTGTGTGAGAAAAGAAGGATTCACACTGAAGTGACAACAGGTAACAAACAATCGCTATCAATCAACAAAATCCATGGTAATGTGCGATATACAGCAACCGCACGACCTTATTCGGTTACCTGATAGCATAGCTATACAACACCTTATAGCTCTAATTTTGAACTGTTGCATAAACTTTTATATATTGTATAGGGCATATTTGAATGGTAGTCATGATAGTTGTGTTGTGGCATACATGGTGACATTTATACAAGAAACCCGAGCCTTGTTGTTTTGGTCTGCAAATTTACTACTTTAGCCAACAAATTGCTGCCAACGAAAGCAACGAAAACATCTGTCGTTTACTAACTGTTAAATGCTGTACATTTACAAGAATATGACAACTTTTGTAGTACAAAATTGCTGTGCTCGGCAATCACTTGTTAAATATGTACCAACATATACCAATACAACTTCACCATAACCCAGCGTTTCTCAACCTGTGGGGCGCCCCCCCTAGGGGGCGTTTCAATATTAAAGGGGGCGCGCGGGCATATCAGAAAAAAAAATACACTAACACCATTGAATAATTTACGAAATGGAAAGAAAAACAGAGTTCTGACTCAATCAAAAATAAAATACACATTAACACTGATATAGTAGGTACACTTATAAAGAGGACTGTATTTATTAGTACTAAATTAAAAATAGGTTTAATAACATTAATTGTAAAAAAATGATAATGCCTACTAGTGACTCCCTTGGGCCTGCTTTGCCGAGCAAAGCTTGTCGAAACAGGTTTAATATTTGAAATAGACACTTTGAGTTCTTCTTCTATATGTAGCTGCGATCTATATTTGGTATTCAAAGCAGTCACCGCCTAAAATCCTGTTTCGCAAAGGTAGGATGTTGAAAATCATGGTGGTATACGAGACGCTCTGGTTTTCAGTGCCGAAAACTCATCGTTCACGCCTGCCCAAAATTCAAAGAGAGATTTATTAACAGTTTTTTGATTTCGGCGTTTGACGCCAAGTCTGTGAAGATTTCTTCTTCGGTTCCTAGCCCACTCGTAACTAAGTACTAATTTGTCGTTGGCAAGAAATTTTTTTTAAAAATCACTTGTCAACATCAATAAATGATTTTCAATGGTTATGAAAACAACTCTCTTCAACCTTGTACGTTTTAATACATTTATCCACATTTGCAAACACTTCCAGGTTCTTTGCTTTAAATTTCTTCTACACAATTATAATTTTATACAAAAAGCGTTAACTTTAGCTTTCGTATTCGTATGTCTATTCGCTCCTTGAAGCTGAAGGTTCAAGATATTTTTATTTTCTCGTATATGTCGATCAAGTAGCTCAATTCCATCAGAAATAAACCATCTCGAAACATCTCGGCTTCCGGTTGGTCTTCTTCTTCCACAAAAACGGCGATTTCCTGTCTAAATTCAAAAACACGTTATAAACATTTTCCACATGATAACCATCTTGCCTCGCAGTAGAATAGTAATGCTGAATGTACTGCACCCATATCTTTACAAAGTGCATGAAAGTTTCTAGTTTCCAAAGGTCTCACTTTTATGTAATTAACTACTGTTACTACAGCACAATTTTCAGGCCGGGAGACATTTTTTGGAAGCCAGAGCTTCTCTGTGAATCATGCAATGTGTCCAAATGCATAGTGCAGATTTTTGTTCGACAAGGGCTTGTATACTTTGAAATCTTCCGGACATTGAACGAGTAAATTCCGACGCAATTCTTCCACTCTATGTTTGCCTCGATCATATAATCATTTAAGACAGCAAATAATGCGAGAGCTGTTGCTTTGAGTTCTATAGGTTTGCAGAAAAGTAGTTCTTCTACTACTGATCTACCATCACAAAATCGAACGTAGGCAATAAGATGAGCATCTTTATTGCTGTCCGTTGCCTTGTCAAGCTGAATTGAAAAAAACTTGTCTCGCAACTTCCCGAGTCTGATACTGTACATCTTCAGCTATATCACCAATTCAACGGGCAACCGTATCATTTGATGAGGTAAGGACTCTTTGACAAAATTATCTCCAAACGTAGTTTCTACAATTTTAATTGCAGCTGGCAAGATGAGCTTCTTAGATCTGGCTATTTAATATGAAACTTTATACGAGGCAAGTAAAGCTTTTTCACTCACAAAGTTTCTTTTAAAAATGATTTTTGATTTTCGTATAATCTTAATTTTAACTAGAAGAATTCTCGGGGCTTGTTAACGTACTCACTATGAAGCCTTTCCAAATGTCGTTTTAAGTTTATTAGGTTTCATGCTATCTGCTGCTAAAGTCTTTGAGCAAATGATAACACAGCGGCCTCTCTTCTTCATTGACTTCAGTATATGTAAGCCCAAAATTTGGGTATCCTTTAGAACATTCTCTCGATTTTATTTTTGGAACCTCTCTCTCCATGATTTGATTGACTCGACTGAGAAATGTATATAAATTCACTTATTCCCGGCAAGTTGTAGGATTTGTAGTTAAGGTTGTACTGTAAGTTTAGCGTCAAAATACTCAAGGTACATTATTATTGTATACATACATTGTTATTGTGCGAGGAGGGAGTTGGGGGGCGGTGAAAATGATTATTGAAAATTGAGTGGCGGATGGTAAAGGTTGAGAAGCGCTGCTATAACCTAACTTTTTGCTGACATCCTTTTATGTTAAATGCCATAGCCAATGCCATAGCCAATATTTTAAGAAAGGCAACGCATGAATATTCGTTTAAAAGACTTTATAAGCTTTTAAAACAGAAGGTATAAGGGTTGTCCAATAGGGACGCAGGAAAGTAAACGTCAACTTGACATAGTCGCCATCTTTGTTTTATGTCACCGACATGTCATTTTGTTCGTTGAATGTTTACCATTGATCGGTATGGAGTCGTATTCGATTGAAGACCGCATTAAAGTTATTCAAGAGCACTACAAAAATGGTGCAAAAATAAAAAACACGTTTCGCGCGCTTCGTGAACATTTCGGTCGCAACAACCGCCCAAACGAAACAACCATCGGTCGTCTGGTACGTAAATTCGAGGCAACAGGTTCTGTGGCAAATCTGCCATGCTCTGGCCGGCCAAGGAGCGTTCGCACTCCGGAAAATATTGCTGTTGAGAAGGAGAGTGGGAGAGACGATCCGAAACAATCAACAACGCGTCGATCCCAAGAATTGGGCATTTCGAGAACCAGTTTGCTCCGCATTCTCCACAAGGATTTGAATGTACACGCCTACAAGATCCAATTGACGCAAGAGCTGCGTCGGGCCGGCCATTTTTTGCGCCGGACGTTCTCAGATTGGCTCCTTGAACACCGCCAAATTGATGCCAATTTTTCATCAAAAATCATGTTCAGCGACGAAGCGCATTTCACTTTGAATGGGATGGTAAACAAGCACATCTGCCGCATCTGGGTGAACGAAAACCCCCGTGAGTGTCAATAGCAGCCGATGCATCCTCAAAAAGTGACTGTGTGGTGTGCATTGTGGTCAAAAGGCATCATCGGACCTTACTTTTTCGAAAATGCGGCCGGGGACGCCGTTACCGTCAATTCTGAGCGATATCACGTGATGATAGAGGACTATTTTTTGCCGCAACTTGAAGGAATGAATATGGACGGTGCAACTTGCCACACAACCAACGTCAATATCCATCGATTGCAGTCCTTCTTCGGTGATCGCGTGATTTCGCGCAGAGCAAATGTGCCATGGCCACCAAGATCGTGCGATTTGACTCCCTTGGACTTCTTTTTGTGGGTATATTTGAAAAGCAAAGTCTACGTCAACAAACCAGCCACCCTCCTAGAACTCAAGGACAACATCATTGCCGAGATAAATGCCATAGAACCGACCATGTTGCAAAATGTCATTGAAAATTTCGACCATCGCGTGGACGTCTGTAAATCCAGTCGTGGTGCACATTTGAGCGATATTATTTTTCATACATAAATGGTATAAATGAACCTTTAAAATAAAGTACCCAGCTTGATTTGAATATCAATCTTTCTTGTTTTAATATGCGTTTACTTTCCTGTGTCCGTTTTGGACAACCCCATACAAACTCTGACTAAATCACTCGACTCCCCTCATGTCACATTTCAGATATTTGTGAAATTGCTGTAAAATACCTGCAGATAACACCAAAATATTCTAATAAACCAAAGACAATATGTTGGTATACAACTTCACCATAACCTAACTTGCTGCTGTCATATTTTTGTTAAAATGCCATAACCAATGTTTTAAGACAAACAACGCATGCATATTGTTTCAAAAGGTTTCATCCACTGTTCAAACAGAAGATATAGATCAGGTACAAATTCTGGGTAAATCATTCGACTCTGTCGGTATTTTATTTCAGACATTGGCCAAATTGTTGTATAACACCTGCAGGCAATACCAAAATATTCTAATAAACTTAAGACAACATGGACGATGCGATGATTATTCATAACCATCCGCCATACTGGGTAAGACAGACATGACAGATATAAAGTGAACATCAGTCCGATTGCGTCTAATTATTTGTGGAAGATTCAATGCAGATACGTGCGCTTCGCAAGTAGTTCAATAGCCCTATATCATGATGTAGAAGTATGTCATATACCTGCGTATAAAATTCACAATGGCCGATATGTAACTAAACAAGACGACAGTAATATGCTAGTTATATATTATTCAGTTCGCCTATACAACACATAAGAGATAGTTTGTTTGCAATAAAGTACACTCATGTAACAGAATGGTTGTACAGTTGGCCAATGTTCTTGCAACATACAATGCTGTGTAAGAAATACTGTATAGTTGGGAATGCTTCTAAAATAGGAAACCGTACCTTAACTAACAAGAGGCGATACGTCCAGCGAATCCAAAAATCAGCTCTTAACCTCCTTTTGGCAGTCGCGCTACCCCCTTGTATAAGTTGTTGCTTTTATACTGCATCAGTCTAAAGTGTCATTCTGCGTAAAATATTCTGTAGTGTACTTCTGTAGTGTACCTATAGTATGCATTAAACTATTAGTATCAGATTATACAATTTATCATATGTTATGTATGTTGACACTGACTCATTAACCAGATTTCCGAACACCAGATAAAATTCTGATTGTATTGCTATGGAATAACAACAAAATACATCTAAGCTGCGGCATCTAGCGGTCATAGTGGTGACTGGGTTATCAAACGTAAACTGAAATACTCTACAGAGCAACAGATAGCTGCTGCTCACTCTTGCAGTGGGCGATAGATTGCATTTTGTGATGTCTTCGATAGACTTTATATCCCGGATAGAGGAGAGCCCAACTAGCAAAGTAGTGGTATAAGCTTTTGGTAAAAGAACCGTTCAGCCATAAAAGCTCTCTATTGTTGTTGCCTGAACACCAAAATGCTGGCTTAATATTGTGTGGAATGCAAATTTACTTTCTGCAACATATTTGCTCTAAAGTGAGGTGTTTAAAATATTCTTATAGCATAGATATACAACACCTTATAGGGCAAATTTTTAACTGTTGCATAAACGTTTATACAACTATTTTATACGGCATATTTGCACGTTAGTCAAAATGGTTGTGTTGTGGCATCCATGGTAACGTTTATAAAACAAACCCGAGCCTTGTTGTTTTGCTGTGCAATTTACTACTTTAGCCAACAAATTGCTCCCAACGGAAGCACTTATACAACTGTTGCTTAGTAACTGTTAAAGGTTGTACATATGCTAAATATGTTGGTATACAACTTCACCATAACCTAACTTTCTGCTGTCATATGTTTGTTAAAATGCCATAACCAATGTTTTAAGACAAACAACGCATGTATATTGGTTCAAAATGTTTTATCAACTGTTCAAACAGCATATATAGATCTGGTACAAATTCTGGGTGAATCATTCGACTCTGTGGGTATCATTTCAGACATTTGTCAAATTGTTGTATAACACCTGCAGGCAACACCAAAATATTCTAACAACCTAAAGACAACATGGACGATGCCATGATTATACACAACCACCCGTTATATTGGGCAGACATTTATTCCTCTATTTAATATTAAATAATTATGTTTCAGTTCGAAATTGCAGATATAAAGTGATAAACATTAGTGTAATTATGTCTAAATATAGGATTTGTGGAAGATCTAACGCAGATAAGTTCAGTTTTCCATCTTAAAAATCTAGACATGCTTTTGATCATTATCAAAATATGAAGCCCGTAAAAATTGCATAACTAATTTGCACGATAATCACAATAAAACTTGGTGCGCAAGTAATTCAATAGCCCTATATCACAGTGTAGAAGTTTATCATATACCTTTGTATGAAAATCACAATGGCCGATATGTAAGTAAGCAAGATGACTGTAATGTGTTAGTTATATATTCTTCTTCGTCTATACAATGCATAAGAAATAGTTTGGTTGCAATAAAGTAGAATCACGTAACAGAATAGTTGTATAGTTGACAAAAACTGAATCTTGCACTGACGCAAATGTCCTATAGCGGCTGCAAGAGGCTTACACTTTTGTTGTATAACTGTTACCTGCAGCCCTTATAGAACCTATTAAATGACTGAAGTGTCCTATTAGGTGTGCCCATTCCGCTTGTATAGCTGTTCTAAGAGGGTTTTGCCAATGTTCTTACGGTATACAATGCTGTGTAAGGAATACTGTATAATCATTCTTGCAACTCTAATAGGACTGATAATTGTTAGTTGGGAGTTGCTCAGCTCTTGTTCGTTATCCTACTTGACACCAAGCTTAGACCATGCTGGTGAGCTGCCTAACAGCACGAAATAGTTGTCTATGTTGGCTATGTGAAGTCGTACAAACGAGAGCAGCATTGTTAACCTGCATTCAGGTGACAGGAGATGAACCCCTACATCCAGGACATACGACCTCTAAATTAATGCAAGATGTATAAATGGGTGTAAAGCTATATGTTTAGCAACTTGCAACATATTTTAAGTTCTTACTCTGAAGTATTTCTAGCAATTCCTTTAAATCGTGCCGTTTTCAATGTTTCTAATACTTCCCTTTGATAATAAGACAAAATTATACTCGCGCTCACGCAGAATATACGAGTGCACGACTAATTGACAATTAATGTCTGGGAAATAATTAGGAACGTTGGCAACATTAAAACCCTTTTACATTGTCCTTCGGGACCAAAAGTAGGGTATTTCTACACTATGTAAATATTATGACATGTATATCTTGGATGGTATCAATTTTAGAGAAAAGTTCATAACAACCTTTGGTTCAAAATTACCCAAAAACTTAAAAAGCTTTGTTTAGAACAAAAAACTATTTTTTAACATAAACAAAGAACAGTTTGAACATTTTTTGCGCAATTCTGAGTCATCATGCAGATTTGTTGAAACGACTCTTTCGGATAAGATTATGCAAGAAACTGAAACATAATATTTATCCAAGCGCATGCGAAGATACTTCATGGACTAAATAGTTTTGGATATGGTTGCATTTAGTCTGACATGATGGATCAACCGAGAATGGATAGCTTAATGTCGCAGCTATGATGCTGAGGAACAGTGTCATTGTATTGGTTACCCAAATGTCCTGCTCTCAGGAACTGCCCCTCAGACCATTGTCAATACTGGGCATTTTGTGTCCGTTTGTCAATAAAAACGCAATATGTTCTTCACGTTAAAACTGCGAGACTTTTATCGCTTCAAAGATGAAGTTCTTCCATCTGGCCTAGAAATAGTTAGGTATACGAGTGGCGCCTGGATTCTTGTCGCTAATAGATAGGGTGAAGAGGCATTATAACGGTATTTATGAAGGAGGCAGAGATTGATTTGCACTGTCATAAAGCTCTTTAGATTGACTTCGACCTAGTTTCTGCTTGCCTCGAGTCTTATAAGAGCATGTTCAAAAAGCTACTGAAATCGACGCGGATTCTTTATAATGTTATCTATTTTTAGTTCAGAAACATCATTAATCATAGAAGTGAAAGAGCGTTATACTCTCGAGAGACATTGTTAAATGATTTACTTTGTACAAATGTAGAGTGTTTTCGCTGTAACCCTTGTCGCTCGTTGACTGCAGCTTTTTTCCACTAATCCGTTTTATATTTTGTCTGTCCAGTCAATATTGAGTTATTTGACGGAGCCTGCAGGACAACTTGCGTTATTTTTCTTACAGATGTCATATTAGAACATGAAACAGTTAAATGAGGCTTTTAATTCTGATTTCAAAAATTATTAATAGTTTAAAAAAACTAAAAAAAAAACACGCTCTTATAGATAACCGAAGTAAAAAGTAGAAAATGATATTTAATTACAGATATATTATAAGTTATGTTGACAGTAGGTAATACTTCTATGCTCAACATATTGACAGATATATTGTGTCAAACTTCCGCTGTGAGAAATGAATCGTTTTAATCTTGAACAAAGGTGGGAAATATTGAAAAACTATTTTCAAAGTGAGTGTTGTGTTGCAGAAACTTTGCGAAAATTGAGAAAACTATTTGGTCGGAATAAAGCTCCGTCCGCGACTGGTATACAAAAATTCGTGAAGCAGGTTCGTGGTTCGTGGAACTGGCCTGCTTGTTGATAACAGAAGATATCAGCATGTTCGACCCGTATGTACAGCCGAAAACATTGCTGCTATTGCCCAGAGTGTGCGTGAAACCGCAAGAATGTCAACTCGTCACTGAGCACAACAAGTGCGCATCAGTCGCACTTCTATGCGGAGAATATTGCATAACGACCTGGGATTATTACTTGAAAAGGTGCAACTTGTGCAAGGGTTGAAACAAAATAACCATCCCCTTCAATATCGTTTCTCTGTGTGGGCTGTAAGCCAATTGGAAACGGACGTCAATTCTGGTCGCCAAATCATCTTTTCGGACAAAGCCCATTTCCCTCCTGGAGGTTCCGTTAACAAGCAGAACTGTAGGATTTATGGTACTGAAAATCCACATGTCGTCATAGAAAAACCAATGCATCCAAAAACAGTAACTGTTTGGTGTGGCTTTTTGGAGTGGTGAGATTATTGCTCCCTACTTTTTTCAAGATGGTAACAGCGTGACGCTAAACGGGGAACGCTATACAGACATGCACTTGCACAATCTCTGGTTCCAGCAGGATGGCGCAACATGCCCCAGCCGTGAAGCAATCGATCTTTCACACACTAAGTTCGGTAGTCGCGTTGTCAGCCGTTTCGGAGACGTCCGTTGGCCAGCCCGCAGCTGTGATTTGACGCCCATGAATTACTTGCTATGGGGTACTGTTGAGGACCGCTGTTACACTAGCTATCCTCAAACAATCGATATTCTTAAGGAAAATATCCGTCGAGCTATTGATGGAATAGGCCCGCAAACTATCGAAAATGTGCTTCAAAGTGGGTCAAGAGGATGGGCTACCGCCAGGCCAGCCATTTAAATGAAATTGTTCTTCATACATAATCTGAACATGTATCGAGTATTATATATCATTGAACAGTGTATTTTTAATACCAATTTAAAAGAGAAAGCAACGGATGACCCATATTTTATTACAGTAGTAGATAGTCGAACAGTCAATCATAATTGATGACCTCGAAATTAAATTATAATAAAACAGATATTAACAGAATAATGCAAATCAGGGTAAAAAATGTGGGGTGCTTTATATACTAAATGTTAAAATCATTCTATTAGCAACTATCTATGAGAGGAGAGTTATGAAAATGTAGTAAAATACACCTCACGCTTTTTACTCTGAAGTGAATTATTCTGTTAATAACCTAAATTTTATTATAATTTTATTTTGACGTCATTAATGATGATTGATTGTTCGACCATCTACTAAATATAAACTATAATATATAAATTAAAAATTAATTTCTACTTTTTAGTTCGATTAGCTGTAAACGCGTGTTTCTTTAAACTATTACTTATTCTTAATTTTGTATTTCCTCGATTATCAATTAGGATTTTGTGGACATGTGGTATTGAATCATTTCATTCCAAGCTTCACTGTTGCATGGGGTTTTTTCTGTTAACTTGGAGCAATCAAATCCTTCAATCCGAATACCGTCTAAAGATCTTACACGACTAAGGCCAAACTTCACCAACATTAATATTATGGACCAATGGGAAAATACCTTATCGAAATGCTATTTGACAGAAGCTGTCAAAGGTCTCCGAATATCAGTGATTTTTATTAAAATATTAAATAAAATCGTGAAAATGCAACTGTATTATAAACAAAACCACTTTTTGATTCCAACATGATGCTTTTATACAGAGAAAGCAGGACAACATTCATGTATTTTGACTACTGTTATAAATTTACATTTAACTATCTGTTATCCCCAAAGCCAATGGGAATGCGGCAAATAATTAAATTTGGCAGCAGATTTGGACGTTTGTTAATGCATGGCAATCTCAAATTTGGTAAGTTCAAAATACTGAGTGTTATCATTACATACCTGTTGAATAGTGTGGATTTGTCTCTATTTTGCAAGAAAATAGAATATAAAATACATTCCATCCAATTTATCATCTTCTTTTACATCAAAATAGTAATCATTTATTAATTTATGGGATAATGAATTACTTCAAAGCAATAAAAACATTATGTCCTCTCCAGACTAAAACACAGATAATATGTGTAAAACGTGTCAATCCCTACATCTTCCTGATGCGTAATACAATTACTATGGACATTGACAAAAAATTATGAAAAATGTCACACAAATAATGTCTTTTAAGTCCAAAAATCATAAAAACTAGTAATGTTTATTATTTGATTGTCTTTTTGACTGGCGGGGATATCTATCTGTCACTCGCAGGGTTGCCAAGTCTAACGACGATCACGTCCCGTGGTGAAGGGTGCGAAATGAATCTTTCACATGTGCTGGTTTTGAATTCTTTCGTGAAAATTTACTAGGTGTCATGATTATAAGCATCTTTGGTAGACTGTTCGATCCGGAATGGGAAAGATCTCCTATTTATAAAAATATCTTTGTTATCATCTAACCGTTGCAATCAGTGCAGAAAAACTGTGACATATGATTTATAGCATAACCCGAAACCCGCTCCCCTATCAATACAAATTTAACATGCAGGTCGCCTAGCCGTGGGGATGCAGTGGTCGGGATGAATATCACGGCAGCAACTGATGATTTGGGCATGTCTGGTAACAACGTATGAAGTGAAACTCGCTAACTTCACACATTTGAAGATTTAGTACAATTTCTTTGAAAATGATGAAAGATATGTCTGATTTGGCAGGGTAATGTCGCAGCCAAATGGCAGTCACTCTTTTTGACACAGTCCGGATCGAAAGATGACGATACTCGTGAAATGTATTGATACTTCTAAACATAGGATCGCATCGAACATCCCTACTGTCAAGATGTATAATCCGAGGTACCGACGGAGCTATTTTGTGACGTCATGAAAATAATTTTAAATTTTCATTTGCATTTTTTCAAGTGTTGTCCAACGATTTTGGGAAAAACTCCATGAATAGTCTTATAAAAATAGTAGAGTATATTTCAACAGTTGGCGGAGCTTACTCCACTGGGACCAGGGGGGTGAAACGGGATATTAATGCACAATCTGGCAACCATGTCGCAACCTCACAAAATGGCCGCTGGCAACCACACAAGTCACCGTGTTGTCATTGAACAGCATGGTATTACACCTTCTTCAGAGTATATGTTTTGTGACTGGGACCATGGGTTGACAGCTCCCACACATGTGTCACTCGGGGAGTCTTGACATGCAATAATCAGCTGTATTCAAATAATGTCTAATATAAATATAACCTAGAATGTGTACTCGTGAAAAAAGGAAGAAAATATGGCAAGTTTGTAGTTTTTTGCAGGTTTTAGGTTTGCTGGTAGCTTTAAGGCATATATTTGGGAATTTCTTAATCGCTGTGAATATAGTGTGGATGTTTGTTCAGTTCCTGAACAACGAAAGATATTCAACTTTATGTATGTATGGATATCAAAAAACCTGAATGGTTTTGTGGGAATATCAGTCTAAGGTGCCATAATGGTTCTGATGAACAGCAAGTAAATGGATGAATATCTTTTGGTAGAGCCTGTCATCAAGTAGGTGCTTAATGGCTATCTGCAAGAGGTTTATAGGAAAAAACACCCAGTAGGTGATGTTGAATCAGTAAAATCGCATGTCAATTGAAGAGAATAATATAAACATGAATAAAAAATCAACAATAGTAATTAAAACATTAATTTAGTTCAAAAATCAAACATTTCTTTAAATTTTGACTGAATTATATGTCATTGCTTAATATTCAATAAGCTGGTGATGTTTCAATGACAAGCTGTCATCTCATACTTTGACAGTATCTTTTTTTCAACATTTCATAGCTATTGGTTGATAAAATTTGTTGATTGGAAGTTGAAGCTCATTCGTTGTATTTGACGGAATGTTACCCTATAGGTGGAGAATAACGGACTGTTGATTTGACAACCTCGGTGAAATCGACCCTGAGTGCTACATAAGCTTGTCCTGCAGCAAACCGAATGAACAAGGTGAGAATGCACTACCTGGAAAAAGTATCGGCCTCCGTTGTGCTGCACGCAAGCGCAGATCGTGCGCTAGCTCTATATCTCTTACTTCTCCTAAAGAGAATCTATAACAGAATTTATCAATCCTGGCGGTCCAGATAAAAATAATGGAAAACTGTTATCAAATTATTGCATTGTCATCGGTCCTTATGCTCAATGATTCCGTTAATTACGTACATACATTCAGGCCAACCTAGTAAAAGCGTGCTAGAAAAAGTATGTCATACCTTCATATCCTATAAGCATAATCATTGAAGAAAGACTATTTCTTAAACAGATCGTAGAATTTTCATATCGTCATCTGTTCCTTATTTTCATGAGACAGTTTTGTGATCCTATTTCTGATTATAGTCGCCACACGACGTTACGTCATAGTTTAAAAAACCTTGAATGTCTAAAAAATAATCTACTAATTCGAACACTTTCATATTTTTCAAGACAAATGGTAATCACGTGGAAAGCGATATGGTTTAATGGACTAGAACCATTCTACAGTCAAAGCTTCGGCAACGTTGTTTGCTGAATAACACCTATCGACTCCGTCTTATTTTTAATACTATCAGCCTACACGGCTGAGATGTCGTCTAAAATGACAACTGACATAGTCAACAAAGCAGCAAAATTTCTAAATATGATTTAATCACGTTTCTGAAAGACTGAAGCGTTTCAGTTAGTGGTGTAATCAAATGAACATATATGATAAGTTGTTATTATCAACGCCAATCATAAAAATATATAGAGCCTAATTTCCAGAATGCAGGGCATCAAAATTAAAAAAATGGTCTTTCGTTAATACCTCAAAGCTCGTTGTACACATTATCTTGAATTTTGACAGTATTGTTCAACGCAATAAGACGTAAACTTAACAGTAACTAAAATGACGAATTCCACACCTTTTTGACAAATATTAATTTCTTTCGGAATAAACAGCTGATGGTAGAACTTTTTATTATCTCGATAACTTTTCGTATCTCACTCCGCTTGCGAGGAAAATAGAAACAGCTGCATTACATGTAGAAAAAATAACAAATAAACTTTGACCGCTACCAAGGAATGTTGTATGTATTTTTGGATTTACAATTAAGAACTCTATTCACCAATGCATGAGGTCAATGTGGCGTCCATAAGAGAAAATGAAGTTGATGATTCAGAACAAAAAATGCAACGTTATTAGAAATCTAATTATGAATTTGTATGGTGCGGAAATGTGGCTATGCTAAGGTGCAATCGATTTTCAAATCTCCCTCCTAATAAAATCAGAAAAAAATTAAAACAATTTTAAGGAAATGAAACTGTCTAAAAGTTATCTTTTTAGTCACCTAAAAGTAGGGCTTTGCAATATTTTACAGAGTTCGCATCTCTGACCGTATCCGAGGTCCCAAAAGTAAGGGACGGAATTGAAATACACAGTAACTTAAACACCAAAGTTATACTTAGCAATTTCTACTTTATCTATCTCCTTATTCATGAGGCGTTAAGTTTCTTTTTCGTAGTTCAACAAGGAAAGGAAGATTATATTAAGTCCATGGATAAAGTCATCGCCAGCTTTCCGCTGTCAGCAAGGTAAGCGCATCAAGCATTTCCTGGATATTGCGTTGACTTTAATTAATTCAGCATCGACCTGGATCGTCTGGAAGTCTGGACCACGTCACGAGGCGATGTAATAGAGGTGGAACACGAAAATGTGTCTTTATACATCCGACGCGTCAAGAAAGGGATATCGTGGGTTTTTCCCAATTAGATATATAAAGTGTCCAATTACTCCAATTACTCAAAAAGGTGAAGTCAAACAGATTCGAACATTTGAAGCTATACTATAATTTGAGAGGAATTCTACTGAAGCGTTTTCAAAACGGTGGCCATTCTGGCTGTACCGGAAGTAGATATCAGCTTTCCTATTTTTAATTGGAGGTATATAACTCAATTTTTGAATTCTATGCGATATTCACTGCATGTGTATTATCTTATATCTAATCTTAATTGTCTTTGAGGTATCTCAAATTTTTCCTAAAAAAATATTGGTAAATTGAAGCAATTCTTTCTCATATGTATGCCTTTATCATATTATTTGTATCGGGTTTCTTATCGAAGTGGATCTACATTGTACATCTTGTTCCGAATTCGTGTAATGAATACCAGGAAGTGCTCATATAAAGAATGAAAACTAGATTTTGGAAAACCTAGAAGGTTATTTCTTTCAATGGTATGATTTATATATGCAGACGATGTTTTCGCTGTTTTTTGCAAAACATTGGGTCGACTAGAGGACTTTGTCAAAAAAAATGAAGTCAATTTGATTTAGTAACAATCACATACATGAAGGAAACATTCTTAGATGTTTTTGGACCAAAGGAAAAACTTAGATTTTAAGGGTTATAGGAAAAAGCGAACTAATTCAAACAACTGTAACCAACAGAAGATGGCTAGTTTTATCATTTTAGTTCACAGACTAGTCAATTCCCCGTCTGTGGAGTCAGGGCTGCTGGACCTTCTTGAATCCTGTCAAGGATCATACTGCCATTCTGGTCCAACTGCAAAGGAAGGATCCTGTCCTTCTGAGCAGGGGCGATGTGATTACCCCTAAGTATCGCTTCAACTGTACGTTTAATGTGGAGTATCCAACGAGGGAGGAGTGGGATGCCGGCTACCGGAGGCTCACTGGAGTGAGTGGGCAAGTCTGTTACACGGACGGCTCGGTCCCTTATGTTGGAGGGGGGTGGGCCTAGGAGAATGATAACAATCTTAGCCGACAGTCAGGCTGCGTTGAAGGCACTAAGTGCCTGTAAGATTACTTCGAGCCTTGTGTGGCAATGGATAGTTTAGCAGCGTGTCATCCGATATCGTTACTAGTGTGTGCACCGGGGCACGTTGGGATAAAGGGCAGTGAGACGGCGGACGCTCTGGCGAAGACAGGATCAGCCAGCAAGCTCGTTGGTCGTGAGCCAGCTCTACTGGTGCCCGCGCTAAGACTTAGGGGGAAAATGGAGAAGTGGATTTCAAGACAACACTCTCAGAAATGGAGAAGCATCTCCAGACATCTTAGATGGGCGTTTTTGCTTATCTTTGGATAGAGCCGACATAAGGTTGCTGGTGGGCCTGTTGTCTGGCCATAACACATTAAGTCGCCACCTGCACGTAATGGAAGTGGCTGAGGATCCCTTGTGTGAGCGCTGCGGTGTACAGGAAGATACCTCGGCGCACGTTTTGTGTTACTTCGAGGCTCTTAGCTACCACAGGCCGACTATACTGGAGTCAATCACTTTTCACCCCCAGGACAAGATGCTTGGACTCAAGGCGATACTCAACTTCGCTAGAATGGCGAGGCTTGAGGTCTAAGGAATGTGGAGGTGCACAAGGGCTCGCCTGAGTTGGCTATGCGCTGGCTCCTCATGGTGGCCGGTATGCCTCTGATTTCGTGTTGTCATTCAGTCAATCCCCGCTAAGCAAAGAGGGTTTCCATGAAGAAAAGAAGACGATCCGGCAAGTGCTCAGGGTTATAGTTATAATACAGACATTGTGAGAAAGTTAATTACGGCACATATTTTAAAGAAAACGCTTCGGTAATGCACAAAATTTCAACTTGAAATGGTGGCGCCAAAAAAACAATACCGTTCAACCGTAAATACATGAAAAGTATCTGGAGTATTTAAGGATGTAGGATTCAGGGCAGTATATCAGTCAGGCCCTAAACTAAAAGACCTTCCCATTTCAGCCAGCTTGTTGGCCTGCATGTTCGTCTATTGTTAGTCGAGTCATCGTTCCCCTCTATATCG
Organism: Acanthoscelides obtectus; assembly: GCA_963669975.1. Lineage (NCBI taxonomy): Eukaryota > Metazoa > Arthropoda > Insecta > Coleoptera > Chrysomelidae > Acanthoscelides > Acanthoscelides obtectus. Next base: position 79,456,166 of record CAVLJG010000004.1, read on the forward strand.
AGAAAAGTACAGCACGAATTTTAAGAAATTTTGAACGTGCAAACTGTTTTGGAAACGACAACTTGAGAGACGGTACGAAAGGACCGTGGACAGATTTGAACACGCATCTCATCTATTCCGTGGCAAATCACCTAATCAGATGGCCTATATCGGTCGACCAGCTTCCAGGATTGACTGTTAGAGGCAAATTCAGTCCTACCCGCGGTTAGTACCCCATCTGGTAACGTTTGTTGTTTTCAAAAATATATTCGCAGTTACGGGTGTAATCCCAAAAATTGTGCACAGGTGTACAAACTTTGTTTTCCGAAGCTTTGAGTCACTTATAAGTTTTGGCCCTACAAATGACTTATTTTATTTGGGGTTGACAGATGATGATCATGAAATGAAAGTTATTTTTTATCCGTATTCATCTTTTTGGTGAAGACGAAAAAAAAAGTTGTGGCGCAGACAGCAAAGTCGAGCCTAACAGAATGGATCTTTTTTCATGAAAGTCGTGTTCGTCCACTACTACATTTGTTATTTTCCTCTCTCTCTCTCGTATCATAAGGTGCGGCAAAACTGTAAAATGATACGTTAAACGTTATAACTCTGCTATAAAGCATTGCAGGTTAAATCCTTCACACACTCACAGTTTTAGAGGGGATCCGATAAAGGCTTATAGAGCACATTTATCTCCAGGATTTATGCAGAAAGTAGGGATCGAACAAAAAAAACCGTCAAACTAAATTGGCTCTTATGCGTTACACGATACATTTTAGCATATCCATTCTGGCAAAATCGATTACCCTTTTTATGGTGGCCAATTCACCGGGACAAATTGAAACTTTTATATTTGCACTTTTCCTGACTCTTCTGAATGGGACCTATAACTTTTCCGGAGCTTTTCAGTTCACTGTGAAATTTTCTGAGAAAATTACCTCGCATGTATGTACTTTGGCTGCATTACGGTGAAATAATACATTGTATGTCGCAAATATGTTTTTTTTATTAGCAAGTGTTTTTTTCAGACAGCTGTTAATTAACTGTAATACAGCATTCCTGGAAAAACGTTTCCTTACGTAAATCGCAGTCAGATTGTTCCAGCTATAAAATTTGCACCAGATGCTATGCTGGTCACACAGCTCACTCACCGTGAATGGCACACTTATAGTGAAATTCACAACCGTTTTAGAAAATTTAAAAATTAGCGAAATTCAGCTTTCCAGTCTCCAGTTTGAAAGTTTCTTGGATGTTCAAAATAATTGAAGGGCCGGCCGGAACAGCGTTGTATGTAACAAAACAGCTCAGTTGCCGAAATTAAGAAAAACGAATTTGAACAATTTTTTTCAAATGACTGCGTCTATAGTTGGCTGATGCTGTTAATTTAAAAGTTTGTTTTAAATGTTGTGGTTTAAACCATTATGCAAAATTTTGTAAAAGTGATAGGCAAGTATGTGTAAAGTGTTCTCAACCTCATATGATCTCTGAATGCTCGGAACAGGTATTGAAGTGTAACAACTGTGTCAATGCTAGATATCCTGATGTACATCATGCTGCGTGGGACTCCAGTAAATGTAAGTTTTATAAGGATAAACTAATAGAGTATAAGAAAATTTTGCTTGGTAATGAGTAGCAATCACTGCTGTACTCGGACATCTCAAATGTAGCTCCTAAAATCGTCACGGATAAACCCAACATTGCCCAGAATTCTCATGCCTTAAGTATATATTATCAGAATGTGAGAGGTCTCAGGACTAAAACTGTTACACTTCTTAATGCTTCCTATTCTTGTGCGTATGATATCATTGCACTATCTGAAACTTGGGCTAATGCCTCTATACGTGACTCTGAACTAGTAGGAGAAAACTACACCTTATTCAGATCAGACAGGAATTATGATGCACTGAGCGTTAACAGAGGCGGAGGTGTACTAGTAGCAGTTCATAATTCATTCAAAGTCAGTAAAATCGAGTTGATACGCAGTGTATCATCTGTCGATATTGTTACTATTAATATTGACAGATTGGGGCGTACCGCTACTATCATACTCTTATATATTCCTCCAAATCTGTCTGCAGACATTTATGAGTCAGTTTTTGGTGATATTCTGGCAGTTGATTATTTTAATTCTGATAATGAATTAGTCCTCTTAGGTGATTTTAATATACCAAGTTATGTTGACTATATGGACAACAACCTTGTCAACAACAATCAAATTTTGGCTGTGCAAAAGTTTGCAAACCTTTTGAATCTGAAGCAATACTCTCACATCCGAAATGAACATAATCGTGTCTTAGATTTGGTATTCAGTAGAAACGATATAGAGGTAAATAAAGCACTTGACATCTTGTTGCCCATTGACAGTAACCATCCGCCTTTGGAACTAATTCTCTCATTTCATGCCTCTTCCTGTAGATTTGAGGTTAATAATATCCCTTCCTATAATTTTAAAAAATGTAATATTCTTGCTTTGTACAATGATATCTTTAATGCAGATTTTTCGTCCCTTTATGGACTAAAAGAGGTTGATCTTGCTTGTGACAGTTTTTACCAAATTCTGCACTTTCTGTTTGATATTCATGTACCAGTAACAACGCCGAGAGATATCAATTATCCTCCCTGGTTTTCCCGCTCAATAATTGCCAAGATTGAAAGAAAACGGAGATTATGGAAGCGTTGTAAACGAACATGCAATCCACATGATATTGATGCATTCAAAGAGCTTCGAAGGAGTATCAAGATTGAGCTGGATCGTGCATTTCATAGATATACTTCCAATGCTGAACATAATATTTCTAACAATCCAAATAGTTTCTGGTCATATGTTAACAGAGCTAGAAATGTCACCGGTGTACCTAGTCATATGGTTTTGGATGACGTTGTTCTGAATTCACCACCTGATATTGTCAATGCTTTCGCTAAATTCTTTCAGTCTAATTTCATAACCTCTGGCAGGGGTGACACTGTCTCTGGTGTGTCTTGTAATGGTCAGTTATGCGACTTGCCTAAAATCACGGTAGATCAGGTCAACCATGCTTTATCTAAACTTAGATCCAAATGCTCTACTGGTCCGGATTCAATACCTTCTTTTTTACTTAAAGATTGTTGTCATGTGCTCGCTGAGCCTCTCACTTTTCTATTTAATTTATCTTTGGAACAGAGATGTTATCCTAAGGTTTGGAAAAAATCTCGCATTTCTCCTGTGTTCAAAAAAGGTGACCGAAATAAGATTGAAAACTATAGAGCTATTGTGATCCTAAGTAATATTGCTAAAGTATTTGAATCTGTTGTTCACGAAATCATATTCACTCATGTGAAACACATCATCGCTCCACATCAGCATGGCTTTTTTCCTGGTAGATCGACTACATCTAATCTTGCATGTTTCAAACAGCATGCTGCTGAAATTTTAGATACTTGCGGACAGATTGACGTTATCTATACGGATTTCTCAAAAGCATTTGACAGACTTGACCATGGAGTACTAATACAGAAGCTTTTAAAATGTGGTATATCACTTGGATTCGCAAATTTCCTCAGATCTTATCTGTTGGACAGAATACTTTTCGTTGAGTACCGTGGTTTTAGGTCTGTCAGTATTTCTGCGACATCTGGGGTGCCCCAGGGCTCCGTCCTGGGTCCGCTATTATTCGCTATATTTGTGAATGATCTCAGTGGCCAACTAAATTGTTGCAACTTATTGTACGCAGACGACTTGAAATTATTTTCTAGAATTGACACAATTGTCGATTGTATGAAGCTTCAGGATGAACTAGTACGTCTGTATGAGTGGTGTTGCCTGAATCAGCTGTATCTGAATATTACAAAATGCCAGACTATGTCTTTCACACGTAAGCAGAATATAATTGGTTATGCTTATCACATACATGGTCAAGTCTTGGGTAGTTGTTCCATTGTGAGGGATCTAGGTGTTTCTTTCGACCCACAGTTAACTTTTGTGCAACACATTACTGAAATTGTAACCGGTGCGCACAAGACGATGGGTTTCATACTTAGGTGTGGCAAGAGCTTCAATAATGCTAAAACTCTTTTATTGTTATTCAATGCGTTTGTTAGATGTAAGCTCGAATACTGTAGTATAATTTGGTACCCTGCATATGATGTACATTCGGACAGCATTGAAAAGATCCAGCGACGTTTTGCTAAATATTTATGGTGACAAGGAAGATGGGATTCATCCTGAGGCTGGATTTCGCAATGACTTATTGCTCAGTAGATTTAATATGGTAAATTTATCTAAGCGCAGAAATTACTGCGCTGTGGTTTTCTTATATAAAATTTTGAACAACACAGTTGATTGCCAGTTTCTTTTAGAAAAGCTGTCATTACACGTACCGTACCGAAACATAAGGTTTAACAATACCAATTTCTATTTACCTGTGCCTCGTACCAGTGTGTTACTTTTTTCGCCATTATATGTAATGTGTAACAACTATGAAAAAGTAAAGAATTTAGTGGACATTTTTCATTGCACTATATCACTTTTAAAAAGGTCGTTTTTGACTGTAGGTTAAGAACTTATTTAGATGTAATGTGTGTAATGTACTTGATACGTGTTTATTGATTTTTTTTTCTTTTTTTTTTTGTATTTTGTATATTTCCTGTTCGTTAACACGTTAACGGCCACGTGCTTATCTGTGAAATTTACCACCGGGCCAATTTATAATTTTCATTGTTTTGAGATGCTTTTAGGTAGTATTGCTCAAATGTCTGGAGTATTTTGTGAAAATATTCGAAGTTTTGGAAAAAAATGCAAAATAAGGATCGGTCCCCAGGGACCGCCGTGGCCCACCAAGAAAACTATATTGCAAAAGCACGGTCGGTCCCGCCCGGCGGTCCTTCGGTAATGTCCGCCTTTCATCGATGAGCGCTAAAACGAAGCACGTGGTCATTTCGTTGCGTTTCAGTTACTGTAGCGGGTCGGTGCAGCTAGGCGTCAGCGCATTTATTCATGATAATGGATCACGTAAATGTTCGCAATCGGACTAAACAGTTGATATTGTTGTCAAAACTTCAGAAGTGTGATGAAAATGATGGTAAGAAATTACCTACAGGGATATCTTTCGGAAGTGAAACTGGCTTTTTTCACTTTTGTTGTATAACCCTGTACAATAAACAATTTTGTTAAGAGGTTAAGTTCTGCTAAATTTCAGAATCCAGCGAAGATGAACCAAGCATTTATGGCTCATCGGACTCAGTTGTAGATCCAAACTATTCCCCTAGTGAAGATTCTGTGTCGAGCGAGTTGGACAACGTTCCCACAACCAGCAACACTGATAAGAAGGTAAGTCTAAAATATTTTCCAAACATCTGTGTTCTAATTGTATTTTTTTTTTTAGAAAACACTTCCTAACGCTCAGAGTCCACCGGAAGTTTCAAATATTGGTTCAAATCTCGTAGAACAATCAAGTAGTTCAGATTCGGAAGAAAATCAGAGTAATGTGGTGCAAGTGGCAGGATGGACTATACCACAAGGCCATCACTTGGTTTTTCCAAAGAATTTTGTTCAAGACCAAGGAATTTGTCCAGAAATAGCAGCTGCCTTGCAAGGAGGTACTCCGTACGATTTCTTTTCGCTTTTTCTGGATAACGAAATTTTAGACCTGATGGTAGAACAGACTAACCTTTATGCAACGCAAGTAATCTGCTCAGCTAACGATGTTCCACACTCATCAAGACTTCATAAATGGTCTCCTACTGACAGACAAGAAATGCAAAGATTTTTAGGCCTAGTCGGATATATGGGTCTTGTACGAATGCCAACAGTTCGCCACTATTGGAGCAGAAAACCCCTGTTTCGCAATGAATTTATATCAAGTGTTATGAGCAGAAATCGTTTCGAATTGCTTCTACAACTATGACATTTTTCTGATAACCAAATATGCCCTGAAGGTGATCGTCTCTACAAAGTACAGCCCCTTATTGATAAACTTGTCAAAAAATTTCAAACCTCATATACTCCTGGTAGTACAGTCTGTGTAGATGAGTCACTAGTCCCCTTTCGAGGTCGCCTTGTTTTCAAACAATACATCCCTCTTAAAACGCATAAATATGGCATCAAAGTATTCAAGCTCTGTTCTTCAGAAGGCTATACTTATAACATGAAGGTATATTGTGGGAAAGAAAAGGATGCTGGTGCTAGCGTTCCAACGAATATTGTTTTATCTCTTGCTGAAAATCTGCTAGATAGTGGAAGAACTATCGTTACTGATAACTATTACACTAGCTTAGATCTAGCTAATAAATTACTCGATAGACAGACACATCTTATTGGTACCTTGCGATCCAACAGACGCGGTAACCCGAAGGAAGTTACGCAGAAAAAACTTCAGCGTGGCGAAATTGTTGCAAGGGAAAATGAGCGTGGCATATGCGTAATGAAATGGCGGGATAAAAGAGACGTATTACTACTGTCTACTAAACATACAGATGTCATGCAAGATATTCAAATCCGAAATGAAACAAAATCTAAGCCTTTGGCTATTATTGATTATAATAAAGGAAAAAGTTCCATAGATCTTTCCGATCAAATGGCATCTTACAATTCCGCATTACGTAAGACCATCAAGTGGTACAGAAAGCTAGCTATAGAGGTAATTTTTGGTACCTGTATGGTCAATGCGCATTACTTTTATAAAAAAATTACTGATTCGTCGATGTCTATAACAGATTTCCGCGAAAGCGTTGTGATGGACATGATGTCACAAGTCCAAGGTAATATGAGTGACGATCAACAGATTTCAGCATCTAATTGTTCGACTAATAAGAGGAAACGGAATTCAGAACATTGTTTTAGGAAAAAAGAGGGAGCTGTACACAAAGTTCGAAAATATTGTGTCGGCTGTTATAATAAAAAAACCAAAGGTGAAATAGCCAAAAACAATGTAAAAAAAGTTAGCACTTATTGCAGTGACTGTGTTGATCAACCTCATTTTTGCTTAGAATGTTTTAACATATTTCATAAGCAATAATTATGTTTTTCTATGTTTACTGTCTCTAAAATATTTTATACGCATTTATTGTTCTGAAAAGTGTGAAAAATAAAGTATTACGCTTCACTTTAGTACTTTTATTTATCAAAAAATGATATAATAAAAAATACATGTGAAACTTGATTAAACAAAAATATATAAAAAAATTATTATGTATGCATCATCAACTGGGGCCAAGCGGTCCCATATGAGCCGCTAAATGTATTAAATGAGCGGTCCGGTGGCCTGAACAGCACGAAATAGCAGTCACCGACAGGTGGTCCCGAGGGACCGCCGTGGCCTGATGGTAAGGGAAGCTGGCGGGCCCCTGGGACCGACGTGGCCGTTAACGTGTTAAATGGAATCATCTGTTCGAGCAGTGTACTAACCGCAAAATAAATAAATAAAATAAATATAGTTGGCCAGCTCAATAAAGGAACAATATTTATACAAGGTTATTGTAATTTAAAAATGTGATACCTATTTTGCAGCTATGGGAACCATTTTTATGGAAAACGCATGTAACAAGGTTGTATGATCGCGTTACTAACAACGCTGTTACAGGGAGGCTTCAAATGACTACAAGCAAAACAAGTATTTTCAGCAGTTCTATTTATTAAGGGAACCAAAGTACACAGTAACATATTTTTAATAACAAAAAAACACGTTCTAAGTTCATCAACGTGTTTCGAAACCAAAACTGAAACTTTAATAAATATTACTGGGTTGCAGTTAATTTCTCATAAAATGTTACATACTTAAGCGGAATATAATCACTCATACCCTCAAGGTTTTTTAATTTTTCATCTTTGATTGGAAGAATGTTCTGATACATTATAGGTAATTCTTCAGTGGTAAAAGTCATTGTTTCTTTTCTTTTACGATTGCTTATGGGATATGAATTCCAGGGCTGCATAATATTTTGAGATTTTCTCATTCTCAAAGTAGCTGGAGAATCAGCGGTAAGTTGCAGCCACAATCCTTGTGTAATTTTACATTTGGGGTATTTCCATATACAACATTCCGAAGCTGTTAAATTCTCAAATAAGGCTTGGTGCATCCAGACAACTTTAAAAGGATTTTTAACTTTGGCTTTAGCAAGGACATTGACCCACTGGAATGGTTCATAAACCATAGATATTCTTTTTTGCTTACGTACATACAACGTTGTTACGCGGAAGACTGAAATGGCGCGCTTTACAAATTCGCGCCACAGTGATTGATGCGAGTAAACTTGTGGGTCTATGTTGTCAACGGGTCCCAATAGGCACATACTACGTTGTTTTACGGTAATCTCATTTTATAGAAAAATGTTATATACAACGTTGTTCCGGCCGTCCCTTCAATTGTAAATTAACAAATTGTTAGATTAACAAACCTCATTAAAGATTCGAAAATTCGCGATATTTGAAGCTTTAAAAAATGTTTACGTTTTCAGGGTATCCAAGGGTTTTTTGACATTATGTAGCTTTTCCTATAAACTGTCACCGTTAAACTAGCTCGCATTCACTCCATGCTTATTTCAGGTAGACGTGGAATGAGCCTGCGATACACAAGCGGCTACTCAGTGCACGCGTTGGTATTTTACCGATTTTTTTGACATTATATAGGTTTTTACGTAATAACCCTGCTGACGTTGTGAATGAGATACAATTGAAGAAAAATCAGTTAGGTATGCTTGAACAATGGCTTACTGGCTTCAAATTTGTATAGAAGTATAAACAATACAATGGAATAGCTATTGCGTAACTTTCTGCGAATTGCACCGCCTGCCCCTCTTGAGATTACACAAAAAGTTAATGAATTTCGCATTCCAGTGAGATAAATGATTAACTTCACATAAATACAGTGATTTTTACATCGTTTCAAGAAGGACACAAAGCAGCAAAATAGGCACATCAAGTATGCCATCATGGCATTTTAATGTCGCTATGTTGCATAAAAAATCATTCTACAACTTTAAGGTGTCACGTGCCAAAATCACATAACCTTTTTTTACTATTTTGATCACTTACCAGTAATTTGGATTTCTCTTTATTGACTATAGAGTACCGTTTCCTACTCCAAACCCTTTTTAATGATTTTCTTTTGGCAAATTTCATAGTTTATTGATTGTATAATTTCACACGTATTATATCTTTCTTTCTCAGCGACTTAGTATTGTGTTGAAATATTCCGGACACTAATGCTACAGTATTATCAATGACTATCTTAGAAATTTCCTCATAAAATTTTGTTGGTCTCCCTTAGAGAGAGTTGGTTTTCCCATTGGCAACCAGCGGGCCACCTTGTGATTTCTACTCGTACTAGCCGTATATGAATATTTGATTTCCTGTCAGGATACCTTCTTTATCGGCTTTTCTACGTTCCTTTTGTCCAACATACCTTCTTCAAGGCCACTCATTTAACCTTCGTTCAAAAAGTTAAGGGTTCTGCGTCATTTTACTTTCCTGCGGAGATTGTGGTGTGGGTGTCGTTTCATTGACTTCCAGATTCTGAGATATTAAACTACCAAACACCAATTTATGAAGTAGTACCCTTTTATTTTGTACCTTACGTCTAGTTGTGTTGATTTGGGTACTACGACCTTCCATTTTCTAATAAGATTTTAACCTCCAGCGGTAAGTTCTCTTTTGTATACCATCGGACCACGTCCATTAATGCCCGTCCTGAAGAAGTTTGTTCAATATCTGCTTCCTTTTAATGGAAAGGCTTTGCGGAGAACCACCATTCACACTCCTCCAGCTTTGTTTTGTAGCTGCCTTGTAGCTGTTTCGCAGCTGATTTTGTTGGAAGCCATACCTTTCCCTTGACAAAAAACCCTGATGTGAACAGGTAAAACATCATTTTAATTGGGTATTATTGCTGACTGAAATTCTTGAGGTTTTTTTGATTTTGTTTGGCATTTTACGTAATCAAATATGTGGCAGTAGCTACATGTCACCGGCCTACTATATTACATTGATCTTGATTTTGACTTTTGAGCTGCAATAACTTATTTTAGAACAAGGGATAACTTTCTGAGGTTATATCTCTTTAGTACATTTTTATCTTTTCTGCACTTGCCATACTTTTGTTGTGAAAGAGAATGTACATGGATTTTTCTTCAAGTTTTGAGTGTTTTAAGTGTGTAGTTTCATCTCAGACATAGAGTAGAGGGAAGATTTTTAAGCAGTCTTTCTCTCTCTAGGGTTGCTTTATACCGGAAATTTTGGGAACGAGGTTGCAGCAACCTTGCGACGTGCTCACTACTGGCCACTGGTTTTTGACCTGAGCGTTTTTGAGCTGAGGACATCTCAGCTGCGCCTAGAGTTGTTACTGGAAGAAGACCATTAGCCAGATAAGTTTAGGTTTAGGGGTTAAAATACTTGTGAAGCCTATATTTGTAAAGCCTTAGTATGTGTACCATAATTTCATTGTCAGGTAGTTTTGAATGATATTCTTTCTTTTAACTTGCACTCCAGTGGTGGAGCATATGTGCTGCTTGTTTTGATAATATAATATATATAATATAATATAATATATATATATATATATATATAATATATGATTTTTTTTAAATAGCTTGTTTTATTTGGCTCTCTCTAGACAGTTAATTAGGTTTCGTCATTGCTGTTAAAATTTTCTTTTGTGTGGTGGTCAAGCAAAACAAGTACCGACTAACATCTCGGGGATTTGAATCACTGCCACTCTTAACCACCCCTATGATCCGCTTTATTGAGCTAGGGCCTAAGTTTGCACGCCACTTTGCATTAACTGACCCTTAGATTTCATTGATAGTGTTTTATTAATTCATTAATTAATTAAAAAAAAGGAAAGAGGAATCACACCACCATTTCCTCTTGTTAATAAAAAAGGCGTGGCAAAGGTCCTGGGCACAAGGTTAGTAAGCTATGATTTGTACAACAAACATTGTTAAAATGCGCGCAGGGCATTCAATTACCAGTCGCATTTTGAGATACTCCCAGAAATATTTCACATTTTGTCTTGGGTTAAGTACCACCTCCTAACCGGTTATAAAATACTCAATATACCTCTTCTTCTATCTCTATTATTTTCGCTACGCTACAAGAACAATTTATATGAAAAATAACCATTCAATTGCCAGTTTTTCCGTCACATGCAAACTGCTTGCCACAGAAGTCCGTGACATTTTATATATTTCCCAAATATAGCTGTTTAGGTACTTGCCGATAACTAGTTTCCATTTGAACATAGAAAGTTGCTTTTGCATCGTTATGAAGAAAAAACTATCATTCAGAAAATATATTTTTTTACAGAACAGTTTCTACATCCTATTATTATATGAATGAATATTATATTCAAGTTTTCGAGTTTCCATTTTTGTCAGTCCGTGATATCTACTTTCCCAAATCTTCACACTAAAATTCGTGATTCCTCATAACTAGATGAGAAACATTTACTAAATTCATTGCAGATGAGGTTATTACTGTATTTTTTACCATTTTTAATCAGTATGACAAAAAATGTAGCGTGACTGTCAGTCCGTGACGCATTGAATTTTTAAAATTTAAAAATCTTAAAAATTATGGAGACTTTGTATTAACTTAAAACTGAATGTTTCAAAAATTTTGAGTTTTTGTAAAGCTTTGAAACGTCTGAAAGTTCTGAAAATTTGTCAAAACTTTGAAATTTTGATGATCTCTCATGGGTGGGTTATTGTTTGTTTGAAATCAAAGGGTTGACCTACCCTCAAGGATCAACTATGACTGTGAGCCTTGATGTATTGTCGCATTTTTTGTTGACTTCGATGACACGGATCTTACTCCCTTTTGTTAAAATTAATATTATTAAAGACAGTAGGGAGGTTCTCAATTACAAATACCTTTATTTATCACTTTCCGAGATTAGTACCTTATGACCGTAACCTGTAAACTATGCACTTGCCTTCTCACAGACCGCTCGCAGTTTGTAATTGTAATCTCTATGCGCTTCTCTGCTCCAGCCTCTACCAATGCGTTACACTGTTAGATTGGTTAAAAAGAGAAAAAGAAATGCACGCTTTAACTCTATCTGAAATTTACTTTGAGGTTTTTATGTCGATAATCGCCCACGTTTGTCTGGCCAATGAAATCATATATGTATATCTGAAATTTTTCTTCTACTAAACCTCTAAATCAGCAGTAAATAAGCGTTACATGTATGGGAAACAGGACAGAGTAAAATGGAAAGACGTCTCAATACTACACAAAGATCATATGATCATAGACCAATTAGTATCCTTCCAGTGTTATCAAAACTATTAGAAAAAATTGTATATGAGCAATTGATGCAGCACGTCACTACCTTTAAGATAATTCCATCTATGCAGTCGGGGTTTCGAAAAAACCACAGCACCGTAACAACTCTGCTCGATGTCTGTGATGACTTCATAGGGGCAATAGATAATTCTAAAGTTACTACTGCTGTCATGATAGATCTAGGTAAGGCCTTTGGTTGCCTCAACCATGAACTACTTTTTGCAAAATTTCATTATCTTGGCTTCTCCAATAGTTCGATTTCGAAGTTATTTTCATGAACGCATTCAGCAGGTAAAAATCGGTGACAGCTTATCACAGGAGGGTACTATCTCCAAAGGTGTACCACAAGGGTCTATTCTTGGACCTATTCTGTTTTCTCTTTATGTAGCGGACTTAGATCAAGTCACTAAATACTTCAAATTACATACCTACGCCGATGATACACAGATTTATCTATCTTACAACCCTGCTATGTACACTGGAGCGAATGAGATGCTGTCTGAGGAGTTAAATAGTATATGTGTGTGGTGTAACAAACATGGCTTATGTATTAACCCTAGAAAGTCGGCTATCATAACTATTAAATCTAAATTCAGCAAATTCAATAGTGAATTAATAAGCTGTGTATTGGGGGTGATGAACATTGCCACATGATATCGGTTCACAATATGGGCATCACATTTGATGAGAACCTGTGCTTCCTTGATCATGTCACCAAAGCTGTTCAGGATTCCTATGCCAAGTTGAAGTCAATTTATAGCTATAAAAATGTATTGTCCAAGCAGACCAAGGTTAAGCTGTGTGACTCCCTTATCCTAAGTAAACTTGAATACAGGGACCTTGTCTATGGTCCATGTCTAATACAGACTTCAAAAAGTGCAAAACAGCTGCATAAGATTTAGGTTACGTATTCAAAGGCGGGAGAGGGTATCTGATCATATTAAAAACATTCAATGGCTTACTATGCGACTAAGGTGGATACTGCATCTATTATCATTGGTCCACAGTACTCTGATAAATAAAATGGCTCTTTATTTGAAGAACAAGCTTACCATGAGATGTGATCATCACTCAGCGAACCTGCGTTTTGTAGGATATACTACTGGCTTGCCTCGGCACCGAACAACCCAATTCAGAAAGAGCTTTTCATATGTGGCGCCCGATTTCTACAATAAAGTACCTCAAGCTTTGAAAACTCTATCTGTGTCCAGCTTTAAAAGAAAAGTTAGGCTCTTTGTCTTTGATGACATGTAGCATGTATTTTCATGTAATTTTATTTTTATATTTGTTTATTTGTGCATGTTTTCTCATTTGTCACTTTTCATTTGTTTGTGCTTTGTTTACGAATTTGTTACTGTTTACTTTTAATTTTTATATCTTCCGCCATATACCTAATATTTTCTTTTTTTAAAGTTACCTCTAAGCATGGTTTTTGATTCTGCTACGTACTCTGTTGATGCACGTTTCTCTTTTGGTCTTTTGGTCATTATACCATGCATAGGCTACGATTCTGTAAAAAATGTTTTTTCTGCTTTAAATTTTCTTATTATCTTCAGTGTATTTTTTTATGTTTGCATGCTCTTGAATTTTTTTTTAGCCCTTGTTGGTTCTGAAAAACAGCTTGTGCTGATGTAACCCGCCAGGTAAAATAAAGGCCATTTATTATTATTATTATTATTATCATAACAATTACAAAAGGGGGGTAAAGGACTCAGCCTATATAAAACTAAACAACAATTATCTTCCTAGTTCGTCTGTGGATTGTGACCTAATCTGGTTGATTATCATAAACTAACTAATGGACCATGACCAGGTTTTTTCTCGTGGTTTGCTGTTGGATCTCAAACACGCAGAGATCTTACTTCGCCATCTCAAGGCTAAACTGTTGTGTATTTATTGTTTCCTCATAGGACAAACAACATGGTTCCCTCTAAGTGCCGATGTGCTATTTCTCGCGTTTCACATCCGTAAACAATGCAGTTGCAACATTTTAACCAAATATTGCATAACAATTAACCGGTGTGTCATGACAACAGTTCCGGGGTTACGTGCTTTCGTTTTCTTCGGAACGGTGGATGAGTGTGACGTATTTGGTACATTAAGAAATCGACAGATAACCGCATACTCGCTTGTCATTTTGGGGGCTAGATCTCATTTTAGAAACATAAATGCCTATCCCCAGACGGTCCTGGAATGAAAGCGTCGCTCAATCTCGGCTTGTTACGGACCTTTCAGACTATTGTAGTAAAAGACTGTATAGGAACCTGAAACTGAAACGAAAAAAAAAAACGGATAATTGTCACCTGGAAGACAGATAAATGAAATATTGTTGAAAGTGTCATGTACTGAAGATGGTCACCATTGTGGCCGAAACTTTTACTACATATAAGACGAGTTTCAAATATGGTTTCATTGGTCAGACAATTATGGGGGCTTACCGACTTTACTTTAAGTGTAATTATAGACAATAATAACAATTATAATCATAACAACTTCAAAAAATTGTGAATAACTTGACCTTGAGGCCACGAGTTCATGGAAGTGTTAAAAAATTGCGTCAAGTAGATTCACTTTGTAGATATGGATTTTGAATATGTTTCTTGTATAGTATCTAAGTTAACTTTTACACACTCTGGTATGCTTATTATGCGACTGCCGCTGAGCTGGAAAAAAGAAGACTAGCGACGACTTTCTCTCTGACTAGAGACCTGGAGGTTATCACTGGTTGGGGTCGCAACAATCTTGTACAGTTTAATGCTTCCAAAACACAGTACTGTGTAAGCGTCCTAGCGCTCATTCCGTTTCGGTGGATGGCCGACTTCTGCCAAACAGCCGTTCACTTCGGCTGGATGGAGTCCAGATCACCAAGGACTTGATACGGCACGAACAAGGCTTAGGGCTAAGAAGTACTCTTCTCCGCATGACCACTCACTCTATACAATGCCCAGATAAGGCCTAGCCTCGAGTAGCGCTCAGACGTTTGGGGTGCTGCCGCCCCGACTACATTATTTATGCTTGATGCTGTCCAGAGGAGGGCTGTCCGACTGATCGACGACTCTTTTCTAACAGACAGTCTCGGAACCCTTTCGCACTGGCGGGCCGTAGGCGATCTGGCTCTCTTTTACTGCTTCAACAACGGGCTTTACCCCTCAGAGCTCTGTTCCATGATGCTGCCGCGCGTTGTGCCTGCCAGACAGACCCGCCTGACTTTGGCCTCCTATCCTAACGGTGTCGAACTTTGTGCATCCATAACTGGCCGATACGACCGTTCCTTTGTCCCGAGAGTATCGAGATTGTGAAACAATCTACAAGGGGAAGCTTTCCCCAGTTCTACTAACCTTAGGCAGTTCAAAAATCGGATAAACAAAATTTCTTTGTTATCCTCATAGGACCCGCGGCTGCCATTTAGACTTCTGTCTACGTGGCTGCTTCGGTATATAAAAAGAGACCCCTATGAAAATCCTTACACCTTGTGTAGACCGTAGAGTAGAATGAGTGTCAAAGTCAGGAATGTTGATTTAAACAAATTGAAAGTATCGACTGTAAATATCCACCACATAGTATCTGAGCCAACTTTGACGTTATAATGTAGAATGAATATAGATGATATTATGAATTGGTAATTTATTTTTTTTTCTGTAATAATCGGTACCGACTATACGTGGTGCATAAATATTTGAGAAACTTTCGTATTTCGATTGGACTTTGACGAGCAAATGATATCGCGTGCTCCTGGGTAGCTGGCCTTGCTGGAAGTGCATGTATGTATGTGTGATAGAGATAAGTGATATTACCGAAATCACATGATAATCCTTCACTGGTTCCAACGAGTTAACATCTGCAACCCTTACCTCCTACACCCCTCTATCCCAACTGTTAGCCCTACTAAAAACTTGAGCGATTTTGATTCAATTCATTTATGCCTCTAGCTGCGTCGCCACTGGACGAGCAGTCAAAAGCTGCAAAGCATTTTTGTCATTGGCATGGTGGTAACCTCAACCTGCATGCTTGTATAGCCGATAAGACCACATCTATTGGCAGATCTCCTTTGCTGGTGATGGGAGGTTATCAAGATGTAAAACAGGATAGATTTCAGATGTTACATTAGCTGATAGTAGTTTTCCGCAGTGTGCATGTCATATAATATCCAAATAACATAACATATCATTTTCGAAATCTTTTGAATTCAAAATACTCCTTCGCCAGCGGCGTGAGGAGTAAAGGTACGTCCACAGATAAAGAGTAAATAGTTTCAAAAGTACGTATACAATATAACAAATTGAGGCACATATGTCGGTATATGGCGCGACGCATGATGGGGTGGACATAGTTTTCACGGTTTTTGGTGGATGACAGTAGAATTACAGTTACTAGTAGTAGAGTAACTTTAATATATCCATCTCTCTCACACATACCTACGTACGCTCGATGTTCAAGAGCAAAGAATGTCTATGGATCCGTTCAATTTCTCTATTGTATATGTTCGTAACTAAGGTTTTCCTCAGTGTCAACCTACTTGACGTCATTCTCTTAGTTTTGTCTCACTGCCATTAACGTATGACTTGTGTTTATCGATCTTCTGTAGAAAACGTACTTCATGAAGTTTCAACTAAGCCGTCGACAGTCTTTATTAGAAGTCTTTTCAGAAAGTAGGTGAATTTTCTGAGTGTGCTAGAGCGAGTAGGAGTCGCGTTACGGATCAGATTGTGCAGTGTACGGTTTCCCTTAGGAACGTTTAGCTCCACTTATAGTACAGTTAGTCAATTTGTTTACTTAGTTCGTTTGGCTTTGTGGCGTAACTGCCAAGAATGGTGAAAAGGGTTATGGAACCCTTGCAATTTGAAGCTGCATATTCGATAAATCAAACGTGCTGGTTATTATAAGTTTATATTTGGGTACATTGTATCAACCAATCAATAAAGTTTTATGACTGCATCACCAGTTCATCCAGACTGCATCAAAATGGCCCGATATTATGTATTACCGACGCAGAAGTATTAGTGGTAAAAACGTAACATTTTATTGCCAAGCGAATTGACATTAATGAGATTTAAATCTGGATCGAATAAACCATATATCCAGGATTATAAAACTCATTTCGCCTTTGATAAATTGGTGGCTAGCTCGTTTGTCCAAAAAGGTATATGTATGAAATAAAAATGTAGTAACCCTCCACTCTTATGATATAACTGCAATTCTTGCTGTGAAATACAATTCTAAATATCAGTTTCCGATATCGATGGACAGCATATACTCCTCTCACATAGGAATCAACGATCAAATAGAGAAGAACGTGACAATATTTCTAAGATAGAAGCTACATTCAAAAATAACAAATAAAGTTCATATTAGCTTAGGTCCTAGGATGTTCCGTTACCAAGGTACAGTAAATTTTCACACCACTGATGAGACATAGGGACAAAACATGATTACTGTTTAAATAACGCTATAGCGACTTAGAAATAGTCTCTTAATATATTACAAAAAATCTTTAACGTCAAGCAGTGGTGGGGAGGCGTAGTCAGGCTACCGGTAGCTGTTTTTGCCGATCCTGAGTCTACTACTCCACATATTAGTTCACTAAGCTGTCGAACATTTCTAACCTCTTTAGAAAGAACAGGATAACCGATCATTCCACTGAGCAAGCAACTTCCTCATCAAACTCCATGGCCCGGAATTTCTCAGATCTTAGACTGCAATAGACCGGGGGGGGGGCGATAGTCTAGAGAGTAGAATGCTGTCTCGTCCTTCTCCCAGTACTTGTGGCAGGTTGGTTCTTTCCTCACCAAGTCACGCATTCATACTGTATCGTGGGTCTTGCGACCATCGTGTAAAGCCAGAGGAGCACCTTTTGTTTTAAGCCCCCAGTCCTGCCGACTACCCGATGCATCTGGCATAGTCGCGATCGACTTCTTGTAGACTCAGTCGACATGGTGCTTTTACGAAAACTTACAAATCAGCACCACGCTCAGCTATTTTACTTCTTGATTGAGCTTCGTTGGTACAAGGTGGAGGGTCGGTGTATACAGAAGCAATCTATTTTTGTTTTTTTATTGTTTATATACAAGCCAACATAATCTATAAAAAATAAAGGTTTCAAGTTGGAATTGATTGAGACCTACTATGTTTCGTCTCTTGGTAAAAAGGAGCAGCTTAGATGGATTGACTGAGAGTCCTGTCTTCACACACCATTTTCCGGCTTACTGCATTCTCTCGCAGACGACGCCTAGGAATTTGCAAGGACAAGTCCGTCATCCGCATACGCCTGCGCTTAGAAGCCGGATTCGATCAGTGCCACAAGGAAGCCCTCCATGGCTAGACACCACGGTACGGGTATTATGTAAAAAAACTGTAAAACGTCACAAAAATCTATTAAATGTCATCTTGCAGACTAGGTGCCGTTAGGGTGGCAACAGTCATTCCACATTTGTTCACTAGGATCGCTGTGAGCGCCCATCTATTGATGAGGAATGATTCAACTACACGCATTGTTGGTTGCATATGTTTTGTGAAAATGAGTAGTCTGTAGCTTTCATCTTTGAGGAGAAAGTTGATTGAATAGCAAGATCGCATCTGGATGATTATAAGTATGGGTTTACATGTGCATAAAATCAGTGATATTTGCTGTGTGAGAAAATAATTGCTGAATATGCTTCCAATAAAGTATATCTATTAGCTGTGCCCGACGGCTTATTTATATGTTATCCTTTCTGAAGACAGGTTATGCTCAAAGTTATAAATTACGATTCTTTACGTTTTTTGTGTTTTCAAATACGTTGAGGAGAATTATTAGCAATCAGCACCGCGCCTGCGTTGTGTGTAATTACTATTCGCATGTATATATGGCTTGAAATTCCACACTATAATAGTGAATATAATTAATATTTATTTCTCTCATTTTTTAAATTGAGCAAATTTGCAATTGTAATTTACAGAATGGATAAGGAAAAGTGGATGCGCAACTAATTTCTAGCTTTGAATCTCAAGTAAGTGTATTTCAGACAAGAATTCAATGGAATTATCATCAACACATATTATTAGCACACAAATCCTTAGGTACTATGCACCTATGCATTGCCGTTTCCGTCTAGCTATAGTATACAAATTAGAACTTATACGTCCGGTAATGCCATCTCTCAATCAGATTTTACATCAGATCAGATCCAAGCAATAATAACTGAAGCACCATGACGTTTAGGCAACACATACAACTACAAAGCGAGCTCACAACGTGTCCATCAGCGAGTTCTAGGCTCACGTCTTGTAGAAAAACCTACATAATGTCACAAATACCAATACAATGTCCAAAGAGATCGATATAATATCACGTTTCAGGATATATAACATCCGTGCGGATAAGAGAAAGAACATTCTTATATCGCTCTTACCTCAATTTTTCTCTAAAAGGAGTAGTCTGACACAAACTTACTATGAAAGGCGATTCATGGAACATCTAATACTTCATTCCAAAATGCAATAGTTGTTCCAAAGAAGTTAGTGGCGTACAAAACAGTGCCCCTTTTTCGTCTATTATGATGTACTAAATATACAAAATTTTAAGCCAATATTTCAATTTACTACGAAGATATAATTTTTTGCTGTGATTTCAAAATTATAATTTTAACAGACATCTCGTTAAGAGTGAATTTTTATATGACCTTTTAGTGTTATCTCTTATCTACTTTATACGCTAGAAATATTGTTACGTTTTTCTAAAACACCCTGCATACATGGCTGTTGTGCAGTGAAGCAGCTAAATTCGATCTTTACACCTGGTCATAAATTCAATACTTGAAAAACATTAAAATTTCAATAATATTGAAAACTCCAAAAGTTTTAATTAGTGAAGAGTGTAAGTTCTACAGATCTAAAGGGTCTGAATGCCAAAAAGATGGAACCGGGATAATCAAATATAACTATCTGAGTAAGAAGTAAACGATATTTTAGCTCTGTATATATTTTTTTAATGACAAATCAGGTTACTTTGAGTAATACCCTTGAGAAAACGAAGCTTCAAAGTATTAGCTTGGACTTGAAAAGATGTTTAAAAACAGAAAATCGTAAAAAGATCTAAGGGCCTCATTATGCAATTCTGAAAAGGGTCTATGTGTCTTATTAGGCTTTTTCTCAGGTTTTATATCACTTCGATAATTTTTGTACTCTAAGCCACTTGTCCTCAGACGTTTTTGTTTCTTTTTCACACTTTCTGAACCTTCTGCTCTTCTTTTTCGTTCCATTTTCAGTTAAAACATGGAAATGACACAACAGAACAACACTGTCACTAAACCAAATCTGCTTCGTAGCTTTGGCACAAAGACACTTTATGAATAAAATGTATGTTGGCACTTGCAAGGATCGCAATCTATTCGATAGAAAATGCCTAAATGAATCGCTGGCACTTACTAGCTTTGCAATATTATTAGGCATAGACCCTTTTCTCGTGAATAACTAAAAATACTTGTCTTTGGTACTTAGACCCTTTAGAACTTACACTCTTCAACTTTGCAAGCTTTTAAAAACTGTTATCACAACTGTTATCGCCTACTATGAAATAAAATTGTTAAATCTCCACTTGAGGGTTACTCAATGCTGCGTCATTGTTCGTTTGTAGCTCAAGGGTTTATCAGTACTCAATCGGCACTCAGCCCTTACAACTCCGACTACAAATGTGCGCCCTTTGTTTGGCTTTTATTTAACTTATGTTAGTACGTGCGAAATCTTGGAACTGAATGTTTAACCAATTAGCCTTTTACCAGTTGAGCTGAAATTTTATATACTCGTTGGGTTCAGGTGACAATATACAATGAATTAAATGTCGCCATTTCGAATTGAATATGGTGGGTGTTACAATGGTGATTTGTTATTGACATCGTAAAGCCTATCACATGGATATCAAATAAAAGGGTTTGACGAGAGAAACATAATAAGTAGAGTTAAATACAATGTGGAGACCGCTGCAGAATGGCGATTCATGATTACCCCAGTAACCCCTATGATATGGGTATCGAATTAAAAGGCTTAGTGAGTGAGGGTCAATATGGCAGACGACTCATATGATAATGCAGTATTGTTGCGACATGTTAGTCGACTACGTAAAATAAATACTGATCTATGATAACCATATCAAATTTCAGCTTTTCAACAAAAGACAGTTTGCTAAAATATAGGTACGCATCATTTCTTCGATTAATTGAACTCGGGTACTTACAGATAAAGGTACGTCTCCCCTATTTATGTAACATTATAATTTATTTTGATCGAAATCTTAAATATAAATTAACTGTGAAGTTTTATGAAGTCCAAATAAATGACTATGTGTAAATTGGATAGAAATTAATGATTTGGCCCCACAACATTCAGAAAGTAAGACATAAATACATTTTTGAAGAAAAATGTTTCACAACTTATCCGACAAATTTTAACCACATATGCAGTGGCACGAAATAAGTTGATTTCTCAAAAAAATTAATGAAAGTCCTTCAGAAATCGAAATAATAAAATAATACAGTTTAACAGTTCACTTACTTATAAATGCTGTTCAAAATTATTGTTTCCATTGAGTGCAATGCAAGCTTGAGCGGGTCTAATCCAATATCGGCGCACTAATTCAAATACACCTCCTTCTTGCTGTGCCTGAAGGCTCAAATTATCGGCAGTCGCTGTGATTCGGTCACGCAATTCTCCAATATTCTGAGCAGGAGCACGGTATACCTAGTTTCTCAAGTGTTCCCATAAAAGAAGTCCAGACATTTAGATCGGGAGACCGTGGAGGCCATCCGATCTGGCAATATGAACGGTCTAATTAGATGTTCATCGACAATACCTGCCCACACCTTCAAAAAAAAAACGATGTTGGAAGTGTATCTAGACCACTGCGTGAGGATTCTCAAAGAACCAAACGTATGTATTATGACGACTGGTTATCCCATTACGAGTAAAAATAGCTTCATCAGTGACAAAATATCAGCTGGAAAACGGCCATTTCGAGCATTTTCTTGCAACAACCACTAACAAAATGTCACTCTTAGGGGTAGTCTATAGGTAGCAGCGTCTGGACCCTCTGGCCTCATATAGTATGTGCCACGCTGTTGCATGCGACACTTCTGGAACCTGTTGGGCTAACTACCTTGTGCTTATTCCCGGATTTTCTTCCTCAATATCCACAACTTCGTCTTCGGCATTTAAAATGCGTTGTGGGCGAACCCGACCCCATCTACTCCACAACTGGGGAGCGGATCTTCACTGACACGTGCACGTAAAACAATTGAGCTAAATGTTTCGTTATGTGGTACGTGCCTATACGGAAATCGGTGTGCATACAAACGAGAAGCCGCTCGCGAATTTTGCCCTGCTTCTCCGTACGCTAAAACGAAGTCCACTGACTCCTTATTAGTGTACACATATGTCATTTTAGTTACTAAATAACTAAAAGCATAAACTCGCAAAATACTTTCTTATTTACCTTCGACCTACCTTTATTCTGATCACCCACGATACAGATTAAACCTTATTTACACGTTCTTATCAGTATGAAAAGACAAAAAATTCTTGGGATTTTGTTTTCGTCAGTTGCTAGGTACAAAATTTGCTTCAATCAATTTGTTAATGCGTGTTTTAATATCACGACGATGAACGCAAAATACAGATATTTATTTTGCAATTTATTATTGAAACTCAGGTTTATAGCTTAATTTCTGTAGCTCTTTTGCAACATTTTTTTTTGAGAAATCAACTTCTTTCGGAGCAGTGCATATGTGGTTAAAATTTGTCTCGGACAAGTTGTGAAACATCATGTATACAGGGTGTTTCAGTTTATTGTTGCATAACTTTAAGATTCGATAGAACTTTTAAAATTAATGCATAAAGTCTATATAAACATGGGTCGAAAAATGCCTTGCTTCCGAAATACAGGGTGTTTAAATTTACTTTCTAAAATAGTTTTTTTTTAAATATTTCGAACAATATTTGATCTATAACAGTGAAAATTGGTATACAATGGTTTTTTGGTACGACAAAACGTACCATGGGCATAGTTTTACTGTAGCCGCTAGATGGCGCTCTCTACTGTACCTGTAGTATATTAAAATGACAGAAAATTTTTTCTCAGTGCAATTTTTTGCTTTTTGAATAGAAAAACTGATTCTTCGCACTTTTCAACATAAAAAAGCTCTCTTGTGAATTTTCGTTATAGTTAGCCGTTTTTGAGATATTTCGGACCCTACCTTTTGCCTGCAAGGTTAAATGCTGCGACCTTCTTGGAATTTTTAAAGGCTGAACATGCAAATATGTGGGATGATGTTATGTTAGATTTAAGAAGATTGGCCTGGTTCCAGCTTGATGGTTGTCCAGCTCATTATTCGAGAATAGTTAGAAACTGGCTGGACGAAAATTATCCAGAAAGATGGATTGGCTGTGGAGGACCAGTCTCCTGGCCTCCACGATCCCCTGACCTAAATCCAGTAGATTTCTTCGTGTGGGGATTTCTAAAAGAAAAAGTGTACCAGACTGTCGTAACCACGAGAGATATGCTAATAGACAGAATCAGGAATGCATGTGATGAAATAAGACCTTATTTGAATAATGCTATACCACGTTCGATCATTCGTAGATGTGAATTGTGTATTGAACAATTGGGTTTACATGTCGAGGAACTACTCTAGATTTTGTATGTTTGTCCCAACTATCCAATAGCATTTTAGTTGTAAATAATTAATTTAATTTGTTAAAAATAATATTGGAAAATTAAACAAATTAATATTCTGTTTTTTTGTGTTTATTTGGAGTTAGGAATTATTGCTGTCTTTAAAAAAACAATCTAAACGATCATCTTAATGAATTGTAATGCCCAAATCGAAAATGTAAAAAAAAATATTATTTTCCCATAAATAATTAAAAATGCATCGAACCTTAAAAATCGAAATATCTCAAAAAGGGCTAACTATAACGAAAACTCACAAGAGAGATTTTTTATGCAGAAAAGTGCGAAGAATCAGTTTATTTATTCAAAAAGCAAAAAGTTGGACTAAGAAAAAATTTTCGGTCATTTTAATGCACTACAGGTACAGTAGAGAGCGCCCTCTAGCGGCTACAGTAAAACTATACACATGGTTCGTTTTGCCGTACCAAAAAACCCTTGTATACCAATTTTTACTGTCAGACATCAAATATTATTCGAAATATTTAAAAAAAAACTATTTTAGAAAGTAAATTTAAACACCCTGTATTTCGGAAGCCACGCATTTCTCGACCCATGTTTATATAGACTTTATGCATTAATTTTAAAAGTTCTATCGAATCTTAAAGTTATGCAACAATAAACTGAAACACCCTGTATAAGACTTTTTCTTTAGGATATCGACAAATTATGCTAAGTGTACCCTTTTGACTTACAATACTGAAGCTTTCAACATACTATGCTGCCATCATCAGGAATTTGGCAGTGAGAATGGTGCTAGTATCCGATGTTAAAAAATGTAAAAGAGGGCACATGGTAAGGTGATAAGAAAAACGATCCAACAGAATGACTGTGTTTTAATACTCCACTGCAGAAGGATTTGGACAACAAATGATAAGATAAATTTTCATTGAACTTTTCAAATTTACATTTCGAAATAACCTAAAAATTGTAATCGGCAATTTGATGGATTGCTTCCGGAAGAAGAATGGATAACTTGGTGTCGAACCACTAAATGAAACTCCTCAGCTCTACTGTATACATTGTTGAATCCACGTGAAAGAACTGAGCGTTCTGTTTGTAAAACTTCATAAAAATGCACAAGAGCAGCATCAAAGGTAACATTTTCGTTAAGAACTGTTGCGCCCCAACATTTGTTTTTTAATTCAAATGAGCACTCATAAAACGCTAGCGCTTTAGGACGACACAACGCAAAACGGAAAAAACCCTGGGCATTTCTCGTTTCCTGTATTTCCGACGTGCATCTGTCCTGTGATGCAAATGACAGCGATCTTGGTCTGTGAGAGCCGCGATAGCCTCGTAAAAAACTCCCGGGCCGCCTGAATCGGGAGAATTTAATTTTTCCAGCTGCAAGGTAATACCTAGAGCAGATACGTACTCAGATATTTCAAGCAAAATGGTGACTTTATCTGTTACTAACCTTTCTACGAAGTGCTAATCGGTGAGGTACACTGCTGTGCGGCACGAATCCAGACTCTTCCGTAGTTTCTCGGAACCGCCTTTATGGATAAACGACTGTCTGTTTAAAAAAACCGACACATGTACGAATCAGCTTTTACGGGCATTTCGGACACCACGGTAACCTTTTTCAAAGTAAAAATGTATGGCAATGACAAAATATATTTTTTACCTGATAGTTTAATTATTAATTCCACTCTACTGGCGAGGAAGTGCTGTAATCGCAAAAATACTATATTGTTTTTTGGATGATATTGACATACGCATCACAAAAAAACATATTACTCGTAAGTCTAACGGTATGTCAGTCTCTCCGATAATCCTTGGCCAGTCTATAACTTGGAAAATTTCTACAGAAGCTCACTACTACGCCAAGGACGGAAGGGTTTTATATAAAAAAATTAAATTCCCTCAAAATTCGTTAATTACGTTTCAAAAAAAGTTTTAGGGGAAAAATGTTTCATACATCGTTGACTTCTCCGTACATTTGCCTTTAAAACTTGATGACAGAGAAATGTTTTCGATACGCATCAACTCTCCTCCTGGCAAAGCTGGTAATACAAGTATTCTGGTATTATTGCTACACTCCTACGTCTAACCGGGTTAGGTATAGGAAAGAGGCGACGTCGCCAGATGGACTACCGGTAAGGTGGGGTAAGAATATCTGTGGATTCATTCTGTTTGGCTGACTTGATCCGTTTAATTTCTCTATTATACATACATTATATATACATCTTCGTAACCACCATTTTTCTCCGAGGATCTAACTTGTGTTGAACATAATCTTTTATAAACTGTCACCGGTGTTGCGTAAGAAATGCAGGGTCCACCATTTGCAGCTTCCACGCCTACAGGCAGGGATGTATTTAATCGCGAATCTTGGAAATGCGATTATATTTCTTAAATGTTATATGAAATGTACATCAAGAAAAACTAATTCACTCATTTTCGCGGGTCTATATTTCAGTCAGCCGGTCTGTGAGTCCGTCTGTTTGTCCGCTAATACTTGTTAAGTACTGCTCCGGTTCAGCTGAAACCTTTGCGCCCGGTTACTATGTCTATGACGAAAAAGCTTTGTAGTAATTGCAAACCGGTCCATGGGCGGCGGAGAAAAAGTTGAAAAACAAAAAGAAATCGCTCAAACTTCGTTCCTTGACACTTCAGAGGATACTGATTATTCTTGAAACTATTTTTGGGTAAACAATTGGGAGGAGTAAGGGGTAGGGCGTATCGCAATTTATTGGTGGCATTTTATTTATGCACTTCTAACATCAGCAATTGCACGCGTCTAATGGTCATATTTCACATACTACAAAACGGGGGTTTGGGGCACATCATTTTGAAGCTCCTAACGAGTACTTTATAACCCTAAAATATATAGTCAATACCTTTACCTACTACAAAATGGGGGTACATTTAAAAATTGTCTGAATACATTGACATTTAACTTGATAATTCGAATAAATACTCGTACCTTGAGTTCAGTTTAGAAGATGCTGGAAATGGTTGCCTTGAACTTCTTGACACAATAACAGCCGGTCCGTAATTTCGCGTCGAACATTTTCAAACATAGTAACAGCGATATTTCTAAAAATATTTTTTATTCTCAGGAATATTGAAGCAAGTTCAGTTTCGTACACCTTTTGCTTCAAATAGCCCCATGAAAAAAAGTCTAAAGGTGTCAAATCTGGCCAGCAAACTGGCCATTCCACAGGACCTTGACAGCCAGTCCAGCGATATCAATATCGAATTCGTTAGGATTCGCTTCGACGATTTCGGTGATTAGAGGGTCAATAGTATTTTCCAGCATATCCAAATACAGTTCCCCGGTTAAAGTTTGTTCGATGAATAGAGGCCCCACAATGTGATTTCCCAATATTGGATATTGAGTATGAGTTTCTCCAATAACAATAATTTTGTCTATGCACATTACCATTGAGAAAAAATGTACATTCATCCCTAAAACAAATATTTTGGATATAGATAGGATGCCGTGCAATGGTTTCCATCATAGTCTCGCAGAATTCTGTTCTTCGATCAGGGTCATCTTTAGTAGCAGTAAATTTATATACAAGTTCCCTTAAATATTTTCTACTGACGGGACGATTCGGGAAACGATCACTAAAAATCCTTTCGGTCTCGTTAACGTTACGCGTCGCACCATAAATAAAAATCGCTTCGATTGTTTCTTCCAATGGACGAGAATTGACCATTTTAAAAATAGGTCAAACAGTATATAGCACTAAACCGAAAACTAAATAAGAGTATTTTAACTGTACAATGATGTTTGTTTTCGTACTGATATTCTTGTCACTGTCAACATAAAATAACAAAACAAGTTTTTATCGCTGTTGCTGTAGATGCGGCAGGGAATTACTATTATTTGTAGAGATATGCATGTTAGTGGGTTTGTGCTCAAGTAATTATTAAATGTACAACCATTTTGTAGAAGGTAAAGGTATTGACTTTATATTCTAGGGTTATAAAGTACTCGTCAAGAGCTTCAAAGTGATGTGCCACAAGTCCCCTGTTTTCATATAAGTTCTTTCCAAGGTGGCGCTCAGCGGCCATCTAGACAGTTTCATCTATCAGTTTTACTCTAAATTATGGTATCCGCGTACTAATTACCTCGAGTTTTAATTTTTTGATATATTCCGTTCAAAAAATCAACGGGGAGGGGGACATTAAAGAGAAGCGCGGTATATCGCTAGCTAAACGCTGAAACCCCCCCGTCAGAGACTGGTGAACTCTTTTAAATAGATAAGGACTTCCTTTGTGTCCAGGAGTTTAGAAGATGGTTGTGAGTGTTCAGAAATATTTCGCTGAATTTGTTGTTTCTGTGTTAAATTTTAGTAGGTAATGCTAAATAGTAACGGAGATGTATGAATACCCAAATTTTGCAGCGAAAAGCGGATTCACAGGACGAAGTCGACCGAATATATGCCACCGGCATTGCAATAGTCTGCAATGCTTATTGTAGGGTGTGTTTGATATATTGACAAAGAGAAGATGCATTGGTACGTATATTGGACAAGTGCGAAAGAATGGTTGATAAAACAAATAGATAACTCCTCTATTTTAAAAAGCCCTGATTGTAATGAGGTTACAAGAATTTATAATGAGAGTAATAGATTAAAAAGAACAAGCAAAGAATTATGGAAACGCGTTAATCATTAGGTACAGCGCATCTACATAGGTGTATAGCAGCTGGGCAAATAAACGAAACCTTTATAAAGCCACTATTGGTAATTCTGTTTATTAGCGTATAATTGCAAGTATGCTATCTTTTAGTCTTCGGACAATTTTTCAGTTCATAATACTCATTATCATGAACAGTATAATGTGCTCAAACTGTCAGATTATTGCAATACTGTCTGCCTAGGTTTAGTCTAGAAAACAACCAGTTTCATTGCATTGCTTAGTAACATTTAGTACAAAAAGACCAAACCGTTCAAAATTTATGATCAAAATGCTTAGTAAATATGGCCAGCAAATAAAATCCTTCTTATACAAATCGTATATCCTTACGCTAGTCTGGGGGACATTTTAGGAAAAATCGACTATATTTATTCAATCCGTAACTCCAAATTTGCCTTGTTGGTTGATCAGTTTTGATCCGCGAATCAAATTTTTGACTCTGCGGGTCAATAGCAAAATAAGACCTAAATATACTTTTTCTGTACAAGGAATTATGGACATATCGGTGGCCATCCAGCTCCGGTCCTGTCCAAGCTATTCCGGTAACAAGCAAGATACGCCGCGAAAAATATTAAATTTAATTGAAAACAACAGGGACGAGCACGCCTTGCTCTCTCTATACCCTCTCCCACGCCACCCACGCCACCCTCGAGTCCCGACTAAGTCCGAAGCGTGCTTATATTTTAATTGAATCAATTGGAGGAAATAACGTTGACGGGACCGGCTTAAATGTCATGTACAAAAGGGCACGTGGAACCGTAGTTACGAAAGTTACGAAATTGTGATGACTGAGCTGACGTTTCAACGATAAAGGAATGGTATCCAGTTAAATTGGCTTCTTAGCTGAAAGCTGTTTTTTAATAACGGGCCATTGGAATTTCGGCACAAAAACCATTCGACATGAAAAAATTGTCATGAAGGTCGCCTTTTTGTGTATTCAGAAAACCTCAAGTTATTATAGTCCTTTGTAGGATAAGATTTGTTTTCAATCAGATTGTGTGCGGTTTATTTACAGACCTAGCGTCATATGGACTATGATTAAAAAAATTGATCAACGCAATATGGATCCGATTTAGTTGAGACAAAGATGACTCAGATGACTGATACTTTAATTTTTCTACACAAAAACGCAAAAGCAATTTGCAAATATTCCCAATAGCCCTGCTGGAATTTCCGCTAACCCATGATAAATTATATTCTGCATACATGCACCTTCCTGTACATTTGCTCTCAAGGCTAGTCAATTTACTGGTGTCTGTGGGTGATAAGGGCTGCAGCAAAAAGAGCAAAGCTTAAGACATGTAGTTGTGGACATCGTATTCGATCGTCGTGATTGGAACTTATTAGCGTTTTAATGTGTCTGAATATTAACAGGACATCTTCTATCAAAAGATGCAACACTTACAACCTCTCCTCCCTACAACCTCCGCCCCAATTGGAACCTCTAACTATAGAATTCAGAAAACGAACAGCAGTATAAAAAAAACGAAGTGTTTTTGTGACATACATTTTCTCTCTTAGCTCCGCCACAACTGGATCGATTTTCGAAGACTACAAAAATATATTTCATCCTTAGAATAATGATAATCTTGTCTCAATAGCCATGCAGACAGATAGCTCACAGACAGATATACACCCCACAGATGGGCGGACAGTCCACAGACAGACTGCCGGAAATGAGTAACGTAGTCTTTCGTGATATGACTGTCATGCAACACCCAAAATCATATATCTCATTTTAGAAAATTTGAAGCCGAAAGTATCTGAAATGAGGCCAGCTCGATTTCTCGTCCATTTCGCACATTTGAGTTTTAACACAACACTCTCCCCACTGCTTCCAGCGGAACCACTGTCAAAGAAGCCCACCAACCACCTGCATTTAAAGATTAGCGGGCAAAAGCCTTAGCCTTCTCCTTCTTTCTAATGGGATTTTCAGTCTGTGCTTTTTTTGGATTTTCTCTTTTTTCCAAATGAAAATCAAACACCATATAACAGAAAATAACCTAACGTAATCCTAAAGCAACCAATAAGAGCACAAAATATTGAATCAAAATTAAACACCATGAAAAAGAAAATAAACCTAACAGATTCTCAAATCGCTGAGAGAAACAAAGAAAAACAAATTTATAATATCCAAAACGAAATATAATAGCTATAACTATAAGAAAAACAATCCACTAACTAAATAAAATACCATTATAAGAAGGGAAAATAAAAAATTGAAGAGCAAATCCCTTCGACTTTAACCTAGTTGAGCTTCACTCCTCAATTATCTATTGCTACTCTTTCGGTCTATTCATTCACTATCTTAACTGCCCTGTCATTCATCTTCACTCTCAGCTGCGGCCTGGGGTCACCCCAAACACGCCTTACTCGCCTGCCTTTCTTCCAATCCGCATTCCTCCCTAATATGCCTTGCACTCTCATCCCCTCCTCCACACTTGCAAACCATACTCCCTTTCATCAATCCAAACCACCACATGTATTGACATGTAGGCGGGGAAGTTACCGTCTCCCGTAATAAGCTGTCTAACTTTAAAACTTACGGGCAAGCGGTCATTCCCAACTTCCCTGCATAAGTCGTACAACTCTCCACCTTTCATATGACACTTATTCTGCCATTCCTGTATCCATCACACCTCCATGCCTCTTTTCATAATACCCCTCACATAACCTCATTCATTATCCGAATCAGCTCGAACTTTCTGTCCTCCTTCTTGCGCTCTTCTATCAGACATTTTGATAAGCGCACACGCCCCTTTGTAAATCCATCTTGCCTCATCATGTATACCTTCCACTCTCATCCTTCCCATCAAAGTGTTAATTTTCCCTCTCATCTCCCCTTTCATTCCATGGCTTCGCAGACGCCACCTAGCAGTCGATGTACACCTCCAGATTTTTCGCCTGCACTTCCCTTCCTAGATGCAGTCCCCTGTATACAGCGGAGGAAACTCTTTCGGAAGTTTGAACTCCGACCTGGTCACACCGCGTCCCCCACACTCGCATCCACATAAATCTGCCTTCCGTCCCCACGCAGTTGCTTTCCACTCACCCTGACGTCCCACGCCAAGTGAGGTTTGTCCGTCCTGTCACCTTAAAGTCTCCATGCAGTCCGCGCTGACCCACCTCATTCAGCATTCTAGCTTTTAGTTGACTTTGTCCGGTATACCCTCCCAACCACCAATGCACACGTCTGAATAGCAGTTAATTGTCTCTTCACTGTGCTATCATTCGCCCTTGCTCGACATTCCTCGCACCCATATAGTACCGCACTCTTCAATACTCGCTTGAAGATAAGCTTGAAGATCTTCATCTTTATGCCCCAATTCCTATACATAGCACCCCTTACTTTTCCAACCTCTTCACCCACTCTCGCTCTCACTCATTTAGATGCTCGATCCAGTTGCGCTTTCTGGCCACATACACTCCTAAGTGTTTCACTCCTTCTGCCATTTTCACGCTTAGCTCTTTCATACAGATCACTGGTTCCCTGATCTTCATACCCTGATCCTTAGTCTGTCCCCCATTGTACAATAATCCACACTCTGGTTCTCACCTCAAACATTCATCCTCTATCTTATTCCACCTCGTCTCAATCACATTCGCAGACTTTCTCGTACCAATACCAGTTGATCATCTGCATACACCCAATACACATATTCTTCTACATCCTCTTGTCTCTTCCATTCCTCACTCAGCCTTCGCATTCTTTCTATCCGTCCTTCCATCACACATACCTACGTGGTTCGGCCCAATCATCTACCCTGGAGACAGCCACGGTTCACCGCTTTTTCCTTACGTCCTCCCTTCACCATTCGCCTTCTGAGGAAGCTGCCGAACAGCTTCATCAGGTTATCTTGCATGCCACATTCATTCAGACCCTCCATGACTGCTTCGCACCTGACCATGTTGAACTTAGTCAATATGTCTAGAACGACGACCATGGAGTGTCTACCCAACCCGCTCTCCTTCTCAATCTTCTCTACCACGCCCTTAATTTTGTCAGTCATACCTCTGCCAGTCCTGAACCCGTACTGGCGGTCACTCACGCGGCCCTTGCTTTACATGCAATATTACACTCTAGCATTCACTGCCTCATCCATTCATCTCCCCAAAGTGGGCAAGAAGCACACGGGTTTAGCTGACCCATCCCCTTGGGAATCCAGATGACTTTTGCATTGTTCCATCTATCCGGAAACACGCCCTCCTCCACCCATTCATCAGACCGAGTATGAACTCCTGTTTAGCTTACGGTACCTGTGGTAAGACCTCAAAGGAAATTTTGCCCTCCTTAAAGCTTTGCCAGGCTCCCAACCCCGAGCTGAATCGTCCGGGAAGTATTTCTCCAGGGGCCATTCATTTTTTTTTCTTTTCCATTTCATCAACTCCCGAACCGTCTTCTCTTCTTGAATACTTTCCAATTTTTCAGACATCCATTCAACCTTACTCTTCCTCACTTCTTTCTTATATCTATTCCGTTCATCCACAACTTTTTTCCTTTTTCTCTCTCTCTTTCATCTACATTTCGCTCCGTCTGCCATGCTCTTCATTTACTCCTTGCACTCCACCTAATCCTCTCAACGATCTTGCACAACCAGATGAGTTCCTCATCCTCTCTCTGCAACACACCATTCCAGCAGACGTTCTTCTCTTTCATACGTCCACTCTCCCACCCATTCACCATTTTTTTGCGTTTAGGTCTCCAACTGCCAGGAGTTTGCCCTCAATTTCTCGAATGTGCTGAGTACACTCCTCGGGCCAGGTACTGGTTCTTCCTCCGGGCTCATCGTACATGCTAATTATGGTGACTTCATTTGAAGCGATGGCCACACAGTTGTTTGTTCTGAACTGAAGGAGTTCCATGATCTATCCTCTGTTTTCCTTCACTCACGTCCTCCCTTGTCTCCAAACTTAATCCACCCCTTCCATTTGTCCTCATTTACATACAGTTTGTGTACAAGAACCACATCCACACCCCGTTAATACGCTCCTCTCATTAACTCATTCGCGGCCCTCCCTTTCCCCAGGTTAATCTGGAGTGTCCTAACCATAGGTTCTCAATTACATCCCCCTCTTTTTCAACAGCGAGTACTTTACGTCTCTGCCGTATGCCGCCTCTCTTCCTATATGATTCCCATTCTTTCACAGTTATACAGTTCAACCTATCTACTTTACAATTTCCACCCTCATCCTTCTCTTCCTACAAACGTAGCACCAATCACCCTCATCCTTACATACCAACACTTATAGGACACTAAAACGCCCACATACAGCTGCTCCAGATCAAAGTTCACCCTTCCGGGTTTTGCAATATTTTTAAAAATTGCCGGTAGCGCTTCCAGGAACCAGTTTTTCTTCCATAAGTTACTGCACGGCATTCTTCCCAAAATCTTAATATTTTTTAGGTCCTCTTCGCCAAATGCCTGGAGCAACTCTCTATTCTGCTTCTTATGTTCGGTGACGGCGCTTTCCTCTCCGTACCCCTTTGTAACCCCCGTAATTCTCATCCGAGGTTAGTGTCTCCGCTATAAGCTTCTGTTGGTCTTTGTCGTTCCCCTAAATGGTCACTACCCCCCTAGTGCCTTATGGACCGCCTATGTGGCTTACCCACCCACTGACGCTTGCCCTTCTGCATCACCCTCCAAGTATCACCTTCATTATACATCCTCACTACGACTTGATCTCTCAACCCTTTTTCTGGTGACTTCACCCCTGACGCGAACCCTTATTTATTGTCTCATTCGTTCCGCTCCTCAAGTCAAGGGCGTAACTGCGCAGGCGCCCTCCCACCCCCGCCTCAGCCCCGGAGCTGCTCTTTTCCACACATAACAACCTCTCTGCGCTTCCGTGCTCTGCGCATTTTTTACTCCCCCCCTCCCCCGCCTTGTCTAGCATTTTTCATGTTGTTGATCACCCAGTCAAACTTTTTTCCATACCCTCCATCTTATCCATAATCCTTGCCTCCAACATTCTCCACCATGTCCAAACTTTCATGTATTCACTCACGAAATTCAAGCACTTGCTCGCGATCCCAGACATCCCGTTAGCCACCGTCACCTTATCGCCCAGAGTGAAGCTCAGCTTCGCCCCTGCCGCAACTCTACTCGTGGCTTCCGTTACTCTCCTTTTTGCAAATTTAATAGTTTATTGATTGTGTAATTTCACTCGTTTTGTATCTTTCTTTCTCAGCGATTCAGTATGGTGTTGACGATCAGCAAAAAAACTCTGTAAGTTTTTCTCCGTTAGCTGGTTTCCTATAAAACATATCTTCTTCGAGGCCACTCAAGATTCCTTCCTCTAGAACGTTACATTTTTTTTGTTACTACCACAATTTTTGGGACCGAGTCAAGCAGCCCCTGCCCAGTGACGTGCCCACTACTGGACACTTTTTTACCAGATTCGAGGACATCTCGGCCTCGCCTGACAAAGAAGACCTACAGGTTTAGTACTTAGGCGCTTGGAGAACGTTTAGCGTTTTCTGGATGGAGGGCGAGGGTGAGGTGTCTGGTACACAAAAACCAACAGATAGCCTCATGCTCGCTTGTCGCTTTGGGAGACTGAATGTGCTTTGGGTACGGAAATACGTACGCCAAGCGATCCTGGGCTTTTCTTGATTTTCGTGGTGCCATCTTATAATTATAGTGGTATTTTGGCAAAACACTGTATAAGAATGGATAAAAAATAAACGATCTCCTGGAAGACGGACAACATACACGCTGTCATAAGTTGTCATTCTGCTTGAACCAGGACACACTATGGTGGCCGAAACGTCGTACAATAAACATATGTTGTCTGATTCGCCAAGACAAAATCCTATCATCGAGGCCTATACTTGCCCACGCCTATGCAAGGACCGAAGGATAACAACCAAGTGACCTTTTCGAACGAAAAATCTAAATTGTCCTATAAAAAGAAGGGCAAACGATGAAATATGCCTACGTACCTACTGAATATAAATACGTTTAAATACAGGCCCGCATAAAATGCGACAGTTTATATGAATAAAGCGAAGTCCCTGGGGAAAGATGTCATATAAAATATTTATACTTTATGTATTTAACCTACGCTAAGCCTTCCAAACAGTGTAATCCATGCGTAGAAAGGTCCATTGATGTCTCCTGCAGAGCTGCTATAGTTTGTTCTAACTCTCATATTAAAATACCTTAACTGTTTTATAAATTAACTCCTTTTTGTCAAATATATGTTGCTTCAAGTTTGCGGTGATTTATCTACTTACCGCAGCATTTCCGGTGACAGCAATACCTAAGATTGTTTAACAAGCTTACAATAACAATATTTATACAGTGTCCTCGTACTACACGACAATACTTTTAACCACTTGTGGATTGCACTATTGTTGACGAAAAACGCTGCACACTATAAACTTTTGCTGCTGATCAAGTAGAACTTCTTTCACTTTTTTCTTGAATTTGGGTAATCGATTGGTTTCTTTTAAACTGTGGTCTAAATAATTATATGATTTGATCGCATTGTAAATATATGTATTCTGAAATAGAGATATGCTGTGGCGTGGAATTGAAAAAGACTCTCTATATCTAATATTAATGTCATGCATATTCCCTGTACGT
Organism: Acanthoscelides obtectus; assembly: GCA_963669975.1. Lineage (NCBI taxonomy): Eukaryota > Metazoa > Arthropoda > Insecta > Coleoptera > Chrysomelidae > Acanthoscelides > Acanthoscelides obtectus. The sequence goes on from CAVLJG010000004.1 coordinate 79,492,338, forward strand.
ATGAATTTGTTTACTAAATATGACGGTGTTTTTGAATAAAGAACCTTATAAGTCAGATTTAGGAGCTGGGACTTATACACTTTATCAATTTTAATCCATTTGAGTTCATTAGTGGCATTCGATATATGATCATAGTTTCTGAGACAATTTACAAGTCTGCAACATGTATTCATAATACTTTGAATACGATTTCTTGTTATAATACCTAAATAGGGGTAGTAAACCACTAAGCAATACGATATCTTTGAAAACAAGAAAGATTCACACAATTGCTTTCTGGCAGATTTATGTAATATAGCCTTATTTGCAAATAAAACTCTGAGAATGCGTAGCACTGAGAAATTAGATAGTTTACGTGTACAACAAATGTTAACTGATCATCCATTATAATACCTAGGTTCTTCGAATGATCCACAGGAACTAATTTATTATCTTTTAAATGTATGTATATGTCCTTTTTTAAAGTATTATTTTTTGTTCTATTTGCGTATACCAACATATTTGTCTTTAAGATATACACTAAATAGGGCATCATACAGGACAACTTTTTTGAAGAAATCTTTCTCCTATGTGGCACCTTTACAATAGCCTGCCAGTTACTCTAAAAACTCTGCCGATACAATCCTGCAAAGTTAAAATTGAGGAGTTTATGTTCAGTGGTTTTACGTGATTTCGTATTACATGACTTTTTGTGATATATTTTAAATTTTTTGTACCCTTCACCTGTTCAAATACTTGACTTGCCTGTGTTATAATACTTTGTTGAAAAAACTGTACTCTTTTGTATTGTTTTTGTATTATATGTATTTGTTTCTGCCCTGGTTGGTACCGAAAAGCAGCTGTTAAGCTGAATACCGGCCAGGTTAATAAAGGCCTCTTATTATTATTATTCTATTGCGTACAAGTGCAAAAGTGGCTACAGACATAACTGCAAGCTTGTCCAGCATGCTTGTTCAATCTTTTTGTACAAGCACGCTTGAATGTCTGTAGGGAAATGTTCTGCAAGCTTTGTAATTGTACAAGTAGCTGGAGGATTGAATTGATTTTAATTATGCATGCTTGAATTAGGCGCGCTTGCGCAAGCAAAACGGTGTGTTTGTACCTAAAATTTTCAAGATTACACAAGTTGGCGTTCGTTGATGATCTCTTCATCAATTCTAAGATAATTGTGCCAGTCACGCGTATATTTCCAGCTCACTTAGTAAGTTAATGTGACAATAGGTTTTCCTACTCATCAACCATTCTTTACACCACACCGCACGCTTTTCTATTCTGGATTCTTTTTTCTTCACAAGAACAAAGGCGGCCGAGATCGACATATTTTATTAAACTACCTCTATTTTGGTCAATCAGGCTTGTACGTGTGGTGTCAAAGGCAAATTATACAAAATTGTACAAAAAGATTCGATAGGCATGCTGGACAAGCTTGCAGCTGTGTATGCAGCCCCCTTTATATTTAAAGCATGAGTTATTGAGGTCAATATTTACTGATTGTTTTTGAGGACAAAAATGAAAATAAAAATGATGGAACGCGTATTGCTGTAGTATGAGGAACTTTCTTCTAGAATTGAACTAGTGGGTTGATGTTTTCTTCGGGATTCAAAGTACCCATCAAAGAGCTATCATAATCAATTATTAAACACTGATAACAAACAGATTACTCTCTAACTTAAAAAAGGTAAGGATACCATGTACAGGCACGCACATTGCTGCAATCTGAGTTTTCCACGAAAAGCAATACATTAATGATTCTGATAAAGCCTAAATCTCTTTGATTACATTTTTTATAACAACCATTCAGACAGATGTAGAGGTAAGTGTTATGTATCTACTTCGAACCGTCTATGGTCCATTTCGTTTAATAGCGAGCAAGCTATCCCTCAGTGCTTCCTGAACTCTACCACCAATACCCTTCAATCCCCAATCGTTAATCTTATAGCCGGTATAAACTAAGGCAAAAAAAAGGAAAGGAACGGACTATTGATTCCGGCAACAACCAAATCTAACTAGGTCAACAATTAATCCTCCAAGTGACTTCCGAAGAGTTTTTCTTATAAGCTCAGTTGAAAAATGCAGTGTCAAGGTTTATCCTGGTCGTAATCAGTTGGAAGTTAGAGTGAAATGTTGAGTTCAATTAGGTCTTGTTTTCACGTTACTTCTCCCGTCCGTTTCAATGTTGGTTACTATTGGCTTTGTTCTGCGTCGATAGCTTTCAGGCTGTAGCAAAGATTAAAAAACTACGACCTAGGCGGATCAGGGTATATGTAGGAACAGGGATACATGACAAATATTGACGTAACATATTAGTTTCCAATTATTCTCTTTTGTTTTCAATACAACTTTAAGAAGATACTTTGCCAATTTCACTTTGTGCTATCATGCAGGTTCATTCTTCAAACTAAGTAGGCTACGGTACTGACTTTAATATGGTTGCAGTGTTGAACACATTGGATACTTCACAAGACCGTAATTAGTCGGAACTTATTCCATGCTGATGATTTTTCACATCCTCTAGGCGTTAAATAGAACCTCACGTATCCAAAATCAGCACTCAGCAAACTTGTGTGGATAAGCAGGGCTTGGGAAATGACAGGAAGTCTCAATATTGCACAAATAGGTTAACAATTACAGGAGCATCTGTAAATACAGGGTATAAACGTTATGGTAGTCATTATTGAAATGGGTAATAGGGGGTCAAAACATGTCAAAAAGTTCATATGACCCATGGTCCAAAAGTCAATAGATTTTTGTTTGAATGGCTTCATAATTTACAACTTTAAGTGCCTTATATCGACCACAATCACCACAACCTTAGTAATTTTTATAATCTAATCTAAAACGTTTTTAAATTGGGTAATTAACAAATAAATGGCATTAAGTTTTTCTAAGTTAAGCCAAAATTTGTAGTCAGTAAGTAAATAAGTTTCATTAAATTAAATATTTAAAACACACATGACATCAGCGCATCGGTCTTTCATCACTCTTGTCGAACCGGCAATCGATCGCAAACAGTAACAGTGGTTACTTATCGCTTTGCAATAGATAAATTACTTTATCGTTTTATCGAGCAGAGCGTCGGGCGTGTTGTTTTGTTTTTGCTCGCGTACGTCGTCCTGTTTATTTACAATGTTCTCGAATTAAGAGTTCGCCGACATGTTGTTAGGTTACGGTGAAGCTCGTCAGAATTCAAATCTTGCGACAGATTTCGCCAACAAGTACACTCAGACAAAAGGACATTATTTGTGCAAGTGTAGCCAAGACTTTGAGATACAGGAAGTGTTCAGCCCACTAATATCCGCACTCGTGAAAGACAGGTAACTGTAGAGCAAGAGGAACAAATTTTAAATATCGTGGAAATCAATGCAGATATCAGCACTCGGCAATTAGGCCGCCGCGTAGGCCTATCGCATAGTCCATAGAATTCTACGGGAAAATTTGCTTTATCACTACCATGTACAGCGAGTGCAGGCCTTGTTACCAGAAGACTATCCTGGCAGATTAACACTCTGTCAGTGGTTTTTGCACAAAAACATTGAAAATTCGGATTTTTTTAAAAACGTTCTAGCGACGGACGAATGTACTTTTACGCGAGACGGGATATTAAATTTCCATAATACTCACACGTGGCCCCAAGAAAATCCCCATACCATTCGTGAAGGTCATTTCCAACAACGTTTTAAAATAAATATTTGGGCGGGTATTCTTGACGATCAGGTAATTGGCCCTTTCGAGTTACCCCCAAAGTTGTCAGGAGAAGGAAACCAATAACCTACCAGAACTTTTGAAACAGACCTTAGACAACATGCCATTACAACGGAGACAGAATTTGTGGTTTCTACATTCAGTATTTGAATGAACATTGGGGAAAACTTAAAGATATGGTTTATGGGGCTGGTCCAATAACAACTGAAGTACATTTTCGCGAAAAAATTTTTAATGCGGCTGAAGCAGTAAATGGACAACTTCGAGGACCTAGAGTAAGAAGAAACTGGGTTCGTCGTAATGAAGCTTGTGGAAAGTGGAGGACGACATTTTGGACACCTTTAAATACAAAAAAGTGCAGTGTGGGTTTTAAAAAGAAAAACAGTGTATGTATCAAAATTGTGTTCCCTATTTATAAGTGGATTTTTTTAATACGTTCAATAAACTTTCAAACACCAGGTGAAGCGCTGAGACAGTGGTAAGTCCGTTTTTTTTAATTGTTTGCATTTTACGAGTACATTATCAAATAATACCTAAGAGCCAAAAATAACAAACTTTACCTTTATTTAAAGTTCGTTCCGTCGTAATTTGCGTCTGGCATTGCGGCGTTGTCAGATTTTATCTCACTTTAAAGTCACTTTTCTCTAAAAAAAACGCGTTTTGACCCCCATGTTATATGAAACTTTTTTCTTCTTTTAACC